>JBAJMU010000001.1:23874174-23916530 GCA_037952995.1 Hyposoter didymator | reverse complement strand
AACTGCGTGTGTGCGATCGTGTCGTACTGTAAGGTATAGCGTGTCCTCGTATGCTAATCGCAATGGGTTCTTGGTGTATAAGCAAACCCTTATGCTTTTACCGTTCTCTTTCTCCCTTTCTCTCTTTCTCGTTGGCACTCGAGTGTCTCGGGCCAGAGAAAAAACGAGTCCAAGTGTAAAAGTAATACCCAAGACAAGGCACAAGGCGTAGGGCCCACAATTTTAATCCACATTTCTTATCTCCACCATTGCTGCGTTTCTGCTGACATTGGCCCGTACTTTTTAGCTTCTCACTTCGGTATCCGAGCAAGTACGATATCGAGCGTGGCTAGAAAATAATGAGACGCAGCCCGCACACTATCTGATCGCGTTAAGTTGTATGGGTCAGGCCCTTCCGATTGTCAACCGTCAGATAAGTGCCGGTGCTCAAGTTGGTCTCTCTATCTTGGCAACGGGCCAAAACGACCGTGAAGCCGGCCACCGTGTCACCAAAAATTCGACTTATAGGGAGTCCCATGAGTGGGACTCCCTATAGTTCCGCATGCATCATTTTCATTCACAAAACTCGAATGTATTTCCCAATTTTCTCATCAGGAAGCTCGAGCAACGAAAATGTTTCATCGATCAAAGTCTGTACGAGTTTTTATCGTTAAGTAATCGGAGCAGCTCGAATCTTTCGAAAAACCGATTGCAGCCTCCGATTTCATTGCGATCTCGTGGCAGATCGAAAAACATGAGAATATTTTCCAACTCGGGACACACTTTTCGGACATCCTTGCAAAACTTAAACCTTCGTCGCTATTCGCCATGAGACGAGATCGACGATCGTTCGCATTATCATTTCCTCATGTGTTTTAGATTTGAATATCCGTGCATGCGATTTCGCGTGTGTCACTTACAATCGACACACATCACGAACCCAATTTAGCCGCGCGGCTCAACGCATCATCGTGTCTACACGCACACACAGACACGTTGCGCAGAAAAAAACGTCTCAATTGAATATAAAACTCGGTATAATTTCGTCCAATTTTCAAACATCGCGCCTTCCCGTGGGCCACGTTTCTCACGGACTTCGCTTATTTTTATTCCACATTTCAAATCGTCCGATCTCAACCGTGCAACGGTCGCTTTCGAAAGATAACGAAATACCGTTAATTAATGGTTTTTTAATTATCCGACAAACGCGTCTTCCTTTTCCTCAACGCAGTTTCAACAGCTGCTCAATTATTTACGAGAAATCAAGATTTTCTCATTCCTCCATATTACACAATATCCTTTGGCCTCGACTCGGAAAACTCGCTCCTGGTAGTTTTTCGTACGATTGTACGATTTTTTTCAAACTGTTGCATTTTGTTGTTTTTTTTTGGCAAATTTGTTTGGGTCTGAACGACCCATAAGCTGCTAGAGATCCTAATACCCGAACCGGAGAAAAAAATGATTGGTACGTTTCGAAAAAGTAACTCCCTTCCCCCTCCACCAGCCACGCGCCCCTCGAAAGGAGGGGAACGCTTCCCGGACGTGTGGCAAATATTTTTTTTCACAAAATGGTGAGGTACTCAATTAAGATTATTGATTTTTCGTGCAGTTTTCCCCTTGCACGGGCCATAATGAAGATATACAAATTATCGGTGCTCAATTTTTCGCAAATTCTTGAAGAAAACGGTCCAACGATGATCCCCATTCCATTTGCCAAAAAGCACGTTCGAAAAAAAATTCTCCACGAATTTGTTTCTCAGTTTTTCGTTACCAAAAAAAAATTTCTGTGTTCTCGCTGAACCATGTTGCGCCCTCAAAGTTTAATCTTTCGACTGCACACCTTTCAAAAGTGCATCCTGGGTCAATTTGACCCAAGGCGTTTTTCAAATCGGCTGCATCCCGATAAATATGCATTTTTTGTTTTTTTTTTCTTGTAAAGACGTTTTTGCAGTAAATTAATTTTTTGAGGAAACTGAAAATTAAATGCCAAAACATTGGTTGCCTCTCAGAGCCACGATATTGAATATACGATATTTATTCATTATTTTATAATTAATGGACTCGTTGCAATTTTCTAGTAAATTTACTTTTCGAACTTTGCGACAAAGACTTTCTCGTTATTGTCGACAGGAACAGTATGAAAATTTTGTTCGATGCTACAAAAAATAATGAGTTTTCGTTGCATTGCAACGATGCAAACTTCAAGATCGTTAAATGCCAGACATTTAGATAATTGTTGGGGTCAAAACGACCCAGTGTGCACTGGAAGGGTGGAGAAATAATTCATTGAATAATTGAAAGAAATAAATCATTGTTTACCTTATAAATCCAGTGTCCTTGTGCTTTCCGATGTAGAACTTGGTCATTCCATCGGCCATTTGATTGGCCCACGGTGGTTTCACCCAAATCAAGTGCTTCAAGTGACCTGCATACGCCGCGGGTAGAATCCAATTTTCGATGCTGATCTCACTGTTTGGAAAATATCGCGAATTAGGTCCACAGAGTGAAATTTCGTCAACACATAAACATTTGTCCACGTCATAGACACACTGGGTCAATTAGACCCGAGTGAATAAAAAAATATGAAATTTAATTATTTATTGAAAAATATTGAAAACTTTGACTTTTTGAAAATTCGACATTTACATCGAAACTTTGAAAATTTTACGATTTTCCAATTTTTCAGTTTTTTGAAATTGAAAAACGAAAATTTAGTCGTCGGAAAGTATTTTCGAAACAAATGTTCCGACATTCATACATTTCTGGCATAATTACCGCGAAAAATGGGTCCGGGTCAAAATGACCCAGTGTGTCTACGGAGGGTTGAGAAGATTTTTTCAAGCATTTCAATAAACACTTGAAATTTGTACGCTCAATGCATTCGTCCTTGTAATGATTTTGAAAACCAATAAAAAGTTTGCCTCGTCGTAACTAATGTAACGATTCTCGACCGAGGTCCGAGTCAATCGAAAGTTAATATCGCGAAGAAAAACGTTTATCCTTTTACGTCGAATCGACTTGCATGAAATTTTATTTCCTGTGCATTATTATTTCGTTCGTTCGTTTCGTCAGTGCATGTTAAGGAGCCGGAAATACTATGGTGACGAAAAAAGCTGGAAGAAACAATGATACACGAGTTCGAGCGTGTAAGCTATTTGGAGATGAATTCTTTGCGTGGAAATGAGCTGAAAACGAGTTAGTCTCCCAAAAGTTAACTGGCGATGGTTCGGTTGGCCCTTAATGCGAAAAAGAACGGATTATTGTTTGCCTGAAACATGAAAAAATTGCTTGGGGACAGATTTATAAAAATTGGGCGAAATGGTCACGCTTACGAGCGAAAACTCGCCTTGGAAGTCGAGCTTTTACTTTCGACGAAATAATAGACACGTTCGCGACATTCGTGTAGTTGCGAATAATTATTTTCTACTCGATAATTTGTTGGAAAAAATTCTACATCATCGGCATTGGAATTTCAAATAATCGAATAAAGTTGAACAATTTAATTGACATTGCATCAACAAATGCAAAGTGGCCACGAAACTGGCCAGAGTCCGAAGCGGTAAAACGAAGAGAGTACTTCGACGATCGTTTATTCAAGATGGAGGACGCGTGTGTACGTGCAACAATGGCCGAGCGTCCATACGCGGCCCACATTGTTGAACGTACGCAACGCTTTTTTCTTTTTCCTTTCGTCCCCACCCCTCGCCCCTTTTGAGTCGATGGGTTTGGTCGCATTACGCATCGTAAGTGACCAAACACGCGATAATAATGCCCCCCGTTAACATATTCGCATGGATCACTCTGGACAATCAATTTCCCTGCGTCGTCGAACCAAACAATCGGAAAAAATGTTCATTTGGTGGGAAGGGACGTTTCATTCGCGAAACGTCCCTTCCCATCAAACATCGGGTGTACCGAGTCTTCGATCGGGAGACAAACGTGTTCAATAATCGGAAATCCGTGTCTCGAACAAAAGAAATTCAGTTGAGCTGACCGAAAAAAAAAAAATTCCAAAACGCTTGTTGAAACGATGTCGAAAGTTCGCGACGCGATTGTCTCGCAAAAACAAACTCGCAGTCGGAAAATTATTTTTAATTAATTGCCAGACGGGAATGTGATGATTTTTCGATACGTTTCCGTAAACGCGGCCTGTGTAGCTACGCTTGAAACAATTGAGAAAACGACGACAATGATTTCACAGTCAGATCGATCGATAGTTGTTACTTTTTTTTTTTAACTTTCCCGACATAAATGTTTCAATAATCGCGCTCGCGGAATGACTGATCTGCATGGTCAATATGACAATATGGTCATCGATGTACAAAACGGGGTGAATGTATAAAAAAAACATCGCGGCCTGTGATTTGTTATCCCAGGACTGTCTGCCCTCTATCGACTTGTTCAATTTTCGCCACAGCGTCTGAAAGTCGACAGCCATCGGACCCATGGAAGCTCCGAGTAAAAAATGAAATCTCATGAAATGCTGAACTTTATTTCTCAGATAATCGTCATTCAACCGAAAATGTAGTCGAGAATATATTAATTTGACAGAACACATTAAAACAGAGCGCTAAAGTTGAAACGCGCGGAAAAAAATTGGCAAACATACAAGTAACGCCACCTATCAGCGACGAGTCCAACTCTTTCGCGAAAACAGCCAACCCTCTGCCGATAACAGCAGTATATGGTGCCCGCTTTAACGACACACAGCTGTACAGTATCGTAAATTTTATTAACACGCTCGAAGTCATGTGAACATAAAACGAAAGTAAAATCAATATAGTAAAACGTTTGATTATGTGAAAATTGGTGAATGCGTGTACCTGAACAACTGATCCTTGTCCCAAACGGTATCAGCTGACATGTTTTTAGGCACAAGCATATCTGGATGCGAATCCAAGTGGATAAACGTGTTGCCTTCGAAAGGGAGATGTTTCGAGCCAACAGAGCGATAAATAAACGGCAGGGCCTACGTGATTGGTAGAGAGAAAAAAAATTAAAAGAATAATCATGAGAAGCATATATACGAGTAGCTTTCGCGATGACGCTTCCGTTGTGAATGCCACATGCGACTTGAATTTCGGGCCCCGTTACGCATTGTCACGTGGTTGAGGAAATGCGCGTCGTGGGAGGGGATAAACACGCCAAGTCGTTCATATGGCAGTGTGTATAAACGGAAACGTCACGAGCGTGAACTCGTCGGAGCAGCTTGTTCTCGGCGGCACACCTACCTCGTTGTGATCTTCGACAACGTAGACTGGCGTTTTCTTGTAATATTTTTCGCACAACGACATGTCGTCGATGTTTACACGTGGCTCGATTATCGACACTCGCGAGATTGAAACAACAAACGTATTGAAAGGGCGCGCGCGCGGTGCCAAAACGTACGAAAGAAAACAAGGGGTGGGGGAAGCACGCGAGAACACGCGAGATACTGAAAAAACAGCAACCGTCCAGCTTATCTGAAACTGGGCTGGGGGAATTTAATCGAATTGAACGATTGCTGCGGGAAAGAAAATCACGGGACACGAAAAACTAGACCACTTCACGCGGAAATACTTGGTCAACGACTGCTGGGACGATCAACGTTAACGCTACACGCGGGAGCAGCTTCAAACCATGCGATTATATTTCGCGAGAGAGCATGTGAAGCTCTATACATATATTCACACATATACATAGATATACGAACCAGCCAAGTTTTCGGGGGGCCCCACCGGGCCTCGAACCAAAGGGGCCAGACAAACGCGTATTCTCACGGGACAAGTTTTTCGCTCTTGTGTATGCCTATCATTTCGTTTCTCTTTTCCTTCTAGGCCTTTTTCAGCTTTTTTTTACCGAACCCTGCTCCCTCTCGCTCTTCGTCTTCGTCTTTCTCTCACATCGCTTTTTTTTTATGTTCTTGTAGAAACCTGATATTTACCCTCTCTGTACACGAATACGTGATTAAACCTATTGCGGCATTCACTGCGTCTTTTCATTCCGTACCTACACCTCGTTTCACCCTAAAAAGATATTCTTCCTCATATTTTCTCGAAATTAGTTCGTTGAACCTTTGCGACTGTTCCCGCCCCAACGTCGAACTTCAATCGACGTTGCCGAACGTATGACCTTGCGGTGTTTGTTGACCAGCACAGCCAAACCTTTCCAGCGAGCATTAGCACGTCCTTCAGACGACCTTGTAAGAATTTCGCCCCCATTACGAGTCAACAATGTACCAGAAAAATTAACGTTCCACGAACGATCGCTAGAAACATCAAGGCTGAAATTTTTCAACGAAATCAAAAAGTTTCAGCCTATTTTGTAGCTTCTTCGCTGCATGGGCTCGTACTTTTCGATTCCGGTTCGTCAAACGTCGGAACATCGCACTTTCGAGAAATTGTGGCTCCGTGCGATCGATTCGAAATCCTGAAAGAGATTCCGATGTAGATTCCCCCACGTTGGGTGTTTTTTTTTTTTTCAATGTAGATGGAATGTGGAGAATGTTTCGAGGGACAAGTTGGTAAAAAATAAGGGCAACAAAAAACTATCGTCGTTGAATGTATTCACTTGTAAAAATGCGCCAGAAAATTGACTAGTTGCGTGAATAATTGTAAACATTCGGAGAAGTTTGTCAACGAGAGGATTTTATTGTAAAAAAATATATCGAACTTACTCGTTGATGAAATGATAAATTATTTGATAGCGTAACAATAAATTTCCATAGGAATTAAAAGTATCTGAAAGATCAAGAGTTCGTATACGTCGGAGAAGTGAGTTGGAAGTAGCGACTGGAGTAGAACGCGAGGTATAAATGTGGAAAATAAATAAATCAGTCGCAATATCAAAGACGCAGGCTCTTGTGTCGATGTGGCGGCTATTGAGTGCCGCGACATGAGATTCGCGTAACGCGATAATGTTAAGTCTGTAAAACACTGTTCGCAAAGTACAAGGAGAAAGAGCGAACGAGGCAAGTGTCGCAACTGCAAAAAGTGAAAAAGAAAAAAATGCGAGAAAGATCGCGCGCGAACATGGTGAAAAATTTCGAGCCTCATCAAGATCGATTGAACTACACAATTTGTATGTACGCTGCGTGTACTTTCTTTAAATTCTTGTTCATTCTCTCCCATCTATATAGTTTTTCTCACTCTATCGAATGTTTTATAAGCGTAAAAGGTTACACGTGGCACACAGCTCGAATCGATCGTTTTACACACATGTGTACGCGGCCTATCGACCATTTCACACGTGAATTCGTTGTTTATAGTCGAAGAAAGCTTCGTCGTCCTTTCTCGCGCGTCCTCGGCACTTGACCTTTTTTTTTGTACTTTCCATCTCAACTCACGTGTGAGATGTCGTTTCGCTCGTATCGAGAGATCGGAAAAACCGATTATCGTGAGAACACTTCCACCTTAGCCACGGAAATCATTATTCACATGTTGTTTGGAAAAAAATGATAGTACTCGAGAGGCCTTGTAAATAAATACGATTCGTTTCTCACTGACGTTGCATCATAAGCTCAGCATATTTTTTCTTTTGAATATCCTGAATGTACAAGGATAGGTCTCCGAGAAATCTTTCGATTCCATTCGGAGGACACTGCATATCGCCGTCTTCATCGTACAGCGGGTCGGAAGCGGCATTCCAATATCCGTAACCATTTTCACTTCCGGGTTGAACGAGGTACATCGCGTTTGATCTCTGCTGCGGATGTTCCGACCACATTTCTTCAACTTTTCTCCATCCGTAATATCCGTTGGCTGGATCTGAATTATTGTCGTGACTGCTTTGCCCAATGTGCTCAGTTTCTTGGGCCGTCTCGACAGCGTTGTAAATAATGTTGTTTGTTTGCACGGGTGTCAAATTTTGAGGGTGGTGGGTTTTTTGGGCCGCTGGGTTTGAAGTGGCCGCTTGATCGTTCGGACTATCGGAAGCTGTCGAGCTCGAATCTGATATCGATTTTATCAGGGTCGGAGAATTCGACTGATCGGCTACTGGGGACTTGACTGTTTCTTGGGGACGAGGAGATTCGTTGACAAATAATTTGGGCTGTTGCTTTCTTTCCTCTTCGAGAAATTCTATGAGGACTTCTTGATCAACTTTGTCATTCGTTTCGAGTATTTTGCTTCGAATTATTCCTATCAGCTCGGACTTTTTGTTGTCGTTGAGGAATGCAAGATATTCTTGGAGCTTTGAGAAATTATCGTTCACCTTGGAATAGGTTTTTATTGTCCTCATGGCTTTTCTGTATTCTGTTATTTCTTCCACGCTCATCATCAGATTCGGATACGGACCCACTTGATCGATGGGATAAGGAAATCTCGATATTGACTTTCCCTTCTCGTCACGATGCTTCGTCTTGAATTCCTCGATTCCCATGTACATTCGCAAAACATTTCCCCCCGTGTTTTTCCAATTGTAAGTTTGTCTGACTTCAAGCTCGTTACGAATTTCTGGATAAACGCTGAGAAAGGCGCGTTTCTGCATGGAGAGAAATATTCTCATCGACTCGTAAATGCTCCGGAAATGCCACGATCTGTCGATGAACGTCGACGATGCTAATCGCAACAAGTCTCCCCAGTAACTGATCTCCTGCTCGAGTATTCGGTTCCACAAATCCGATTCTGCGAGCATCGGGCTATCGAAAAGAGGATTTAATTGTTGTTTCTCTTCGAGAGGCAATGCCTTCCACTTTTTGAGACTGAGCAAACACCCGTGAATACTGTTTGCACTGGGGTGACAGCCGGATGAATGAATGTACGACGGTTGATGAGAAAAAATGTCTGGATCTTCGGATTTTTTTTTTTTCTTCTCCAAAGACTCATCCAGTTTTTCCATCGCGTTGTCGTACTTCCTCAGAGTAATATCGTACATTAGATATCCCAGCAAATGCTCATCGTTCTCTCCGGCTGTTGGCTCCTCCCTAATTTCGCTGAGATCAACTTTGAATGTCCGACCTTCGTTGAGTCTTTGCAAAGTTGAAGGTCGATTCCTTCTCTTGATCAACTCGAGGTCTTGCATCGGTTTCTTATTTTTAGGAGAATTCGTGGGTTCGACATGCTTTTCTAATTGTGCAGAAGGTTCGTAAAGATTATCGAGCAAACATCGAACCGTTATTTTTTCTGGAGACGCAGGCAGTTTGTTTGGTGGAGTTAATTTTGTTTCTTGCTCGACGGGAGAATCCGTCGACAAAGAAATTGGCAAACCATTTGGAGATTCAAAGACGGGAGACTCCACCGTCGATTCTTCGCTCTTTCCCTCGTTCATTCCGGCGTGAATTCGGTCGAATGCTTCGTCCCCCGTAGCCCAAAGATCTTCGGGATACAGTGCAGGGAGTTTAAGGAGAGAAAAATTTACTCCGCCTATGGAAATCATCAATTTCTGAAAACTTTTGACTTCCTGTTCGGAAATGATCGTTATTGATATTCCGTGAGATCCGTAACGCCCTGCACGACCGATCCTGTGCAAATAGGTCGCTGCGTCATTCGGCACATCCAAATTAACTACCAAGTTAACGTTTTCCGCGTCGATTCCCCGAGCGGTCAAATCCGTCGTCAACAATATTCGACACTTGGAATTCTTCAGTTTCTCAATAGCGTCTAAACGTTTGCTCATTTCTTGATTTCCTACTATATAAATTGCTGAGAACCCCATCGTGTTTACGCGGTTACAGACTGACTGGGCTCTGGAAATAAGTCAAACGGAAAATAACATCATTTCCAGCATTTTCGAAACCAATTTTTTTTTCTACAAAATTCAACTGAAATGACAAATTAATTCAAACTCAAAATAAATTCAAATTTTCATTTTTTACGATTGTGAAAAATTTACATAACAATAAAAAAAATTCATTATGCATTTTTCCACTTTACCTTGATTGATAATTCGAAAAAACCAGAGCCTGTTTAAACGGAACTTTGGTGAAGATTTTCGACAGTTCTTCCACTTTTATTTGTACCTGCGAATCGAAAAATAACAATTTCACGATTCCTCCGTAACGTTAATTATTAAAAGGGACTTTGTAACGCAATTTCACCTGTTTCATAGCATTCGGATGATGCGGAACAACAGCAACGAATTGTCGTAGACCAAGGAGAATCGGGCCATCCTTGTCCGGACTGCAAAGCGCGGGGGATCTCATGTAAGAGCTCAAAAAAGATTCAAGATCCCCAGGATACGTCGCGCTCGACGATATAACTTGTTTGTTGTGCGGTAATTTTGAAAATATATAACTGAAAAAAAAATGTATTTATAGCTTCAAATTTTTGGTCAAGTCTAGGATCCCGGTTTGTTATTTTATCCCTTCGAGTACACACTGGGTCGTTTTGACCCTATCAATTTTCCGTCACCGATTCTTCGGCAACGAATCTTGCATTTCATTTTCGTTTTCGTCAAAAAATCAATTTAGGGCGATGAAAAATAAATCATTTGCTACGAAAAATGTCTCTACACAAAAAAGAAGCGCATGTTTACCGGAATCCAACAGTTTGAAAAACGCTTTGGGTCAAATTGACCCGATGTGCACTTGTAGGGTTATAGCAGACATTTTCAACAACTGGTAGACATTTAACGTCTGAGGAGCAATTGACAAACTTACTTGATGTCTTTTTGGAAGCTTGAATCCATTAGTTTGTCCGCTTCGTCCAGAACAAAAAGTCTGATACTGTCGACTTTCAATAATCCCTTGTCGATCAAATGTTTGACTCTTCCAGGTGCCCCTACCGCTATGTGGCAACCGTTGATGTTTTTTTTGTCTTTCTCCATTGCGATACCACCGATAAAACACTCGACTCTGAGGCCTGTTGAGAAAGCGTTCTAGAAAATCATAAATTCCGATTAACCCGATTTTAAAAAGTTTGACCAATCGGGTTATTAACCTTCCATTTCCGAGCCGATGGAACCAACGACTTGGGCAATCTGGATGGCAATTTCTCGAGTCGGCGCTAAGATCAAGGCTTGCGGGTGGAGGATTTTCAAATCCACCATTTCCAAGGCTATTGCGGTGAAGACCAAAGTTTTCCCGGTCCCAGATTTGGCTCTTATTATCAAGTCTGAAAATGAAATCCAAATAAATTCTTGTTCATCGCGACAACTGACTGTTATGAAATCAAAAAAATCCAACAGGGTAGGATTTTCACCTCCTGTTGGTGCATTTTTCAAATCGTTGTATTCCGCTAAATGTGTATTTTTTTTTTTTTTTTTTTTTTTTTTATAGTAAATTCTCCATATTTTATGAGCCTGAATTCATTTTGTGACAAAAACGAAAATCGAATGATAAATTGTTCGGGTCAAAACGACCCGGTATGCTCTTGAAGGATTAATTATTAATTTGTAATATTTTGTTTATTTATTGAGGCATTTACCTAGTCCGCAGCGACCCAGAGGTATGGCTTTCAGTTGTATCGGTGATGGTTTTTGAAAGCCACAGTTGATCAATCCGTCGAGTAACCATTGTGACAAACCCATTTGAAAAAACGTAACTTCTTCGTCGATTTTAATATCCGACGTACGAGCTTTTGCTCCTAGATCGTGAGCACATGCCATTTTTTCAAGGATTAAGTTTATTTTGGACGAAATAACGAAAACCACCTGTTTCTGGTCGTTGAAATTAGCTGCGTAAGGAAGCGAGGGAAAACGTCGCCGGCTTTGCCTGCCGGCTCGGACACCAAAACGTCAACGACGACGATCTTATAGGTTGGAAATTTCTAACCAAGAAAACGCGAAAATTACGTTGTTTTCGAAGGCGTTAAAAATAATAAATGACAAAATATCAAACGTTGTTATTCTGTAACAATTTTTCACGCTTTCCAATCAGTTGATTGCGTCCGCAATTTATTAATCATCTCGTGTGTTAATCCACTTGCGAAAACTCGAGCACGACATATCGACGAAAAAAATTTAACTGTACAGTTGAAATAATTCAAAAATCGGAATCATATACTTATTCACGTGCCGTGAGACGCGCTGCTGTGTTTTCCGGTATTTGAAATATTAATTCTTCCGTAACTATTTTTGCTGATTTTCCTATCACATTGATTTGCTAATTTATTTATCATTCTACTCGCGATTAATGGGTTGCGAGAGAAGCGGTTTCCCGCTAGTTCCTTCAGTGGAATAATCGACATTTTTGTCTTATCCGAAAATCTCTGCCCGAGAAAGTTTCGTCGAATTTTTGGCAGGAAATTGTTTCGAATAACGGAAAAATGAGAGCCTCAAGAGCCACCGTTAGCGGAAACTCTTGATTACTCCCCACTCCAAAAACCTTTGACTCGAAATCGCGGTCCCGATCTATTGCTGTCGGAGCAAGGTCACAAGAAAATCGGCTAAACGGGTCTGAAATTTTGTCACTTTATTCGAACTGTGAGGCGATCGCATTTTTATGGGAAATATGTCGATTTAATCGATACTGTCCTTTTTTGAAAAATCGGCTTTTCCAAAGTTCGTTTCTGTAAAAAAAAACTCATTGGTTCATGCAACTGGAATTTTTTAATAACTTAATCCCAACGACCGCAATTACGAGTGCCCTCGAAATTTTTGCGTGTTCCCCAGGAAATCTGTCGATTGACTTCCCTCGTGAAAACTGCTTTTGCGTAACGCTCTCATAATTATACGTTTTGAACTCGCGGCTATCGAGAGAAAACTCCAGGCACTTCTTTCGATCAAGGTTTCTGGGTTTAATTCGATCAGGAAATGAAAAAGACAGTCCTCCACGTATTTGCGATGGACACTGGAGTCGGTAGTTCTGTAGAGGCCGTAAGAACAAATTGAAAACACACAAAATCAAGTGAATAAAACAGCTCGGATTTGAACCCCCTTCTAGTGCATACTGGGTCGTTTTGACCCGAATAGTTTTTATGTCGTCGGTGGTTTGGCAATTAATTTTCATTTTCATCAAAAAATAAATTTGGAGCCATATGAATAATTTACCACAAAAAAAACGTCTCTGAAAAAAAAAAAACGAAAAATGCATATTTTCTGGAATACAACGATTTGAAAAACGCCTTGGGTCAGATTGACCCATTATGCACTTATAGGATGTATTCGGTCGAAGCCTCAATCTCATAGAACGGTCAATAGTCATACTTATGAATTTGAAATCGGTATTTATAAATTCTAGTGCGATTCTAATAAGCAGACATAGCGAACTCGACATTTGGGTATTGCGATGAAAGAAAAAATACCAAAAATACAATTTTTCTCGTGTTACACAAAGTTATGTATTTAAATTAAACACCAGTTATCAATGGCGTAAAAAAACACGCGACACTGAATTTCTTTACGATATTTGATGGAACAGAATTTATTACAGACACGTAGAGTTTGGTGGAAATGGCTGTACAATTATGAGAAGATGCACGCATGAGCGCGGTTGATAATATTCGCGTTGCATCGTTATTCACACGAGTTTCTTCGCCTCGAAGAAGCTCTTCAAGTGGCGCATTTGCCAGGCACCCATTGCCAAGAGAATCGCAGTCTGAGCCAACGACCATCGCAGGACTCTGCTGTTCGTACTTTCGGAAGTTTGTCTGAATCTTTCCTCCCGATACTGCAAACAATAATTCGCTCGTTTAAATTAAAAAAGTTCTTTTAAGTTCGGTCTCACGAATGAAGCTAAAATAATGACTTAACATTTCGAATATTGCAAAACAAACAAACGTGGTTTTGTTTTTTTAATGATTGACAGCAGCCATTGCTGGTTGAATCCATAAATAATCATAACCATGCAAAGTTTGCTCAAACCATTAAGAAATGGACGTTAAAATTATGTCATGGGATTTCTCATTATCCTGAAAATATTGAAACAACGATAGCTTCGCCGAAACCCAACCGGTCAATGCAGAATTCTAACAATGTTCAAATTTGCAACGTTGCAATTCAACGAAAACTCATCATTTTTTGTAGCAAAGTACAAAATTTTCATACAGTATTTGTCAACGATACTCGCACAGTCTCCTTTGCCATTAAGAAACTAAATTTACTAGAAAAACTGGAGCAATCGCATTAATTAACAAAATAATGAATGAACAATATATTTTTCCTTGTTTTCATACGTTCATCATACGTTCTATGGCACGTTTGCTATGGCAATTGCAAAAGCTCAACATTAATTAGACTGTTGCAAAGCTCTTATTCCACAATGGAATCCGATAAATTGGAGAATTCGTTTAACTTTGTCAACAACGTGCAAATTCTGAATATAACGAAGAAGTAATTTTTTCAATTGTATAAAAAAATGTTGTTAGCGATATTTTCTTTTTTCCATTCAACTGAATGCGTGTTAATCGCTTCCAGCTGTGCTTGAATGCGAAAACTTGAAATGCCCGTTCGAGCACGTAGAAAATTAAGGGAACTCTGGTATTTACCCTCTGGTAGCTCTGTTCCTTAGTAATTTGAGCGACTTGTTCCAAAAGTTGACGGCATCGCAACTGCAACTGAGTCAACTTTTCTTGTTGAGCAATATTGGCGTAGTCAATGGCATGATCTCCCACTTGAATGTCAAGATGGACTCTCTGTTTGTCAAAAGAATAGTAAGCGAATTAGAGTTAGCGCAACAAAGCAATCTTTCATCTGATAAAAGTTGGAGGATTGGAAAGAAACTCATGAGTTGAAAAATTTCGATATTTAACCCTTCGAGTACACACTGGGTCATTTTGACCCGAACAATTTTCTGTCGCCGATTAACGTTTTTGTCAAAAAATAAATTTAGCGAGGTGAGATTTTGATAATTTACTGCAAAATAAAATGCATATTCAAAGGAATAGAACTATTTAATAAACGCCTTGGGTCAGATTGACCCGATGTGAACTTGTAGGACATGCGTCCTCGGAGGCTTAACAATTTACAAACCGGATCAAATCTGCATGCTCACCAATTGGGTGCCGCTGAACCACGCCGTGCTATTGGAAAAGAGGCAGATGACGTGTTCTCCGTGCAGTTGGGAAGTGAACGATATACGACCTTCGGAACTATAAACTCTTGATAGAATTGTTTTTTCATCGGGATCTTGGACCTCGACGTGCATTCCAATTCCAGGACTGCTCGGCATGAATCCTCCGCTACGAGGATCGTACAACTCGACTTTGTAGATAACTGTGGATTGAATAAAGAATTTTGAATATTTGGACTGCCAGTATGAGACGAAATCGATTTGGATTGAATTTTCCTCTCAGTGTCAAAAAAGAACGTTTTTTTTCGTATGAGTGAACGCGATTCGTATGAAAAGCTTGAGAAACATTGCGACAATCTGGTGGACTGTGAATTTTGTTCTTCAGCGATTTCGGAAGTCCAGATTGGTAGCAATTTCCAAAGGGCCGAAGCAGAATACAAGGAAACATAAGAAGATCGACGTTCGAAATTTTTGAGGTTATGTTCAGTATTTTATTAAAAAAACAAGTACATTGTTTCGCAATTTGAAAATTGGCGAAAACTTGACTCACTCAGGACAGTCGTATCATCCGGAATTTCTTCGATGAAACACTTTTTTTCTGTATCGCCGATATGAAAGTACAGGCCACTAGAGCATTGCGATAGAATCGCAACAACTACGAAAATACTCCAATAGTTAATCATTTTCTTAAATGAGTGATTACGACCGAAAAGAAATATTTCCAGTTAAAATTATTAGGAATTTTTATGAAATTTATAGGCGATTATCGTGGTCCTGACCGATCGAAACAACACACGTCACCTCCAAAACCCAAGAACGTACCGTCGGGGTACGGGGCACGGGGACAGGGACAGGCTGGCCTATCAGTGATATTATTATGAACATCGCTACGTTTTTATCCACGTGGCGGCGCTTCGAATTACTTTGGAATGGCGGCGGATTCACGGACTTCCCAATCTTGCCGCTAGGCGACCATCGAGAACTTTACCGCGTCGTCGCAATCTTTTATATACTCAGCCAATTTTCATTTGATATTCATTAGGATTGGCAAACATAGTGCGCCAACATAATTAAAAAAGAAAATGAATAGTCAAGCAGCAAATCAGTCTTGCACCTTGAACCACACCCTCGCCCCACCGCATATTATCCACTACCTTCGTGAAGGTAGTCCCCATTCCATTTTTTTTGCATTTTTTCATAGATTGACACATGTCCATGTGCACCTTGGAAAGCTGACCAATTGGCGAAAAAAAACTGAATATTTACCCTCAAACAAAGCCACAAATTACAGGTTAAAAATCTTAATTTCAAATTTGAAACATTTCCGTTTGGAAAATGTATTTTCACTCGCATCTTTTGGTGTCATAAATATTGCACAGTTCTGTATACATACACAAGAGAGTGTGCATACCAACCGCGGTGCTGCTGCTCCACGGACGGAGCTCTGTAAAATTAGCCCCCCGACTATGACTTTTATAAATTTTTTTAATTCCACATGATTGTTTGACGATCGTTTGTGATTGTTTGATTAACTTAAACGTTTGTTTGATAATATTTATTAACAAACAAACGAAACAAAAATAAGCGTGAAGTTAGCCCCCACTTTTTAAATTTTGGTCCAATTTAATTTTTTTCAAGTGCCAATCGATTCGGAATCGTTTGTTTGAAAGAAATAATATCGCTTGAACGTTTGTTTGAACGTTATTTCACCAAAAAATGAATAAATACATTATTGAGTTAATCACGTAGGAGACCGCATGCTCCTCTCTTGTTTTCGAGAACTTCCGGTCGCGCGACGCAGCGGATATGCGCAGTGTAGCTGAAATCAGCTGGAGCGTGTACGCGTGCAGTTATATCAAGTTTTTGAAGTTCCTCTAGACTCTAAATCCAAAGCTCATCGAACCCGGAATCCGACGAAAGTGAAAACGAATAAGAAATATTTCAAGACCCGGAAAACTAAAAAAATCACGGTTGTACGAAAAACGGAAAAATGCTTAAGCCAGCGTTGAAACGAGCGACGAGGATGCGAGTCAGGACGGGTTGAATGATTCAAAATCCGCTCCAGCTGATTTCAGCTACACTGCGCATATCCGCTGCGTCGCGCGACCGGAAGTTCTCGAAAACAAGAGAGCAGCATGCGGTCTCCTACGTGATTAACTCAATAATGTATTTATTCATTTTTTGGTGAAATAACGTTCAAACAAACGTTCAAGCGATATCATTTCTTTCAAACAAACGATTCCGAATCGATTGGCACTTGAAAAAATTAAATTGGATCAAAATTTAAAAAGTGGGGGCTAACTTCACGCTTATTTTTGTTTCGTTTGTTTGTTAATAAATATTATCAAACAAACGTTTAAGTTAATCAAACAATCACAAACTATCGTCAAACAATCATGTGGAATTAAAAAAATGTATAAAAGTCATAGTCGGGGGGCTAATTTCACAGAGCTCACGGACGGTCCCTATTTTGTTGGTCACGTTGAAACAGTTTTGCCGCTGGTAAGGTCGAACTTCCCAGCAGATGATAAAGAAGATCCCCATCTAGCGTGGAGTCCGAATATGGCGGGAAATCCTAGCGTTTCTTCTCGGTAGTGGTACAGTCAGTACCAACTTTCACTCACGCGCAACCTGATCCCATGTAGGACAAAAATATGTCTCCCGGTTGTTCGGATACTCCGAGTTGTTATGGAGTATCGCTACCCCGACTCTCGATCATACAAATGAAATCATTGACGCGTTTATTTGACTGATAATGTTTATTCGAAAGTCCAGCCCGAGGTCCAGCCAGCCAACACTGCAACGGCGTAGACAAACATCGCATAAACACCAAAGACGGAATCTGACAAGAACGAGAGGGATAATCATTTGAATCGTCGCAGGGTGAGCGGTCTACATTGGCAGATGATTATATATCGATGACATTTTGCAATCAATAATTGAGTAACCGATGTTTCGAGAAAGTTTTCGTTTCCGACAAACGTATTGATCACTGTTAGTCTCTGGTTTTTTCACACAATAGAGAAAAGTGACAGAACAGGAATCATTTCCGTCACCCGCTCGAAAAATATGGTGCCCTCATTTCTATGAAAGTTGGTGCTCGAACAACAAGCTCATTGTTAAGAATCGATACTCGTGAGTCTCAAGACTCCATTTTTCTTGCATAATTTCGTGAAATTACGTGATGAAATGGCGAAGAAATGAAGCGAAAGTGCACGCGTGAAACTTTTTGATACTGAATTTTCGCGGCAATAAAAAAACGACAATTTTGAGGTTATTATTTTGTTCTATTTGTCGAATTGGACGATTTCACACTAAATTGTAGAGCCCCGGCGTGCAGGGGTTAAAAGTAAACAAGAGAAGAGTCGGAAATGGGGGAGCATAGATAGAAAAGGAAGCGATGAGAGAAAGCGCGGCAGAGAGAATTTAGTAAAAACACAAAATCGTGAAGATTCAGTGTGAAGCGGCTCGGACTTTAGAGGCTCAACCGGCAGACGCTACAGTAATTGGGACGAGCCCGAGAACAAATACGCGATTACTATACTTTACTACGGCAAATATTATAATAACGGTGGTGGATCGAGGCGGTTAACAAGTGTAAAGAGGAGGCTTTGGGGTACGAGTTATCGAGCGTTCGATCGTGCACGTTCGAGGCGTCCCGAGCTGCGCATCAAAACAAAACGACGACGGTGCGCGGATACAGTCAATAGCAGTAAATAGTGGCGGACGACGATGATGAGTGCGAAAAATCAAAGCGAGTAAATTCTCTACCATTCGAACATTCTTATCAACGAATCTTTGCCGTTAATTACGGACTTTTCTTTCCATTTACTCGAGACGTCAAAATCACACACAATAGGTATTCTTGGCGTAGGGATCCGTGTCAACAGCTTTTTCCTCGTTAACACGGAGCCAACATTTCCCCCAGTCACTTTCTCGATGATTTTCACGCTTCAGACTTCTCACTTCCGTCCTTCTCGCATGTTTACGATATTTCGTTGAAATTTTCTTCGAAATTTAGATTTATCGTCCATGCGACGAAAAAGTTTTCGCACACCATTCGCACGCGTGGCTTGTCGATCGTGTAGCAATTGTAACCTTGATCGACATTGAAAAAACTTTTCTTTAAAATTATCGTCGAAATTCCGGCAGTTACACGATGCAGGCGTGAATTATTATTAATCGACTAATTAGCATCGAATCCCGCAAAGTGAGAATTCATTAAATTAAAATTACAAGGTCAGGATTTTGGGAAATTATGACAAAAGATGTTTTGACGTGAATACGTTTTTAGAGCTCAACATCCTAGTGAGAGAAACGCCTTTGACGTTATTAGGATCCCGCAGCAAATTGCGAAGCTCCCTTCCTCCCGGAGAAAAATGCATGCTTTCAAAAATATAATTGTTTCCTTCCTGATCCTTAGAATCAATTGCTTTCATAATGTCCGTACAAAAATGTCTCGAAATGTGAGGAATAGAGCTTAGAAAAAAAAAGGAACAAAAATGCCGAGAGCACATTTCCCACGACACATACAAACCGCCTACACCATCGTTCCAAACTTTCGAACGTATTGGGGTCTGTGTGCATAAAATACACGTTTTTTTTTCTTACCGGAAAAATCTAATGAGACTTTAATGTCATTGTGTGGTTTTCAATTCCGTGAAACTCCCTTTCGGTCCCGAGTTCGTACCATTTCTTCGCGGGCCAGGTACACGTGTATATAATTTTCAGATCTACGATTTTTTCCTCTCCGTTCTTCGGAACATTTTCGTATATCGTAGCAATCGAAAAATTCCAACTCATTAGAGGGACGGAAAACATGCAATTCGTTTTAACCTTTCGAGTACACACTGGGTCATTTTGACCCGAAATTTTTTTTGTCGCCGATTGATTGTTATCCGAGGGCGACGAAAGTTTTGGCATTTATAAAATTCGGATAATTTACAGCGTCTTGACGGAAAAAAAAGGATATTTACGGCAATACAACGATTTGGAAAACGTCTTGGGTCAGGGTGACCCACACGGAGAGAAATGCGGGGAAATTAATATCACATATATTACTAGGCCACCATAGTTTTTTGGTGACAGTTTCGTCCCTTTGTGAAATTTTATCAAAAACATAGTAATTTTTATTAAAATTCTATCGGAAATGGCGAAAATTTGATATTTTTCTTAATGTGATGTTTTTGCTAAAATTTCTCAGAGGGACGAAACTGTCACCAGAAAACTATGGAGCACAGTAATTTGTCATATAAATTTCCCCGCATTTCTCTCCGTGCAATATGCACTTTTAGGATGCGTGCCCTCGAATGGTTAACGACAATAATTATTAATTTTTTATTTGCTTCATGTGCTTTATTCATATTTTTATATTGTATTTTTATTTCAATTTTTTACGTTTTTTTTTAATTTTTTATGTTAATTTTTTATTTTTATTCGTATTTTGATTTTTTTTTTTTTTTTTACTTGAATAAATAAAAAAATGGGAACGTTACACAGGTCTTGGGCGTCCGATGCTGTAGGCTGCGTATTCATAATTTAACGGATATAACGAAGCCTCTGGACGAGACGCGAGAATAACCAGGTCGGAAAATAAAACTCGACAAGTTCCGGCGCACGAGCCAAAGTCACGAATCCCTAATAACTCATACCTACCTACCGGATCTACGAAAGCAAAAAATGGGGGATACGTTTGTGTATTATTTATAATGATGCGTTCATTCGCGGAGAAAAATTAGCGAAGTCGTTGGGTATCGCGAAGCCTCTGACGTGTGCTTCGACGAGGAATTTCGATCGATTGGCTCCGAGGGACATACACTTGAGCGATTCGGCTTCATGGCCCGGTAAGACAACCTACAAATATCACATTTTTCTTTTTTGTGCCTCACTTTTTTTTTTACCATACTCGTAAACGCTGAATAATAAAAATGCACAATTGTAAGATGATTTATTGGAAAATGGACGTTCTGGAGAACACTAGAAATAATTTAATCGCGCAATCGAATAAATTTGGACATAATAATTTTTTATTCCATTTTTTATCCTTCGAGTGCACACTCGAGGGTCAATCTGACCCAAAGCGTTTTTCACACCGTTGTAATCTGGTAAATAAATTCATGCATTTTTTGCATCCATATTTGATGGCCCCAAATTAATTTTTTCGGCGAAAACGAAAATTAAATGCCAATGGATCGATGACAGGACATTGTGGGGTCAAATCGACCCAGTGTGCACTCAAAGGGTTCACAATCTCAAAACTATTATGCTAACGTTTCATTTCTCCAAAGTTTCCCGAACGAAATCGATCGAATAGAAAAGTTGACATTGAGCAACGTTGTTCAGAACCAAAAAATCTGAGATTTGACGAGCTGAGCGAAGGAAAAGAAAAAATCATTTCAAAGACTCCGAGGTTCGATTCGATGCAACGGTTCCAACTTTTTTCTTCGATACGAATTGATCGGTGCGTTTCGAAAATCGTAACAACGTATGAGCTTTCTGGCAGAGAACATTTCGATGGATTGAAATTTGAGCTCGTTCAAGTTGAGGAAGGCAAAAAGTGGCGTGAAGTGTTGGGGGGCGCGTGTTTAAAGTTTTTGGATTTCCGGGGAGAGTCGTTGACGATTTCGCGGAGATAATTCGTCAATAATTGAACGATTCGGTTCTGCTGTTTCGGCGAGTCCAAAAGGAGCAAAGTAGAGTAACGTCGAAGGTTGAAAACTAGGAGGCGGAGTAGGGGATGATGATTTTGAAAATATAGATTAGAAGGAGAAGGCAGGGAGGAAATGTTGGTAGATGAAGCGCAAAGCGCAAGAATCGAAATGAGGAGAAAAGAGAAAAAGAGAGAGAGCGAGAAAAAGGCTCTTTGGTCGCTGGCCAACTGGTCCCAGGTGCGTGCAACGGGGAGCGTGGCGGACGCGTGCTTCTCCCCTCTCCGGCTCCTCTACGCGAACCCCCCGGCATCGTCTCTCCGTTTAATACGCAGCGAGCCGATATATACAAATATACAATCCACACATTAACATCTACCAATTCGTATGAGTGTCTGTGCGTGTAAATTTTAACGGCGTACGTTCATAGTTCATGGGGACCATGCAAAATAGTTCAATAATGTAAACAAAACAATGGGAAGATTTGGGCACTCATTTGGCAACGATTCGAGTGCATACTGGGTCTTTTTGACCCCAAAAATCTTCTGTCACCGATTGTTTGGCATTTAATGGAAACGAAGGTTTCGGCATTTGATATTTGTTTCGTCGAAAAAAAAAAAAAATCAAAAAATGCATAATTACCGGAATAAAACGATTTAAAAAACGCCTGGGGTCAGATTGACCCAATATATGGGAGCCGTGCACTCGAAGGATTGAAATCACTATTTTTCAAGAACTCGTTATAATTATTTCACATCTCCATTGCTTTCTTTGGACGAAAACGTTGATTTTATTGCTCCGCGGGAATAAAAAGGTTTAGAGGTCAGAATTATTTTTCGGCAAGTGGATCGTGATGTCGTCTTCGTCGAGCCGAATCGTTGGAATCATTTGAAGGAAGAAAATGCCTCCCGCGATTAACAACAAAGTGATTGGCAGTTGTAAACAAATGAGAAAGAAAACAAAATGTTACGAGAAAAAGTTTGTTTGGTAGAAAATGAAACTCGTGTGATCCTCTAAAGACACAGAACGGCGGTGAGGTGCACACCGAGAGGATCCTTAAAGATGACCGAAGCGCATCGCTCGGGAGACGTGAGGTCGAGAGGAGGGAAAAAAAGAGCGAAAGGTTACACGCACGCACGAAACGGTGTGTTGTTCAGAATTAAATTCGATCGAAGGAATTCAACCGACGAATAAGAGTCACAACAAAACTAAGAAACCGTGAAGAAGAGTTTGAAAAAAGGAAAAAATCAAAACGGTCCATCAAAGTGTAGGCTGATATTCCGCCGCGCGTGTGTGTCCATACACCACTCTCTCTCTCTCTCTCTCTCTCTCTCTCTCTCTCTCTCTCTCTCTCTCTCTCTGTAGCTCTCTTTTGTTTTCAGAAAAATCGAGAAAGAGTGCAGAAGCGACTGTGTGTGTGGTGCATTTAATCCTTCGCTTCGATAATACTCCCTCCCCCCCCCTTCTCTCGCTCTCGTTCTGGTAAAAAAGTTCCAGCCTTACAAAAGAGAATTCGTAAACGAAGCTCGGAGCCCACGCGCAGACTGACCATTTTATGGAAAGGTGGTATTTAGTACCGACGAAATAATGCAATTATCAAATTAACCCTCACACTCAACCTCCATTCGAACCACCTCATGTATGTATATGCATTTTCACATACACATGCATCTTAACAAATGTATAGAACATACACACATGTGTAGGTATTAAAAATCTACACACACATATGCACATACGTGTGTGAATACATTGAGAATGGCGAAGGCGAGTGGACCGAACGTACGACTCTTTCCCTCCTTTTAAGTGGATAATTATTGGGATATAGAGGGCGTCCCTTTACCGGGTTGCGATCTACGAGAGGTCAAGCGGTCAGTATTTGGCAACGCTCCGCCGCACGAATTCGGAGCGTAAGGTACTGCCGCCGCGATTGGCCCCTGCCACCCTTACCGCCCTTGTATCTTGTGAACTCACACGTATTTCTACGTGCATACATAGACGCGGGAATTATCGATATACATGCCTTACCTATACCCTAGTAATCCAACGGTCCGTTCAATTGACAAATCATATGAAAGTTTGCACCTTTTTCAATCGGGATAAATAATTATTGATTAACTTTCCGTAGACACATTACAATTCACGCACCTCCGGCGTCTTGACGTTCTTTACTGTACTTTTTTACCGTAAAGTAGTTTTGGATCCATGGAAAATGAGTCTGCACTGCACTGGAAATAAAATTTTGTTAAAATTCGTCGATATTTTGTTGAACACGGTGAAATAAATATTTTTTGAAAATTTCAAAATTTTCGTTATTTTGACAGACACATTTGGGTTCCCAATGAAATTGTCAGCAAAATTTACGATTGGAACGACAAAAATTTGCTTCCGAAGAGACTTTCTAGAATATTTCTTGCTGCGAAGACACAATTTTTGGGATTATTGAATAAAACGTTTAGTTGAACGTATCGAACAAAATATCGATATTTTCCAACAAAATTTTTTTTTCAGTGAAGGTGATTGTTAAAAATTCTTTTTTATTCTTTTTATTTAATGGCAATCGATACGGAAAACGAGAAATTCACGTAATTCGCTGAATAGCCTGCTGGACACCCCAGACCCATGTGTGTCTACTGAGAGGGGCAAGGCCAATGTATCGATGCAATGGAAATTACATTTCATCGTTTTCACGATCGATATTTATCGATCTACCGATTTACGTATACGGCGAATTTCAAAGGCATTAGAATCGTTGGATCTTTGCGGTCCAACTAATTCGGTATTTTTCAAAGCGAGGGATTCTCTCTTTAAAGATTTTTCCCCTGTTTTTCTATTGATGAATTTTGAGAAGTTACTAAACTCCCGTTGTTTATACACAAAAGAAACGAGAGTTTAATGTCGTAATCGATCGATAATTCGCTGGTACAAAAGCCCTCGCACCATTTCGTTAGCTGTAGTTTTTGGCGTATTGTTGAATGTTTCCAACATCGTATTCCTTTTGAAGTTAATGCCAATTTCGGTACGTCCAGTTTTCGTTTTACCGCGTGAATATACCTTCGTCTATGGGCTTCATTCGGAAGCCGTTCGGTCACACAGGAGGGTGCCTCATTGTGATTTGGCCGAGGTGCAAGAGACCTCCGATATTATGGTTGCTCCGACACCCATTGTGTCCTCCGATTCAATAAAATCCATTATTTTATCCATTCTTGTTTTTTTGTTGTTTACTAGCAATTGTTTTTCTGATTCTTCGTCCGCCTCACACGGCGGTATTCTTTGTTCACACATCGCGATACATTTTAGTGTACCACCCTGAAGCATTCTTCTCGATTTAAAAACATTGTGATCCGTACAAATGAGCACAATGTATAATTTCGTCTTTCTTAGTTATTCATTATTTTTTCCGACTGAAAATATGAAATCTGTGCGATGTTTCTCCAACGAACGGTACGTTTTCACTTATCCGCAGCATTTCTTCGTCTTCCCAATCACGTCCATTATATTGTCGTTTTCAAAACGACTTCCGCTTGCGTTTGAGTTCTGTCGCATTTGGGTCTTGAGGGAAGAAGAAAAATTAGAGATGGACCCGGAAACCTCGTTAAGTCTCTTCGAAAAGATTTTCCTTTCGTCGTCGCAATTTAGTCCCGAGACAATTCTTTGCGATTTCAAATAATCGGAAACGAGTCTGGAAGCCGGAAGTCTCTTTGCGGTATTTTTCATGTCTGGTCGATGTTTCGGGAGAAAATTATCGTGGACACGGGTCAAGCGGAAGATGAATACCGTGAGGGTAGTTTTTTAAATTTCGTTCTGCCAATTCCGTTGGGTTCTTGACCATTTTGTGTGTCCTTTCCGGTTACTCTCGGAGACGAAGCAGTCGCGCGAGCTTTTGGTGATGAAATATTTTCAATATATTCGATCCGATCGAGAAAGACTGGAGAAAATTTGATTCGAAATTTTGGTGAAATCGAGTCGCCCTCGTTTTTCGATCGAACTCATCTCAAATTTGTCTCGATTATCTTTGAGGGGGCGACTAATGTTAGCTTGCCAACGAAACTGAAGCTCGATGATCAGTCGCCAAGAAAAAAATCAAAGAGTAAGAGAAAAGAAGGGCCAAAAAGTCGAGGCAAATACGAAGGATGAAAACGAGGAGGCTGGGAGCTCGGAGAGAAGAAGACGGAAAAAGGAGGAGAAGAACCCTCTGGGACTCCGTGGGAAGAGTCTCGACTCTGTGAACGAGAACCTGATGTGAGATCACGTACATACAAAGATATAGGCATGTACACACATCCATGTAGGCAATAAGCTCAAACTTAACCCTTGGCGATGCATCTCTATGTATCTCACGTGAATAAAGAGTCGGTAAGAGGTGGAGGTGGAGGTGTGGGGAGGGGACGAGAGAGAAAGAGAGAAAGAGCTCGAGTTGCTCGTTGGACCACCGCATAAAAAATCGAAATCTTGGCGAAAACGAACCGGTGCAAATTTCATCTCACATCTCTTTTTATCTTGTATAAATAACATTTTTGAAGGATCGTCCCTCAAACAGGGTCACAAAAATGCGTTTACCATATACGAGACGGTCCTTCTTTTTTTTCGGGTCTCATCGTGTGAAAAAAGGGCCGAAAAAATCATCGGACACTCTTCACCAAAATCTCTCTACTCGTCCCCCCCCCCCCCCCCNTCCCTTGTCTCTCGTTCGAACGATCCAACGAGGAATGTATCAGAGAGAAAAGATCCTTGCAGCATCCCAACATTAAGGAGCAAAGGACTCACGCCCCCGTATAAAAGTTACCGAGTAACTGGACCTTTCGGGACTCTCAGGCATTTCACGGAAAATTAAACAATCGATATTCTCACACACGAGATAGGTAACTCCTCTCTCTCTCTCTGTGTCTTCCCATCCATTTCACCCTCTACCTCGGTCTTGCGTTTGTCGCCAAGTTTAAAAAATGACGCGTGAGAATCTTTCGAAAAAATTCGAAATATTTGCTCGCCAATATCGCAGCATCGTCGTTTAGGCTCAAAAAACGTCAGTCCTGACGTTTGGTTCGTTTTTTTTTCTCCTCATATTCGGTTTTCAATTATTGAAATTATAATTTATTTCGATTAGATTCAAAATGAGGTTCTGTTTGTACCGATCGAAACAATTGAAAGGCTCGCCACCTTTTGTGAGAACCAAGTGAAAAGTTGGTATATAAAGGATCACGATATGCATTTGGGGGTTCTTTCTTTTCATCGTGGTTCTACGATATATATTACAATTGAAATGGAATGAGACGAATTTTTCTTAACGAATTTCTCCAAGGAAAATTAAGGGTGTGGCTCGCGCGACTCCTTAAGGGGCTAAATGGTCTTTCAGGCTCGAAAAAAAAACGTTTAGTTTCCTCTTTCTCACACTTCGAAACGAGCCGACTGTAAAGTCCTTTCGGCGTAGGCGTTAATTGCCAGCTATGTCTCGAGGGATGCGCGTGAAGGTAAATTATTGCACGATTTTTCGTGAAAAACGGAACGAGAAATCGAGGATAAACCGATAATCCGTTTCGAGTGGCAAAGCCGAGGAAACATCGAGCCCACGAGAGAGAGAGAGAGACAGTCACTGGGCCCCCAAGTTCGTTGAGCACTTTTTGACTTCTTACCTCACGCTTTCTACGTTATTTCCTCGTCGTTTGTTTTCACGGGTGGTCGTGTCATTATTATTTTCCTTTTTTTCTTCGTCACTTTAAAACCTCGTTGGATTTTTCTGCGTTCTTGTGGTCAAGGCACCCCATGGAAAATATCAAATCCGCTAATGGTCAGCGCGAGTCATTATCCCTTCGAAATTAGTCGGAACAAGAAGCAGATTGAGGCGAGAAATTTTTCCCTGGCTGTTTAAACACTCCAACGGCTTCTCTGTGTGACTAGCGATGCTGGTGAATTTTTACAAGTTTCCTTCCGCACTCTTCCTAAAATTAAGGTGTCAAGATTTTATCGATTTTTGTTTGTTAAAGAAAAATACATTTTTCGCACATTTTTTCACGTTAGAAATATAATTTTCATGCATTTCTTCAACCCTTCGAGTACACACCGGGTCATTGTGACCCGAACAATTTTCTGTCACCGATTCTTTGCTATTTAAAACGGCAACGAATGTTTCAGTATTGAATTTTCGTTTTCGTCGAAAAATTAAATTTACGACCATAAATTATCGATAATTTACTACAAAAAATCTAAAAATGCTTATTTACCGGATTTGAAAAATGCCTCGGGTCAGATTGACCCGAATATGCACTTCCGGGAAGCTGTGCACTCGTAAAAGCCCATACAAACATATTCTTTTTTTTATTAACCTCAAAGGTCCTTGGCGTTGATTATCGAGCGAAGAGTTTGTGAGGAAAATGTGAAATTGAGAATTACCAATGCCATGATTATGCAATTCATGGAACAGTATATTTTTACATGAATTTCGGTCCGAATCGTCTATGTTACCACGTCTTTATATCCAATGGCAGGTCTAGGTCGTTACTTACACCCGAATTAGCTAGTCCATCCATGGATGTGAAACATGAATAATGCTCGTGTTGGCAAAGAATAAAAAAATAAATGAAAATAAAAAGCTGAATTCTTACGACTGAAAGCCTGAGGTTTGAAATATCAGGTAATAATGAGTTGAGCCAAAAGTTACGAGAAACGTCAGCTTAAATTTGGCCACCTCTATTGGGCATTGTTGGCTTTGAACGTCGTATCGGATGTTTGTCGATGAAAAATTTCATCGAGCAGTGTATGAAACAGCGTTAATAGTAATCCGACGAGATGTGTGACGTGGCGGTTCGTCTTTGATATTGAAAAGGCTGCTTTCTGAGTAAAACTCGGCCGTTTAGCCTCCCGAAAAAAAATACTAACGACACACACAAATTTCATCATTATTATAATCCTGGCTAGACGTAGAATTGAAATCGATTTTTTAGAACCCCAATCGCGATGGTAATCTTTTTCGCACTTCCTTCATCGCTTCCATTCTTTGGGCTTTCGCATCTCGATTAGTTTCGTAATAAAGTTGCGAAACGTTGGAGTTTGTTTTTTTTTTTCAAGTCACAGACACCGCGAAAAATGGGTCGCGATAGTTCCGAAGAGGCAATAAAAATGACTCTGTCGCCGCTGGGAATAGCAAAATCACGACCATCTCCAGTTCGCTTTCATTCCGACCACCATATATCGAAAAGTTACTACAATTGTAAATTATTCGTTGGCGCTTGTATTGATTATGTTTCGTTATCAGGGAAACATGTTCTGGTCAATTTTTTCATTTTTCTTGTTTGAATGATCGAAAAAAAAAAAACGTTGCTGCAGCGATGACCGCCGTAGACACACATGGGTCTGGGGTATCCAGCCCATTCAGCGAATGGCTCGAATTTCTCGTTTTTCGTATCGATTACGATTAAATAACAATAATGAAAACAATTTTTATCCACCACCCAGTGCAGCCTCTCTTTCAATAGATCTAAAACTACTTTCCTGAATTTTTTCACACATTCGTGTCTACGGAGGGTTAATGAAAAGAATGGTCCATCGAACTCGGTGTAGATTTGCACACGTTCATAATCGAATGAAATTATGAGAACCGTTACATTGTACGTGAACCTTGCGAAAGGAATCAGGAAATATGGATCGAAAAGTACGTTCTCTTCGGAGTATCGTTAGGGAATATGTGTATTATGTTTCTGCGGGTGGGGGTTAATATTACGAATAACCAAATTGTCGAACAGCTAATAATTCGGAATTTTGGTATTCATAAAATTAAATAAAAGAAAAGTAGGAAAGTCGAAATCAAATTTTTCAAATGACTAAAAATTCGAAATACAAAATAGCGAACGTCAAAAATGGCGAACGTCAAAACGGCGAGCGCCAAAATAACGAATTCTATTCTATTCTATTCTATTCTATTCTATTCTATTCTATTCTAGCGTTCGTTATTTTGGCGCTCGCCGTTTTGACGTTCGCCATTTTTGACGTTCGCTATTTTGTATTTCGAATTTTTAGTCATTTGAAAAATTTGATTTCGACTTTCTTACTTTTCTTTTATTTAATTTCATGAATACCAAAATTCCGAATTATTAGCTGTTCGACAATTTGGTTATTCGTAATATTAACCCCCACCCGTTTCTGCGACGAGGATGCGGGGTGTAGTCCATGTGTGAGGAAGTAGTCGAACGGGTTTGTGCTCGAGCCACAAGAGGGCGATTCATTGAGATCTTGAGCCGAGAGAGGAGCAAGTTTCGATCTTGGAAATCATGAATGAGCCTATTTTTCGTAAAGGGTTAGTTGAGAGCGATGAGTTTTAAGGAGAAACGATTGATGACGAGATTCCAATGAAATTTTCTCAATAAATCAGTGCCTAGAGGTGACAATTTTCACGATTACTCTTAAGGCAACAGTCTTGGTGACAAAATTTCGAACAAAAACCATTTTGTCAAATTAAAACTCGCCCAGTACAAAGTTTCATATTTCACGACAACTTGACTCCGCAATTTGTCTGCAGATTTTTTTCTACTCGTTGTCAATTAGAAAGAAAAATATGACGAAGTTTGTCTGAGGAAATGAAATATTTTGGTCAGCCAGTTCCAAAGATACAGCGAAATAGAGTCGAAGTTCTCGTATGAGGAATGGGAGAGACGGTTATTCATGGAAATCAGTTCACAGTTTATTGTTAATGGAATTTTCATAATTAAGGTTTCACAAATAAATTCAATGCTTCTCGCTTTCAGCAAATTTCCCAGACTCGATTGAATTAATTGCAAAGCTTGAACACAATCACTTTGTATTAATCCTGTTAGTTGCGACGTTCGCGTTTCGTCGATTTCAGGGGAAGCGATTGACGAAGTGCGGGCGGAGCATAATCAACATCGTCCCTGGGGAATAATGCAATACCCTTGCTCTCTGGGGATAAGGCAATCGTTTCGCTGGGTCGGAAATATACTCTGTGCAGAGTCGTATTCCAAAAGCATTTTGCATGCTGTACCGTTCGGAGAATTTTGGCATACATTTTTTTCAAAGCTTTTATTTCTTTCGTCGATTAATAAATATTTTCGATGAAAATGCATTTTACCTTAGATTCTAGAACCCTTTTGGCAGTTGAATGAATTCATTTTATTTCGTTATTGTCCCTGCGTGCATCGCGGGTTTTTACGATCCTACGATCGTCGCCTTGATTCACTTTATTGACAATCTCACTGCTCCTGTCCCTCCAAAGCCTTTTTAAAACTTGCTCACAACGCCCCCCTCTCGAGGCAGTGATCTAGTTGCTATGCTTGAAAAAAGAAGATTTTTGGGAATTTTTAGAAAAATTCAAAAATGATTTAACGTTTCCAGTTTATTTGATTTTAATTTTTTCTTTTTTTTTTTCTTTTTGGACTGTGGCGGTCGCAAGAGTACAGAACGACAACTTTTCTTTCAACGAATGATTATAAGAATCATTTATAAAATTATCAATCGAAAGTAATCGATTGGGTACTTTGAGAAACCTTCGCTACTATTTTATAGTGAACGTGTTGCGATCGACCAATTAGTCGGTGAAGCGATTGGGGGGAAGAGAAATGAAAAATCGCCCTCGAAAGTTGGGAGTTCTGGATGAGAAAAAAGTTGTCCCAACACTCGAAACACCGGCTCTCTTCGATGACGTGTTTCTCGAGTGCATATAAGAATAATAACGCACAACCCTGTTGTAATACTTGATCCGACGTGAGTGTATGTATCCTCGTGTGATATCCTCGAGTGTTGTAAATATCAATTGTTCACGATACTTAAGAGGTTTCACGATCTCATTCAAAATTCACGAGCTATTAACAACCGCATGGTACGGAAGCTCGCTCTTTCTTTTTCGCTTTCTCTTTCGCTTTCGGGATTTCCTGGACAAAGCCTTAATGATTTTTTTCTACGACAACGTGATCAATGCACTTCATCCTTTAATAACGAAGAAGGGTTTGATGGAGGTGGGTAAAGCAACTCTTTTAATTACGCAGGAAGAAGAAATTTGCATGAAAATCATAAAAAATTGAAATTAATTATTTTCTTGGCATTCGATTCTTCGTAAATAAGAAAAATAGCAGCTCAAATGTTTGCTCTGTTTTTATCCATGCGGATATTCAATTCGCAGCCTCTTTTTTTGACTTGAGCTCAAGGTTTTTTCTATTCCGAATCGCGCGTTGATGCGGGGTAAGAAAGTATAATCTCACTGGACACAAACGATTATTTTCATGTGTTGAAAGGAAAAGAAGACTTGGCATTTGCTACTATTTCTTTTTTCATTTTCGAGCTATATGGATATCCGTGAAACAACAGTCGTTTGTTTCGCCATTGTCTCGAGACAGAGACTAATATGTGTTCGAGTTAATTGGTGGGGCGTTTAGAGCCTTCACTCGATAGAACGATCGTCGAGTCGTCATTGTAATTTAGCAGGTAGATATGTACAGGCGATTCGACGCTAATTTTTCGTCATCAATATTCTTTTCGGATCCTTCGCGTTCAATCCAGGCTCGTCTCGCTTCGAAAATTCACTCGTTATGGTAACGACATTGTTAGATTGACAAATTTCTATAAACAACATCATTTCCGAAAAAACTGCCTCTGTTCTTATTTTTTTTTTCAAATCTAGTGAAAAACAAAGGGGTGTAACAAAAATAAACCAGTTTTGAATCAACTTCGGACCCGAAATTGTGTTAACCCTCCGAGTGTACACTCATAAGTGCATACTGAGCCAATCTGACCCAAGACGTTTGTCAACCCAGTAAATATGATTTTATTTTTTTTATTTTTTGTATGGACGTTTTGTGTAGTAAATCATCGAAATTTTATATGGCCCTAGATTCATTTTTTGACGAAAACGGAAATGAAATACCATTAAATGCGAAACAATCGGTGCCAGAAAATTTTTGGGGTCAAAACGACCCAGTATGCCCTCGGAGGCGTTGAAATGGACCAAAATCAATCGATTGGTTGACTTTACGTGGAATGACCAATGCATGTGTATTTAATCTATATATTATATAAATATATAGACACATTTATATTTTGGACTATTGCTCGGTGTATATCTCGAGGATCCTCGTCTACTTTGATGGGTATTTCGATCCACGCTTTGGTGCATTTTTCGCACGTATTTAAAAGCATTTAAGGGAGCCCTCCAGTCTCAAGTGCCCTTACTCGGAGCTTCTTACTCTTACTTTTTCACAGCCCCTCTTCTCGTTCTCTCTCACTTTCTGTTTCGCTGTCTCGTCACAATGGTCACGCTTGCGTATTATTTGTTGGTGAAATAACACGCTGTCAGTCTTGGATATGCTAAATATACGCTTATATCGCCTTTCGCTCGAGATGAGAATCGATCGCGTACTCTCTCATCTCATCGCCAAGTGTTTTGTTACGAGTTACCGGACAACCCAATCGTATTGGGCAGCCCGAGACACGGCGACGGACAAACGTGAACATAAATGAGAAATATGAAACCGAAAGGTATGCGCAGTGGAAATTTTGCACATCATTATTTCCAGAATCAAATTCACTAACCCAACTGAGAAAATAATATTGAAATATTTTGCGAGTTGAAAATTCGGAATTAAACTCGAGTCAACTTTTGTTGATGACAATTTCGAAAAATGTATCACGCAGAGAAGATATTTTCTATCGTGGCTCGAACTTTGTAGAATGCGATTCACTGGGTCGCGGATGAATTTTTCAAGCATTTCCAAACCTTCTCAAATATGAACGTAGAATTTTTTCACTTTGCTGAAAACAAAAAATTCTAACCATTTTATTTGATACTTGGCAGCAGCTCGTTGGGAAGATTTTTTTTCACGTTACATTTTTGGCTCGGTAAACTTCAGCTTCAAGACCCGTAGGTATACGTAAGAATACACCTACGCACACGAGCCAGTGTATAATTATAATATTATTTTTTCTGCTGATGGTTCGATCGCTCCGCGGATCGATCGAGCGATGCGGTAGCGGCAAATACATCACCCGCCAACTATAAATTTTCAACCTTCCTCAGCTATTATGTATACCCTCTCGAGGGAGCCAACAAACATTTTCGAATCATTCGGTCAATATACTTTTTTCTCTTTTCAACCTCCGAGCATTGAATAAAACGTCAGCGAGCAGAATTCTTTATCATCTCCAAAGCTCCGAGGAAGAATAACATGTAACGCGCGTCACGATCCGGGCCTCCCTGTCTCTTTCTTTCGCATTATCGAACGCGCAGGTGTCTTTGCAATTCGACCAAGTATATTTTATCGTAAATTTCAATGAAAATTCAATCGAATCTTGGCCAATGTTTCACGATTTATTGCTTCTCTCGTTTACGACAAACCATCGGGTATTTGTTTCTTCCTAAAGATTACCTCAAGTGAATCGATTACGCGCTCCATGTTTCTTTCCCTCATTCCCCATTATTCCATTTCCGAGACAGGTGGATTCGTCATTGAGAAACACGATCCAACGCACTCCCAATGTCTTAATAGCCTTTCATGATAAAATATCAAAGAAAATATGAAAATCACCGCGAAATACATACGAACACGATATCGAGACAAAAATAATATTTCTCTCCAGCAGTGAATAATACTCGCATTTATAATGTGGCACAATTTTCGTTTCTTGTATAAAAACTAAATTTGCCGTAATAATTCTCAGTTTGTATAAAAATGAAATAAAAAACCAGCGCATAAAAGGAAACACTCTCTCGACGCGGCAGAAGTGAGACATTACATCACGTACATGTGTGTGAACGCCCACGCGATCTCCGGAGAGGCGCGCGCGTAGCCCCAATTTTCAGGTGAATCTAATCTAATAAAGCAATTAAGTTAATATACTCTCGATCCGGATGAGGGCCGTCATTATTGATCCCCTTTAATTATGTGGCCAAAATGTTGTTTTCTCTTTCTCGTCAGAACGCCCGCGCGCGTATACATGTATCTATATATTTACACATGCTCTTTTTGGCGATCGCATCTTTCGCGCGCGTCGAATATCCTCTCGTTCTTTTATCTTTCTCATGCTTTCGTTGCTTGAAACCGTGTGCCCGATCGGACTTTCTTGTTTGATCAGCGCGAATTTAACCAGGCCTTAAACCAACAAGCGACGCCCTGCACAGGGCAACCGCTCAACGCCTTCCCAAACATATATAGATATATGTATGTCTTTACATCATCACATGTGAATTTCTCATCTCACGATCGGCATACTCGGGACATATTATGAATGTATATGGATTGGAGCCCGAGCCAATATTAATCGTTCCTCATTTTCCACCGATTCCCATTCACTCGGGGACCAAGGCCCTTTATTTCAACCTTGTAAAATTTTCCTAATCGTTGCGTTGCTTCCTATTAATTTGTTTTATTCTTCTCGTTTCTGTTTACGTGGGAAAAAATCATTTGAAATGTTCACCACGGAAATGAATGATACAGTTTTTCAAGAAAATGGACAAAACTATCGAGAACGTGTGCAGAGTTGAACAAAAATTTAGCTTGTTCGTCATTTTTGAATTGCACTAGCTCTAGAAAAAGTGCATTGAAGGAAGTTGAGTTTGTTGGTTTCTTCGGCTCCTGTCTGTGAATATATTAGTGTGTCCACGTTTACGTGTGTGTGTGCGTTTGTGTTTTATTATATTTTCAATGGGTCAAGCCAGGGGGCGTCTGTTTCGTGCTGGTTAACGCGTTTATGACAAGCGCCCCGACGTCCGTTCGCGGCCAATTACGTGATTACGGATGTAACACCCAGAGCTTGTCGAGGGGGGAGGGGAGGGAGGGCTTGTATTATAAAGCGTGTGTTTTGCACGGGGTCACGGGAAGACAGCGATGTGGCTCCTCATCGCTGAGCCTCAATTCCTCCTCCTTCCTCTTTTTCTCTACTTGCTCCTTTTATTTCTCACCAATTTTTTCTTCGTTTCTATACCGAAAGCTTTGCGGTGCTCCGTTGAGTGCAAAAATAAGCGGGGGCGCTACGTATATAGATGGACATGTGTTATATGTATATACCGACAAAGTATCTCGTTGGCATTAACGAGACGCGAACGTGGGCGGACGTCGGAGTATGAAAAATCCTTCTATTTTTTCCCCCCACCTCGCAACCTATAGATCTTTTTCGAAGCAAGCTGCTCGTTGAAAAAAAAAACACAAGGCGTCCAGTGTTTCCGTCGTTTTGTTAGAAATTTACTTCTTATATTTCCACTAATTATTTTTTCCCATTGCTTGGCTGTAGAGCGAAGGGAAATCGTCGAAAATCAAGGAGCAACATTTTTGTTGTTGTTTATACACTCCGTCCCTAATGGCCACGTGTGAATCTTCACTTGATGAGTGAACCACCACGGTCATTGATTGGCTTCTGTCATTGAATAATCATTGAAATCGAATTCCTTTCTTTTTTTATTCAAAATTTTATCCAATGCGTCTTAAGGGATGCAGAGAGGAATCGGAGTACATGGATATGTCTGAATTTCAACAGAGATCGAAGTTGGCGTGCAATCGAACAGAAAAACTGTGGGAAATATTGGAAAAATATCGGGACGAATTGAAGAATGCAAGAAATCAGCGAAAACATTTTTTTCGTTGAATCGTGTAGCGATGCTTCATGTTAGGCCTGGAGAAATGAAATAAAAATTTGTTTGTAAAGTTTTATATAGAGTCCCATGTCGAGAATTATTGTCATTAGTAACATTTTCAGCATCTTTATTTGAAATCACGTGGAGTTACCGATCACGATGAATACCGAAGTGCAATCTTTGTTTATTTTATTTTTCTCTTATGTCGACGTCCTAAATGATTGGTAATTACATATTGCAAGTGATTAGTAACTCTTTTTAGTAGATTTTTCTAAATCCCTTCAGGATTCTTCCGCTGCTCAACCCAATTCTTCTGGAATGTGATGTAAATGACTATTCACATTAGTATACGAAAGATTTTCCCTCATTAATAGAGAAAATGAAGATTTAACCATAACTACGTACAATTAGCGCTCCAGTCAATTATTACCGTAATTATAATGATTTTGTTTGATTGTTCTCAAGTATTTCGTCCTCCACATTTATACGTGTCTATCATCGACAATGGGGGATTCCGAAGAGCTAAGGAATTTTAAGATTTTTCGGTCACATTCCCGTTTAACCCTGGCAAACAATGTTACGAAATTTGTGTATATACAGCCACGGAATTAGGGCGTTGAATTTTTTCTTTTGACTCGAGAGCGCATTATAAATTCGAAATCTGTTTCTTCGTCTTGTGGAACGCGAAAGGACGAGGAAACTCGTACGCGCGAAGCAGGTTCACGTAATATTTATGAAGAAGGAGGCCGAGAGAAACCGAAAAAACGGACTGATGGGCGTCGACCATCGCGAGAAAGCCTTCCCCGAGTCTCTCAAAAGTAGCTCTTTACCCTCTATCATTCTCTCTCTCTCTCTCTCCCTCTCTCCCTCTCGCTCTCCCTGTTGAAACACATATTATACGCGCGAGAGAGAAATTGAGATGTCCGGCGGTCCCTAACCGCGATCGAAGACGCTGGACCATATATACAGATACATAAATGTATGTCTATGAGTGCTGGGTGCGATGATTAATGCAGGCCAATATCCGTGGGTGGCCTCTCGGGAAAAGAGTCCAAAGAGCCCCGGATCACTCTCGCCGAAAATCATCTCAATCCCAAATTTATTGTCCTTAGCAGCGGGAATCGAAAAACGTGTGTGCACTCATCGCCGTGTCATCGCGAGCGATTTTACGGAAATAAAAAATATTGAAAAGAACGAATGACAGTCGATTTTGCTGTGTTGGGTGGCGTGAGATTGGGCTTTGGATAGACTCTCCAAAAGCCTCAAACTTTCGAATCCTTTTTGCTTAAATCCGTGAAAAGGATTCAATCAAAAAGTCAAAGGGGATCATCGTAGGGGTTGGTATTCGGCTCCGAGAGACAACGATACCCTGTGGCTATGAAAATCGATCCTTGAGGTTGCACAAATTTTTATTTGAGAATCTTCTCACTGAGAATCTAATCGATGGATTTGCCCACTCATTATTCTTTGCCAATGACTTTCCAACACCGAACCATTTCCGATAGGGTGTGCTCGTAATTAAGCCGTCGAGTGCACGCATTCTGTGAGTGCATATTTTGGGTCAATCTGACCCAAGGCGTTTTTAAATCGTTGTATTCTGGTAAAGATGCAAATATTTTTTGGCGAAAACGAAAATTAAATGTAAAAACATTCGTTGCCATTAAAGGCCAAACAATCGGTGACAGAAATTTGTTGGGGTCAAAACGACCCAGTATGTACTCGAAGAGTTAAAGGAAAAATCGAGAATTCAGTGTCGGATCCGCAGCTCGGAAAGCGAATATTTTCCCTCGCCTAACTGATGTGCATGCCCAATGCAAAAAAGTGTTTGTAAGAGGCTGCGAAAAATGAAAAAAAAAAGAAAAGAGAAGCTGAGGACCGCGGGTGCGAGGCAGCCTCGGAAAACGAGACGGTGCGTCAGGAAGGTGCTAGTCGAGAGACAGATATTGAGGAAGAGGCGTTACGCTCATTATTACGCACGTTGGAGTTGTTCTTCGGTTTAATATTCACCGGCCACAAATCAAGCAACACTTTAATGCGTTTAAGCTCGAAGGCTCCTCACATTCTGTGGCCCCTCATTTTATACTCGTTGATGACGTTCCTCGCGCGTACCACTCCGCACGAGTCTTTACTGCGCTAAACGCTTCATACTGCTCGGAGAGCGAAAATTTTCACCGACGAAACACACACAAAACAAAATAACATTGTTTACGACACCGTTCCAAACAACAACAACAAAAATGCATTTTTTTTTCACTCAGCTATTAATCCTCCATATTGAAACATTCTCGTTTCTAATTACTTTGTTATCATGGAAACTATTCATTGCCGAACGACGTCTAGGAAAGCTTAGAATATGGCGACAAACAGTCGTCCTCGATCTTCATCCATTATTTCATTCTTTGTGCCATTCTTGCTGCTCCTGTTTCTGTGGCAACCTCAGAAAGTTACCCAGAACCTCTTTCCCATGGCGATCACCCAACTTTGGTGATGCTTGTTTACTTTTTAAGAACCAAAACTCAACGAATCATAAACTTATTTACGTGATTTTCTGGCTCAATTTTTTTGGTCAAATAAAATAACGCAGCGAATTGAATAGAAAAATATTTTTTCCCAGATTCTATTAAATAGATATTTACGTTCGAATAACTTTTTCAATGCGTTTTATCTTTGTACAAAGTCGATCAATAATCCAGCTAATAACTGCGATGAACGAAAACATGTGTGAGAATCGTAAAAATGTTTACGATGTGATAGAAAATCGGAGGGCTATTTAACGATTTTATAATCGTCGAAATGAGAGCAAACATCACAAAGACGAGGAGGCTGCTGCAGTCTTACGGTACACGGCAAGACGATCGAGTACCTGCTACCGATTGCAACCCTTTTCTCGTGTTTCGACGCGAATGCGGAGATGAGACGAGTACACATTTTAGTTTTTTTTTTTAGGAGCGTTTTTTTTGTCGTAAGTAAAGTTACACGCATTAGGCGATAGGTTTGGGTATTTTGGGCAAGGTTCGCGGTCCAGATGGGACAGGAAGCCGTATAACACGTAGAATCGAGAGGCGCGCGCCATCGTGCCTCTCCCGATAAAAGCCCTTTTTTTTAAGGCCCTTAGGCACCTGCCGGATCGCGCGCACAGATGCTCGACGTTCGATGTGTATTCGCTCCCCCGAATACTACACCAAGACGCTCGATTATACAAATGACTTACCAAAAAAAAAACTATCACAATTTACACCCATCCTAGACATTCGACTCTATCGCCCATGTAATTCCTGATACATGTTCCCAAAGTCACATCATTCTCCGTGAACCCTTTACCAAAAAAACAATCATTTTGTTTTTCAACATCGATATCATCAATTTTGATCTTCCAGCTGTTGAACATTTCTAAATTCTCGTTTTTCGATTTTGAGGCTCAACATTTTCCAACCAATTGTCAAAGAATTTCACTCGAAATCTCCGAAAAATGTAGACGCCGCATCGGCTCGAGAGTAAAAACCTTGATCTCCCGATGTTCCACTCATTTAAAAAAATCGTAATTATTATTTTTCGATTAGACTCCAGACAGGCTTTCAGAAAACTTACCAATTCATATTTTTCTGTTAAAAATTTTTTTTTCATCGTTTTAATGAAGAAAAACAGATAATTATTTGATTCTTTTGATCCTTTGTTGGGAAAAATATTTTATACAATTTGACGTAGAATTTTTAACTACCGATGAACAAACGTCGCGGCGTTATCGTCGGTCAAAAATTACACCGAATGAGATATTTCATTATAATTAATTTCGTCTCGGTATGATGACTCGACGTTGTACAGAAATTTCGGAAGAGAATTAAGAACAAAAGTTTTCGAGTGTATGAACACGAAAAACTGACACGGCAATTACCAAGGACCGTAGTGTAACTCGTGCCCTTTGCAATTTACGAGTCGCGCGTCGGGTCGTTCACGATTCACTATGTATATACCGATCTCGACGATCTCATCCCTTTGTCGGCGAAACACGCGCGCTGTCTATTCTTTCTCCTTTTGGCAAGAAGCAACTTCGCAGAGTACCATGCACTTCCTCACCACTTATTTTTCCTCTTCCTCTGCCCGTTTTTTCCAAGTATTTTGCGTCAATTTGAGAATCTAAAATTTAAAGGGAAACCATTGAAGAAATCTACAAAGATAAATAGTTCTCGTTGTGAAACGAAATGCGTTGATCACTCTAAAGTCTAATTGAATGCTGACAATTTACGCTCCAAAATGCAGAATGTCATTCGCAAATCCCTCGCACTAATCAATAATGAACCCTTCGATCGCAAGCATCCTATAAGTGCATTTTGGTTCAATCTGGCCCGAGGCGTTTTTCAAACCATTGTATTCCGGTAAATATGCATTTCTCGTTTTTTTTTTTTGTAGAGACGTTTTTTATAGTAAATTATTTATTTACGAAAATTCAATGCCAAATCATTCGTTGCCATTATAATTGCAAAAAAATCGGAGACGAAAAATTGTTGGGGTCGATCCGTTAACGAATTACTCGCGGTAAGAAAACAAAGTGAGAATTTCCCGAATTCGAAAAATATCCTGTAGATAGTTGGTCATGAAGTATTGAGTGTGAGTGGAAAAAGGGAGCGGAAAAGAGAGAGAGAAAAGAAAAAGACGAGCACGTGGACTATATATATCGAAAATGACTGCGATAGGTTGTTCCGGTGTTGGTCAACGAGACAAAATATCGGTATGGCCTTTGAGGGTTCAAGATTCTTTCCAGTTTTGTTAGTTTTTGAGCTTATTATTTTCCTCGATTAGGTCTCGCGGTTCGGTTCTGTATTAGTAGGCGGCAAAGCATCGATAATGGTTTTGGTCGTGGCGCGGCTACTTTGTTTTATCACCACGACAACGTGCATCAGCCTCTGTCGAAAATACTCCAAGGTGGCCTGTTTCCCAAAACAAGACATCGATTATCGATCTTCTCTTCCACTCCGCTCCGGTATGACGACATTAATGGAAAAATATCGTTCTTTCGAAACGCTCATTCCAGGGTAAATTGATCTCATTATTTGCTTCATTTGAACATTATTCGAACGACTGCAATTGAAACAATCCCCGCACCTTGTGCAACGTTTTAATGAATAAAAAATATTGATCGTGAAAATAATTCGTCAAACGTGTCTAACAAAAAAAAATTGGCGTTGTCAAAATTGACTTTTACGAACGAGATAATTTTGCAACTTTTATGACATATGACCACGTAGCTACGAATCTTTTTATCTTCGCAGTATTGTTGCGTTGATCTTGCATCGTAAATGCGGGAAAAAATGGTTGTTTGAATCGAATCAACCATCAGAATGGAAAATGGTGGATACAAAAAACAGAGAATATCCTGTGGAGGATCCAATGACCATGGTAATTCAATTCCGCATATAATACAGGATAATCTCTATAATTTTTGTGAGTATCTTCAGGAACAATCGATCTATATAGTCGCATTCGATCAGGTCGATCCTCATAATCTTGGAGATGATCGAAAAAGTAAGGCTTACGCACTACCAGGAATGAATTCCAGTTAGGCGTTCGAGCTGTCAAACATTATATTGACGATCGCGTAATTGGAGGTGAAAATTCATGCCGGGTCAACCGAAGATCGTGTATAGATTATTTTATCCACCTCTCGCCACGTATATGTATTTATACTTTTCATACGAAACGTTGTGAGAAAAAAGGCGTGATTGTTACGATATCGAGACTCGAACGAAGAGAATTGTGCCCTTTTGATTTTTAAGGCCGAATGTATGTATTTTGGGACCGAAAAAGGCTCATCGGATACTTGTACTCTCTCTTTCTGTTATGGCCTGGACCACCCGCAGTATTCGGAGCACAACGGCGCCCAGCCTTCTTTGACTCTTCGCGCAAAAGAGAGAGAGAGCGCCTGAGAAAAAGAGACAAAATTGTGAGGTCTAACGTGCGCCGGTGTCGAATTTCGATGGGTGTCCACTCGGGGATTTTTGTTAACACCTGTAAGAGCACCCGAGAGCAACGATATACGTCACTACCCTACATAATCTCTATGTAGTCAAGTGAATACGTCCGACGCGTAATACAATTGGAATAATAAAAATCAACAACCATTTTTTCTTCGATGAACTTCTGAATTGGTCGATTATTCCAACAATTTTTATTTTTATTTTGAATGCAGAAAGAAAATTCTCATTTCGATTATAAATTTGGAAAAAACATTCCACGTTCTTTCTCGAAGTTTCATCAAACAAATCCCACAACACGGTGCATGTTTTTTTTTTTTTTTTTTTAACAT
>JBAJMU010000001.1:23860126-23874096 GCA_037952995.1 Hyposoter didymator | reverse complement strand
TTTTTTTTTTTTTTTTTTTCATTCAACCAAATATCTCGATTTTTCCACGAAAACGACGGATCGGAAGTTGTTGACGTGCGTCGCGTCGAGGGTGAGAAAAAAATGTTACTATCTCCAGCAGTGGAGCTGGAGCTTCTAACCCTCTCTCACGGATGCAGCATCCTCCGAGAATCTCGTGCTCACTATACCGTGAGAACATTTGCATCTCTACGAGAAAAGCACCTCCTTGGGAATCGTCCACGATCATTCAGGGAATTGATGATGCTCTCATACTCGTTTTCAAACTTTTCTGTCACCTAATTTTTTTTTTGTTTCTGTGAGATTTTCACACTGATCTTGTCCAGTTATCCAAAGCACTGTCCTCTAATTTGTTCTTCATGAAAAATGGATGAAAAGTCTATGAGCATTTGGAAATTAACGAAACAACTGATTGGAGTGATATTTCCTTAAAAATCAGATCGAGCAGTTGGAAAGAAAAAAAAAAAAATTTTCTATCAAATTTTCCTGACTTCATAAAAAATAAGGAAACGTACAAAATGATTAGATTCTAAAACAACAGTTGCTGCATACTGGGTCGTTATGATCCCAATAATTTTCTGCCACCGATTTTTTGGCATTTAATGGCAACGCATGTTTTGGCATTTAATTTTCTTTTCCCCCGAATAATAAATTTAGTGCCCACCGGGCTGCAACGATTTGAAAACCGCCTTGGGTCAGATTGACCCAAGATGCTCTTATCGTGCAAACATGCGAAGGATTAATATTCGCATTACTCTGCCTGAACGTCGTTATTATCGAATTATTTATTGTTCAACAATTTCTCATACCACCAAGTTTTCTAATTGCATGACAGACATTTTTTTATTCACTTTTGCCAATTCCCTTGTCGGCGAACGAGACCTTGCGGATACAAACTGTTAAAAAAACCTGGGGATTTTCAACCTCCGAAAAATTTAATCGATGTGTGGAACTAGTTGGCGTATCAAGATTCGATCGAGAATATTAAGTGTGAGATTTCGAGGGGGTCGTATATGCAAATCGTCAGAGAAAGAAATGACCGAGTCCCTTTCTGGGGACACGAGATACGACACTAATAGTTGGTGTATTATGTTAAAAGAGGGAAAACAGACAAAGGGCTCGCGCGCGCGCGACCGATCGTTTCATGGGATAATATGTAAGAAAGGACGATCGAAATTCTCTTCGGAACGGAAAAATCTACCAAGCACTTTTCGTCGCAGGTTTCAATCTGATTACGTTCTTTTACATCGCCGTAAGGAAAAATAAAAAAGGACACTTCGCGCCAAAAGAGGCCTCTTAAGGGCTTACGCGAATTTATAGCCGAGTCAATACATAAACATAAAAAAAAACAAAAAATCAAAAGTTAAACGACAAAACCGAACTTCGTTGATTAGAAAAAATTAAAATTCAATGTTTTCGATGTTCTAGATTAGCTAAATTTTCAAAGGTGAGCGCAAATGCTGAAAGGTCGAAATTGCACGTTTTTGCGAATCATTGAGACGACAAACCGGAAAGAGAATTTTTTGAAAGTTGCAGAAATAGCAGGAGACGATGTATCGCATCGAAATAGTGAGCGTTGTTGAAAAATTCTTCTTTTTCTACCTCGCACCTAGTTCAACACGTGATGTTATCGTTACTTTCGGATCAGTCAGTGTTTGTGTCGTAAATGAGCATTTCTGTCACCATTTTAGTACCTCAAACCCCCAGAAAAAAAAAGCAGTAAGGCCCAAAGTCGAATATCCGTTTGTTTCATCGTTTCGAACCGAACAAGGGATCAGCGTCTGAGCAAAGTCTAAGAGTTTTCACGTCGAGGTTCCATCGACGATCGTGATCGGTTCTCGAACTCGGGCCAACAACGGGTTCGCTCGTCAACCGCGACGGACCTCGTTATATCGAGATGTAGATCGTGATCGAGATCCCGTAACGGATCGTGTTCAACAAGGCATATCTTATCCCCTCGTGTTATCTCGTTAGTCTCGGTTTTCCTCTTTCCAGAAACAAAAAAATATCAAGTATTCAGATCCAACGCACTTGCTATGCATATACTCCTTTTTCACTTCAACGAAATGAGGGATAGTCTTTCGCCTTTATTTCTTCCGATTCCCAGACTAAATCGAAGAATCTAAACACTAAAAAGGTTCCCCAGGATTGATTTCAGAGATTCTCCCTTTAACTCGAAGTTCGTAAACTGATGATTTTGTCGGGACCACAAATATGTCTATGGCACGGATAGTTTTTTCATTCACTCTAAAGATATAATCGCTTTCCAATATTTTCTTTTGCATTTTTGTATCAAAACTGTGAGGAATTTCTAAATTTTTGAAATTTCATTGATCGGCATGGCTACCTTATAAAAAATTATTTCGATCTCATTATGAATGTGGAAAATTCGATTTCCGGATCGACCGTCGTCCCGCAGTCGGATGGTTCAATCTGATCGATTCTTTGAATTATCAAAGTCACCCCGTCGCGTACTCGAAGCTAACGAAGGAAATGAGAAAAAAAATGGATGCAGGCAATAGTGAGAGGCTTTGAAAAATGGTGAAGATCGACGTCGATAGTCTTTGGACGTGTTGAACGAAGGTGCGCGGGGTTAAAGATGGAGGGATGGCTCGCGATCGCTACGAACTCATGAGAGACTTTGAAAATGGCTGTGGATAGAAAGAGATTGAAGCATAATTGGCGCCGATTGTGAGATGAGGAAGCATGAACGCGCGATCGTAAGACTACAGATACGGAGACTGAGAGAGAGAGAGAGAGAGAGAGAGAGAGAGAGAAGGAGGGATGCGTTTTGGGGGCCGCCCACTTCCGGCGCCCTCGCGCGAGAACCCAAAAACCGGCCCGTCACACAGGGATCATCCGGTCAATGAGTTTGAAAGCTTTTCTCTCATGCCTTCGATATCTCGTGTATATATCGACCATGTAAACCCAAAAAGGCTTAACGTAGTTACGATCTTTTGCGACCCAGTGCGATGTACATTTCGCTTTTTGTCAAAATGTTGTTTAATCTGCTTCGTGTTGCCCAGAGACCCACTGCGTTGAGTGCAACGTGCAAGTCTGCATAATTGCAATGCAAACATAAATTTTCCCTTCGCTGAGATCGCATAGCGATCGAGAGACTGAGAAATTTTTAACGAAACCAATAGAAATCGAGCATTGGATGATTCTTCCGAATAATGCAGTTCTAATAGTTTAAGAATTAATTAATATGCCAATTATCAGGCACATTTTTGTACTGGCTTACAAACAAATATTAGAAAAATTGAAAGAGTGAAAATGTCCCAGAAGACTCTGTCACTGAATGACAGAATTCTACAATGGAAAACATTCCTGATTTACGTATTTTTGGTTAATGCTTCAAGGTTATCCAGGGCCCGAATGATCGTCCAAATAGTATCCTAGAGTCCGTATAAATAGACTTGAAAGTTAATAACATGTAATCAAATACGTGGGAGCCGCTTATCTGCATTGCGTAAACGTTTCATTCGATTTAGTAAGTTTGGTATATATATGTATATAAAAATGTGTAAGGAGCTGTATGAAAGGTTACGAAGAATATGGGAGCTGTGCACATGTGTATCCATCGATACAGTAACCATATAGCACCAGAGTAATCTCCGGAAGGTAGATCCGGATCTCGGTGGGGTAATTGGTCCGGGGCGCTATAAATCTCACGAGCCTGTCCAATTTTCGATGAACGATGCCGCCCCCGAAAAAAAGGACCCGAGACTTTTGATGCTTCCTTCTCTTTTCTCTTCCTCTTTGTCTCTATTCCTTCATCTCGCTCTCCGTTCGTCCCTGTGTGTAGTTTATATCCATATAGTAAGTCTCAGGATTATCGGCTCCTCGAATTGGTTCACTCAAGGTTTATTTTTTCATATGAATACTTATACGCGAGGGCGTTTTTAAAGGAGGGCTTTACGTTTCGTTCTCCAACGGGATATTGGATTATGTCCGAATATCTCTACTATGTAAATAATTGGGAGGCAATACAGGAAGGCCAGATGGGCGGTTCTACACACGAAAAAGTCTATGTACGGAACGTCGATTCGAGCAGCGATCTCCGTCCTATGAGCCAATTGGGAGTTCGTTGCGCCTACGACGTTCCGAATAAAACGCATAATCGTGGTTCAAACAAACGTTTCACATTTTGTGACAGTTCCACCGAATTCCCTTTATCTGGATCACCAGGAAAATCGATTAAAGAAAAATCGAAGTGAGCCAATATTTTCGCTCTTCCGGTTCACCTGATTGGCGTCATCTGATTGACCATTCCCTCGAATTTTGATATCCCAAAGATCGCTCATGATCCATGCAAGTCATGATTCATTAGTTGACACGTGCTGCTCATGGCCGAAGCGCAAAGAGCCATCGTGACTGGTTGAGGCTCGTTTCTCACTCCGCACGATCGGAGTTGCGTGTGAACGAACAAGGGAATTTAAAAATGATGTGAAGAGAAGAGAAGTGGTGTGAGCGAATGCAGAAATCCCAACTGACATCGCTAGGAAGCTCTCTTACAAAATTATCGCGATGGGATGAAGCGAGGAAACGTTAAAGATCAGAATGAGCAAGTCGAGAGGCTATGAGAAAGCAATGGAGGATACGGATATACACTCCCGAAAAGACGGTGGTTGGAAGACCTTTTTTTTCTTCCTCTTTCCTCCCTCGGTGGTGGCGTTTTCTGGTAGTGACGCGTTGCTGGCTTGTTTGGAGCTCCTTCCGCCGAATCTTCACGGATAGGTTTATTCCTATAGAGGATGGTAGCACAGCCATATGGGAAGCATACGGCGAGCAGGCCCCAGTCAGAGGAGCCACAACTTCGTTTCTTCGTTTCTATCGCACTCCCTTACTTTCTCCCTCGCTCTCTTCTTTCTTTCTCCGTCTTGCTCCCTCTCTCTGACTCTGGGGCCGCTGCCAAACTACTGTTAAAAAAAAAAGAAAAACAAAAAGAAACGCACAAAAAAAGAAACAAATCAGGTGGCTTTAAGCACCCTCGTTTCAAACGTTGCGGTTCGATTCCTTTCGCTCTTAGACGCGCAGCCTCTAATATGCCTTTTATTTTTGTATTCGGTACGTTTCAAGGAAAACTAAGAATGAACTCGTTGGATTAACCAAAAGCTTGGCACGCGCGCGCATGTCCCCTCCTTTCCGTATTAAACACGTGGAGTCTTGAGTTTGAACGTCACCTTGGAAAAAAAATACTCATGCCATATTTTTTCAATGTTTTTTTGTTTTCCAAACTGCAAATGTTTTTTTTCCTTCTTAAATAAATAAAAAAGTTGGCAACTCACAAATTTGACTTATTTTTCGGCGTCCTACTGTCAGAGACGTTTTAACAACAATAATCATGTATTTTTTGTCACACGTTTTGACGTTACGATAAAAACGAAGTAATTTATCGTCTAAAAGTTGAATGTTAAATTTGTTGACCCTAAATATCATAATCATTGTCAAGTCGCGGTTCCTATGAATCGGTTTCTTTCGTACTTAGTAGTTACAGTCTATAGAAGAGTCGGGTGGAAAGTTAACAAAAGGATGCGGTTGATTCGCTTAGTATTCTATTGTGACAGCATTACAAACACAGAAAGAAACTCTTTATTTCTTCTTTTCTTGAAGATTTGCAAGATGACGTAAAGAATAGTCACGAGAGAATTAGTTTTTGAAGAGATTTGTAGTTTCACGGATTTTCATAGGTCATTTTTTCAGCAAATATAAAAGAAGCTGTGGTTATAGAAATATCGTTCTTGAAAAGCATGTCACGCAACGAAATTTCAATCTCGTTTCATGCTCGCTTTCATCCATTGTGTCGCCTACTTAGCAGCAGAACAGATTTATTCGATCCATTGATGCTCGGGTATTAGCAATTTGGTAACGTGCTCTTCGCACCATTAGAATCTTTTGTTTACTTTTTGTTTCGTGCTCACTGCGACACAGAAACCGTGCTATCCGGACGATTAGATTCTTCTTCTTCTAGCTAGCCGTCGCGTGACCACGCTCGACGTTATTATCGACTTTCGCTTCTCAACCCTTTGCAACAGGTTCGCACTACAGCTTTCGAGATTTCCAATAAACGTTTTCGAATCGTTTCTGCAACTTATTCGTAAGTCATCTAACACGAACGACCGATAAACGATTACAAAAACAATCAAATGCTAGGCCTGATCGTGTTTTTATATTCTGCAAGCCTGGAATATTCGCCCACACAGGAAAACTTGCTCCAAATAATCGGCACAAACATCTTCCCAGTATCCAGCCTTCAGGGTTTAGCTGCTATTCATTATCGAATATTGCATATTGGGTCAATCTGACCCAAGATTTATTTCAAACCGTTGCACATCCCGGGAAATATGCATTTTTTTTTGTAAAAAGTTGTCTAGATTTTACGGCCCTAAATTTATTTTTTGACGAAATCAAAAATGAAATGCCAAAATAGTTGTGTTGCCATGTTGTGCCAAACAGTCGGCGTTAGGAAATTGTTCGGGTCAGAATGACCCAGTGTGTACTCGGAGGGTTAAAAAAAAAGGAAACGAAATGTTTCACCCCAAATGCTTTGTCCGACTTTTTGCACGAAATCCCTTGTCGTATGCGATGCATCAAATAATAACGTGACAGGTCGTTAGCAAAGTGGAGGAGTGTAAAGTGTAACGGAAGAGTTGAACGAACGTGACAGATCGAAAATTGTGAAAGGGCGCGTAGCATGTGAAGAAAAAAGAGGATGGAAAAAGAATGAGGGTGAGGGGGTGAAATTTTGGAGAAATTTTTGGAGAGAAGTGAGGAAAAGAGGGTTCCCACTTGTTGCTCGGGCTTTCTCGCTTGCCAACTGTCCCAGGTGGTACCATGTGTATATGGATCGGTAACGTGTCCTATGGGGCGACGAGGCGTGTGGCTGGCGCGTGCTCCTATTTTTCATCTCTCTCCTTCTCTCGCGTTCGCTCTTATTTCCTTCCGTTTTATTTTTTCCCACTTTTTCCTTCGATACCGATTCCGCCACCCTTAGATCCTTCGACGACCAACGTTCCACTGACGAGGTCATGCTTCTGGAACACGCCAAGTCTCGAAGACGCTGTCGGTGTATATCGGCACGCAACACATTCATACGACAGTTATACGTAAAATCAACCGAACTTTCTACCATAGAATTCTTGAAACTTCATTCGATACATAAATAACATCAGTGGTCGACAGAAAAATGGTTTTACGAGGCGTTTCCGACAGAGAAAACCGAATTGCTTCTTTTTGTCTTTCAAATACTTTCGTGCATATTTCCAAGACCCTAGTATTCTTGAAATCATGCCTACACACTACGATTATAGAGCATCTCCCTAGACACACATGGGTCTCGGATGTCCTACCGTTTTTACTGTCCTTGGACGCGTTAAAAAAATCTGAAAAAATTCAGGAAAGTAGTTTTGAATCTATAGAAAGAGGGACTACACTGGGTGATCGACAAACATTCTTTTTATTATTGTTATTTAATGGTAATCGATACGAAAAACGAGAAATTCACGTCATTCCCTGAATGGACTGGACGCTCCAGACCCATGTGTGTCTACTGAGGGTTATTTCCCAGTTGCCCGATATGATTGCTCGAAGTCATATTCGCTCCAAGAAACAATTGGTGATTAAAAAGTTGTGCAAAGCTTCTGTTTAGAAAAAAATCTCGATCTCAATAGCGAATTCTACCGAAGCATTCAAATTCAATGGGTCGATAACTTTTTCATATCCGGTTAAAAATTATTTAAACAAAGACATTCTCTTCGACGCAGACGCACTGAAACGGAGGAGCGCTAATAGACGGTAAATTGTTGAGAAAAAAAGGAAAAAATGATTGGGACAGAGCACGAAGGAGCCCTGAGAATCTCACGTTGAGGTTGGACGTGCCGCAGTTAAAACAACGCCAGGAGCAGGAGAAACCAACAAGTGGTCGCATCGTGGGTTCAACGTAGCAGAGCACGAGCCCTATCGATACGAGAATATTGATTAATTGCGTGCCGGACCTCGGGCGATATTTTGGTACGAATAATCGATTTTGGGTCTCTGCTCAAAGCGTATAGTTATACGAATAGTTTATTTCCATTTTTCGGCTAGACCACGGCACAGGGAAATGCGAGAAAAAAAATACAAGAGACAGACTAGCAGAACAAAACTAGCACAAACGAACAAAAAAAAAAGGATCAAATACAAAATGAAAAAAATAAAGAAATAAGACAAGACAGACTTCTGGTTTCGAGATAATTATGCAAATGCTACGACGTGGATTCAATAATCTAGTAGGGCACATGAACGTTTTTGCCTATGGGAAACGAGATGCAATTTTTACATTGGAAATGCTAAAACCCCCTAAGATTAGGGAGTCGCGAATCGTTTGACACATGAACGTGGCCTAACCGACCAGACTTTTGCCATATATTATGAAGGTCACGAGAAACTGAATTTCCTCCGGGCTGATGACGTTTCAAGAGTCTCATTTCCAAAGTATTTGACTTTGAATTTTTCTGAATAGTTGTCACTGTATAAATCAATGAAAGTAATTATATAAATTTCGTCCGAACGAATTGACTGATTTTTGATTTATTTGCGAAGCGTTCTCATCGAAATTAATCAATCGGAGGACTTTCCTTTTGCGGCGTCGTCACGAATTCACCGACGATGACCTAAAACTCTCGGGATTCGAGGGCGGGGTTAATTACTTTTCTGTTGAACCAAAAATCCGTGAAAGAAAACAAGGGTTCGGGAGGAGGGAAAGTTTGGCTGGTTTCGCTTTCTCTCTCTTCTCGTTCGTTTTCATCTCAGAGAGATCTCTGCTTGTATTTTCCCTTTGGATAGTAAGGGGCAAAGGGTGCGCCTCGAGGGTTAATCTGGAAATGGGGGCGCGGTGAAAACATAAACGATGGGGTTAGGACCTCGAGACACTCTACTCTCTTGCCCAGCATCTTTCCTCGTTCTCCCGGATTATACGGATGCTCCATTTTTTCGAAAGCCTTATTCTTTCTTTCCAAGTAAAATCTTTCTCCAAGAACTACTAAAATTTCTACTTCCTTGACTACTCACCAAACCACAAACATTTTTGTACGACGTGGGTCAATAATAAAAAATAATGTAATCTATATCGAGAGACTATGAAAGAAAATATTTAATGAGGAAAAGTACGGACTAATGAGACAATAAAAATCTTTCTATGGGTTTGTTCTCTTTTTAATGGGAGAAAAGTGAAAGAAGAAAGGCCACCGGCGTAGTTAACAAAGCCCATACCCATCGGAATACCAGGGAGAAAGATTTTTTGTGTCCGTCAAAATTTGATTACATTTTTGTTGTTCAAATTTTTTCTCCAAATTTTATTATCACTGATTCCAATGAGAGTGAAATATTCCGAAGGAGCCTTTCATCGTTAGGATCAAATTTATAGCCTTAAAACTTTTCTATCGTGCACTTGGATCGTGAATTTATTTTATTTAAATAAATTTATTTCGCAACGATGATTCTCTGGCAACTGATGAAGAACCATATACTTCGGCAAAATTATTGAAATATAAAAAAAAAAAACAGAAAATATTCTTCGAAACGAGCACATCCGAAAAGAGTTTAAATAATAAAATGGTCGAGATTCTTACATCCCTCATCTTTTTGTCTGCTTTATAAATGCATTTATAAATGTATACATAGAGGGTACGTTATGGCTGCAGGACCACACAGGATGCCAAGGACCATTATATTTTGCATACACCTCAGCGAAAACAATCATTGGTAACACTATATTCAATTTTCTCATTGAATATTAAACAGCTTTCGAAAAGCTTAAATCGATATAATACTATGAATGAACGTGCCTCCTTTTACCCGCGCAGGATGCAGTCCTGAACGTATCCATCGCGGTGTAATGATCGTTAGTTTTGTTTTGTTTTGTTTTTTTTCGTAGTACACCAAGTTTTTATGTATTTTTCGTTGTGCACTTCGAATCGTGGCTCTGAACGGTAACGGATTGAAAAGTTGAAACAAAATGAGTGGCGATCCCGATATTGGGCAATAATTTCGTTTTTTTCCATAGTTACGAGTTGTCTACGATGCCCTGAGAAAAGACCCTCTCTCTCTCTCTTTCTGTATCTTTCTCTGACCGATGATTGAGCCTTCGCTTTCCTTGGCTATACACAAGAATAAAAGCCAACGTAAAATCGTTGGCCTGGGCTTTCTTCTTGATTTATGCTAATTTAATGGAACATGCAAGAAAGAGAAGGAAGGAATCTTCCTGAGCTTAGCCCAAAACATCGTACTAAGCGCTCTATTAAGCCTAAACTAATTACGAGGGCGACTAACCCTTCTCTCCTCCTCCTTCCTCCTCCTCCCCCTCCTCCTGGAACATAGTCGTTCACGGTTTTATTCTTCACAATATCCTGTGGGATGCTCCCGAGGGACTCGACTCTTTTTAACCCTTCACCGCGATAACCCTGCAACGTTTCGTTTCTCGTCCCTGCATATATATTTCAATATATTACTCATAACGAGACATCGAGCTGAGTTTCTTTTATGTTGCACGGTCCCGATTTATGCGTCGAATTAATATCGTAATAAAAATGATCATCTTTTATGTGAACTCGTCTCATTCGGCACACGAGTGATGCCTTTTGTATCCGGAACGCTGCGAGTTAGAAAATTACTCATGGATCATTTGATTGACGAACTTTTACGCATCAGGCTTGCCGCCATCAGCCAAGATACGTCGGCGTTTTTCTATCTAATGGAAATAAGTCGATTTTCCAATTCAATTTAATGGCAAATTTGGGAGCTTTCGATTCAAAACTCTCGGGTGCGATTATTTTTCGACTTTTGACATTTTCCGTTGTACGACTCAAAACGAGATTTATCAAATTTATCTCGGGCTTTTCAACCATGGTGCTTCGATACTGTTTGAAATTGAGTTTCGACGCAAAAGTCGAAGTAAAATGGAACGAAATATTTTTACATATAAAAATATTAATGGCAATAGAAAAATTCGTATTTTTGAAAAAGCGCACATCACGCATCGACGACGTAACGTTACGAATGTTACGCCTTATGTATTTTTAACGATTTGAAAAATCTGGTAGCGGAACGAGAGAAAGCACAACGTGATAATGGAGGTTCGGAGAAAAAATAATAAAAATGATGAAGAGCGAAAAATGAGGGTGGGCTTCAGGTGAGGCTGAGGCTTCTGGTGGTTGCTCAAGAGGACGAAGAAACAAAAAGGAACGTTCGCGAAGGCCCTTGAGATAATTTCTTTGGTGTATCTCGAGTGTGGTCGAAAAAATTTGCCATACTTTTCTCTCTTCCTTTCTTTGTCTTTCGAGCTATCCGTCTCAAGCTCACTTTTTGTTTCGAACTCGTCAATCTTCTGCGATCGATCATTAGTCTATAAGCTCCGTGGACCACACTGATTTTCGGGGCCAGGTCAAGAACGTCTCTATTTGGGACAGAAAGGTTTGCAAGGTTACTCTTACGTATGCGAGGAAAAATTGTGAATATACACGTCTACGTTTTTTTTCCCTCGACAGCTCGGCATTTTTCTCGAATTTTCGGATACCGAATTTTTTCGTTAGATGTTGTCCAACATTATAAATTATTCGTTTCTCTCTCGCTCTTGTTTCTCCCATATAAAAACCCATTCCGGGTCTTTCCGGGCCTTGCGTCGCTCGGACATTATATGCGAGCTCTCATAAATAACGACCTAGTTATGGACGATCCGGCGTCTCGAAGCAAACGTGTTATTTGCCACCGAGTGAGCTCCGCAAATGAGTTCACTTTATATTTAATTACTTGGCTCACGCCCAGGGCGGATCCCAGGGCGAGTTTCTTGGGGGCCAAAATCTTCGACCACCCTCTGGTTCTCTCTTCATCTTCCAGTCTGTTCGCGAGATTATGAAAGAAAGGAAATTTCTCAGCGGATTTGTAACACATTTTTCGAACTATTTTTTGGCTCTTTTGTTCTAATGACCAATTCTGAAATCTTGACCCATTCGTTCGTCCTGAGAAACGTACATTTCTACTTCACGATCACGTCTCCACGAGTTGGGCGGCGGTCTGTGACATTTCAACTCGCACATGTCTGTATTTCTGTTGATTAACATCTTCGATCTACAAAATTGAACATGCAGCTTTGACCCTTCAAAAGCACACATCCCATAAGTGCATATTGGGTCAATTTGACCCAAGGCGTTATCCAAATAATTTTTTCCCAGTAAATATGCGTTTTTTGTTTTTAGTGTTTTTTTCTTTTCCGTAAAGACTTTTTTGCAGTAAATTCTCCATATTTCATGTCCGTAATAAATTCAGTTTTTGACGACAACGAAAATTAAATGTCAAAACATTCGTTGCCATGAAATGGGAAACAATCGGTACTAGAAAATTATTGGGGTCTAAACGACCCAGTATGCGCTCGAAGGGTTAAAAATTATTCATTTTTTTTTTCATTCTCGTCAGTACAAAAATTTCAAAGTTTCGAAAACTCTCGAGACGAGTAGCTGCCACATGCAATGAATTGAAAATAAAAATGTTATCATCGCTCAAATTAGACCGAGTTTTATGTTCGAAAGTCGTTCAAATTCTCATAGTTCTTGACATACGCAAGGATCTTTTTCATATAAAGCGTCAGTGGCAAGCTCATTCGTATATAAATGTAGTAAGTAATTATTGGTTTTCACCTTGGAAGGATTTACGAACTAGATACTGATAAATGCGGGCTATCAATTTTCCTTTTACCCCACAGACTCGAAATGTCGGGCAACAGTGAAAAATCCATGTGGTCTATGGGAAACGCGTGCTGTAGACGTTGCACCCTCAATCGATCAGGTACCTTTTTCACTGGTCGGGGAAGTAAGAACGTCCCGACGAGAGGAGGAACACTTTTGCCATTTCGGGCGTGGTGATGATATCAGTCAACTCCTCCGTCGGTCTCTTGGTGGTCGAAATATTAGAAACAGCGAAAGGAAAAAAAAACAAAAGAAAAACTAGAAACAAAGTTCCCAGGTACTTTTTTTCTTACTATTGGATTTTTTTTTATGCACCGATTTTTTTTCGATTAATTTTCAATTACAGAGAGACTAATTAGGGGCGGAAAACATATTGGATTTTCTTTTATTCATTTTCGTCACACCATTCAAACAGCCAATCAATTACTTTCATTGTGCCCAGAGTGATTTTTTTTTTATCACCGAATTTACGTTGAGAGGATATTTTTTTAATCGAACAATTTCTCTTTCCCCTGATCCAAAAATTTCATTACATCGAAGAATGGATCAAATAAATAAAATTTGAAAAAGCTGACCACGAATATGAAATCGTAGTTTGAGGTGTAAACACGAATTCAGTTTTTTTAAATGTTTGAGTGATGGAGAACGACCAGAACTTGGATGGGATATAATTGAAAAACAGCAACTCGCTGAATTTTCCGGGAGTCGGAAGATAAGTTAAAGTTGCCACCTCAACTTTGCACAGGACATGTTCGCGGTCAAGGAGAGGGAATAAGATAGTGTGGGAAGGAGAGAGATCGGGTTGCCAGGACGAAAAGAGACCACCGTCGCTGGTAACCGCAAACTTTATCCTACCTGTTTTCGCTAATTGAGCGAGGAAAGATGTAACTGGACCTTACGCCCCTGAGGTATTTGCACCCTTTTTGTCCTGCAGATACGATCCTTTTCTTCTCTTGTTTCGGTCCGCGATCTTCCTCGTAAAATCTATACATATATATATATATATATATTATGTGTGCAGCATCACCGAAAATGCTGCCATTCTCGCTTAGTCGACTCCTAATACCCTCTCGGTCTCTCTCTCTCTCTCTCGCTCTCTCTCTCTCTCTCTCTCTCTCTCTCTCTCTCTCTCTCTCTGTCTTTATCCCTCTTTCGTCTCATCCTCTCTCTTATTGCAAGAATTTTGTCCTTTCTTACGGTCCTTTAACTTACATCTCTCTCGTTCAATGCATT
>JBAJMU010000001.1:23749191-23859873 GCA_037952995.1 Hyposoter didymator | reverse complement strand
GGTCTCTCTCTCTCTCTCTCTCTCTCTCTCTCTCTCTCTCTCTCTCTTTATCCCTCTTTCGTCTCATCCTCTCTCTTATTGCAAGAATTTTGTCCTTTCTTACGGTCCTTTAACTTACATCTCTCTCGTTCAATGCATTGTGAATCAACCCTTCGAGTACGTACTGGGTCGTCTTGACCCCAACGATTTTCTGCCTCGGATTCTTTGGCATTTAATGGTAACGAATGTTTTGGCATCAAACTTTCATTCTCGTGACAAAATATATTACAGGAACAATTTGAAAAAGGCTTTGGGTCAGATTGACCCAAGATGGAATTATTCGAGGTACGCATTCGAGGTGTTAAATTTTCTTTTTTTCTTTCTATACTCAAAGATATAGCAACATTAGAAAATGAACCGAGTGGAAAAAATGGAAACTAATTCGAACGCTCGGTTCTCGAAAGTTGATATGGATTATTATATTCCGTTTTTTTTAAATCCTGAACGTTGAAATTTCTTTTGGTTTGAAATGGCATTGCCGTGCACTTCAGAATATTATTAATAGTTAATATTCCAAACATAAGAATGATGTGAAATTCGCGATCGATAGAGATTTACACACTCGCCTCAAGACCATTGCACGGTTATTGTTATTTTTATTGTGCTGCTTGTCTGCCAAGAAAAATCTGACTCGAAACTTTCGGTACGGTCGATATTGTTGTAGGCACGAAATCCAACACCCGTTGGAAAGGTGCATTCCACGCGTTCTTTGCACCCTTGCCAAAAAAATATAATACTGTGGCTAAAATGTGTATTGATATTAATAATATCCGTCTGTCCGTTACGTCCGTTCTGCCATTTGTCATAATAATGATCGACAAAAATTTCGCATCTTTTGTCAGCTATACATTTGACCAACCGAATGTACAACTTGTTTTCTCTCCTCGCCTGACTCCTTTTTTTCTTCTTGGGACGCAAAAGTCGAAGATAAATACAGGAAACGATACTCAAGAAAATAATATTCCGCTATATGCCAAGTAGCGATGTATACAATTTTCGCAATATTTTTTTTAAGCCGTTTTTCAGACGATTCACTCGGTACATAAAAACTCTGAATACGTAAACTTTTGTTGATACTTCAACGGGTTCCCGTGGCTTTTCACAAAGACGTAACAGGATCGAACTCCTTTTGCATGGAGAAAGATTTCGTTTTTCCTCACTCGATCAAAGTAACGGCGGCTCAACGAAAACTAAAGTCATTTGGAAAGAGATTTCGAGCTTTGAAAAAATAACTTTCAGCTTAAAAGGTGAATCAACTTTTTATAAAAAAAATTGGGTGGGGGTTAATATTACGAATAACCAAATTGTCGAACAGCTAATAATTCGAAATTTTGGTATTCATAAAATTAAATAAAAGTAAAGTAAGGAAGTCGAAATNCAATTGACAATTTATGAGAAGATTTCCCGGAACAATTGAATCCAAGTTCTCGTATATTTATCCGCGACGCGGCTTAATAAGTTGAGGGATAAGCATCCACTGGATTCTCAACTGCTGGACGATCTATTTGATGCTTACAATTAGACGTGACCGCAGTAATAAAACAAAAACGTCAAAGTTTTTTCATTCAAAAATTCCGTAAGACTGATTGCTCTTTCTCTATACATACGTGGAGTTTATAATCGCTGGCAGAAGTTCATGAAATCCAGAATCAATCAAATAAAAAAATGCAAGACCGAGTGATTCATATCTTATGCGGTATCACACGATTTGGATGGATTTCCACGCACGTGTTCCGGTCTCGAGATCAAAGTCGTGTCGTGCGCCCTCATCACGCAATACACTAACGTCCGAGCTCGGACCAATACGGATACGAGACGACATGAGAAGCGTGTATATGAGAGAGAGAAAGAGAGAGAGAGAGAGAGAGAGGGAAGGAGTAGGTCCAGACAATGGTTGCATGTGTGCTCGTGAGAATCGTATTAGAGTCTACAGATACACGTGTGGCAGGTATAGGCGCCGCCGACGAGAACCACTGAACCATCGGTACCACCTGTTGCTCGTACGTATATTATCCCGTCTCCCTCCCTCTCTTCCTCGCCGTGGATCTCAGGACCTCGAGTCTATCCCCTCAACGTTAGAGTTCCCCACCATGAAAAACAGCAACGAATATCGAGTGGGGGTTAGCCAGAGAATTCTCATTGGTTAGGAGGCACGTGCTGTTCGAGGGTGACTCGCTCCCCGAACGCATAAATCCCTGGGTTCGCCACGGGAACCCTCAGAATCCCTTCGAGGACCGAACCGGTGTCTTCGATCGAGCATTAAACCGAAAATTCTTGAAAAAGAAAGTTTAAACCAGCCGAACGCGTAAAATTCAAAGAGAAACTGTTGCTCCGTTGAAATAGTTCATCAAGCGATAAATTCCGAAAAACACGTGTCGGGATCAACGAGTGCGCGCAGTGTATTAAGAAAACTCGATTCTCCTCAAAGCAATCGAATTCTTTCTAAAGGACCAAAGTTTCCACGAGAAAATTAAAGGTTTTCCAAGTTTCACTAGTGTCTTCGAAAATGGAGCTTCAAGAGATGTTCCGCTACGGTTACATGTTCCCTCCCCAGGAGGACAATACCCCTACGTATCTCGAATTACCGGACTACTCGTATCTCAAGGAAAAGAGCGTTATTCTACCTCCGGTTAGTTCGGTAATGACGATACAGCCACGTTGTGTTGGTTACGACAACAACAGTGACGGTTGGCACACACCGAGCCCACCAGCAAGTTTGCGCTCGGTCAGTCCATCAACAACAACTGGTTCCATCGTTTCTGAACATTGTGTCGAATCCTTAATTAATCCTATGACGAGTCCAATTTGCATGGCGTCCAGTCGTAATTCTGGGCTGATTGAGCAGCATGAACAACACCATCAACTACCGTACCAACATCAACAGCAGCAGCAACAACATCAGCAACAACAACAACAACAACAACAACAGCAGCAGCAGCCGCAACAGCACGAGGAATCAAGGCGGTGCGGACGTTTACGGGCAGAACGTACGCGGAGCAACATAATAGATCGTTCGAACGAAGGACCGCGGAGTTTGCTTCAAGTTCACATGGAATTGAGACGACCGAGGGTCGAGGAAGAGGACGAGATCGAGGAAGACGACGAAGAGGACAACCGCGACGAGAACAACGAGGAAAAAACTCACTCTTCGAGGAGAAGTGTTGTGAGCACATCGAGCAGCCAATTTTCCGATGGCATGGACATGGACCTCGAGAGCGATGGTGCCAACAGCGAAACGGAAGAATCCAACGGTCGCAGAAGAGCCGGCAAACACGTGAGTTCGAACGTTGTGCGAAAACGTCGGTTGGCAGCAAACGCCAGAGAAAGAAGACGAATGCAAAATCTCAACAAAGCGTTTGACAGACTACGAGCTTATTTGCCCTCACTTGGTAATGACAGGCAATTGTCGAAATACGAAACCCTGCAAATGGCCCAATCTTACATCACCGCGCTTTACGATCTTCTCCAGTGACGAGTCATCATTGTTTTTGTTATTTATGTTATTATTGTTGTAAATATAAAAGGTTAAGGAGACGGGAGAATGATCGAATCTAATTGTTATCCTCGTGAGGTGTAACGTCTTGCAAAACAACTCGAAGAGACGTCGTCTGTACATATGTTTTATATCGCAGAGCAAACGTAAAAAATGGGAAAAAATCATTTCGTCGCTCGAGATCTCCTTCTGTTCAATTTTTTTTTTCATGCAAACACAAGTTTTGTGAAAACAGTTGAATCATGACAATTTCAGAGAAACACACATGGAGCCTGACGTAAAGAATTTTGTTTTATATTTGCCACGCGAAAGGAGCGATAGTGTGGTTCCGCGTCGAATCGTACGACATAGAATTTAAGCGATCGAGAGACTGATGAATAAAGATGGCTATGTACATATGAACATATATTTTTTTACCACGACAATGTTTTAAGTAATAAAATGAAAAAGAATATCCATGATTCAACGTTCTTTTAATTATTCAATATTTTGTTCGTCCAACGCTCGACCTATCCCGACCCCATTGAAAGTTTTGTTTCCATGATACGTCGTGCTCATTGAATCCACATTAGCTATACCTAATGATCCTCGTATTAAAGGCCACGGAGTACGCGCCCATCTAATACAATTCTTCGTCGTTTGCCCGCGGTCAACTCCCCTGGAAGATTACAACGACGACGAAATGTGCGTAAGGTTGAAAAGACACGAGGCGTCATCGGTGGTCCTCGGCTGTCACCCGAAACCTCGTGGACTTGTGTGCTGCCTCGGGTGCCGGGTTACATCGCAATTTGAGAGCAGCCTATCCTCCGCTATATCGCCTTCGAACCCTTCTTCCTTGCCCTCAGGCAAACCAAAAACATAAGCGAGAGAAAGAGAGAAAAAAATTCAAATCCTGCTACGCCTTCCTCCACTATGGACTCCTTTTTCTTTCCGAGCGTTTTACTTCGGGCCAAAGAAGCTACGCGCACCGGAGCAGGATCACCGTTTTGCTAAATGTGCTTCATCCCTTTACTACAGTAACTGTATTATAGAATCCATACAGAGGTGAATTTATAATGAGACGATCCAATCAGCTCTTATAGCACATCTTCTTCCCCTGCCCCGCAACTTACGAAACGCTTCACTTCCGGTGTCTGCAAATACTTGTGCTCAAAAAAAAGGGGTGAAAGTGGAATAACTATTCGAACCATTTCGCAGTTATCGTTGCATCGGAAAGTCTCCAGGAACAGCAAAGGTCATTTCGATGCTCCATTCGAATCTCAGAGAGCAAATTCAGAAGGTTTTAGCATTGACCTTGAAAATTCGATTCGATATTAATAACCTAATTCACATTCTAATCAGAATAACTAGTAACATAAAATCACCTAAAGACGATGTTCCGAACATCAATATTAAAATTTCAATGATTCACATTTGGTCGAAAGTTTGTTTTACTGATTTTGTTCTTCCGAAAAAAAGGTGCGAGTGAAAAAATACACGCATGTATCCAAGAGCGAAACTGTTGCGTATCCTCCACTTCCTTCCTCTCTCATTTAACTCCTCGCACTGTACCCTCTTACACGTTTCTTCCTTCAACAACTAACGCGGAGAAAAAAAAAAAGCAGCATCGTCCTTCGCCACAACGATGTCCAACCTTCCGGGCTTAGCGAGGCTTCTTCTTCCTTTCTTTTCTCCCATCCAGAGCACACGAGGTGGTAGCAGGACTCATTATCCGAGAAGTTACGATCGGCCGTTCGCTATAAGTGTGCCGAGAGGTGGATATACCCCGAGTCTCGCGAAGAAGCACTGCTCGATGGGAGCCTCACTAGAGCGCGTTTTGCTTGTGCCACAAGGTGTTAGTATTAATATACATACGCGTAGATTATATACACGTTTCCACGGTCCTTTCGTGAGGAATGGACCGTCCACCGGTAGCTATTGTATCGATAGTGTAGCGACCACAAAAGCGGTAGCAGCCACATTTGCAAACGAACCCGGAGGCCCCACCGACACATTTTTTCTTTTATCTTCGATGCGGTATTTCGTCTGGCCACTATTTCTCAAACTAATCAGGAAGGTCAACTCATCTGGCTACTCGTATCTGCACGTCTGGTGTGGACGATTGTGATATACGAAATATCGAAATAACTTGCTTTTTTTTTTGTTTTTCAAACTGTTTTTTCTAATTAATTAGATAAGTACGAATTTTGATTGCGTTTGAACGAAGCCTGAGACACGCATGGCAAAAACTCAGTTCAAGAAAAAATCGATGATAGAATCATATTAATTGCTTAATTGATAACAAACTCGCTCAGCTGCACCGCTGGATATTGTCTGTTCGTAAAAAAAAAAAAAGCTTGAAAAAATCTTGAACGGAATCCTCCTTTACGCACCGTTTTAAGCGCTCTTGCATCCCCGTTGTTCATCGCACAACACTTGCATTGTTTTGGTTGCTGCGCCGAAGTACACTCGACGGACTTGGAGTGGTTACGCTCAACAATTAAAATATACGGTACTCGAGTAATATCAATTCGGCGCGTGCAGCTAACATAAAACTATATACTAACGCGCTACGTCGGAAGTAGTTGCATATCGTATAATACGGCTTAATGCATCTACTTTATTCGAATATAATGACGCACGTTTTTTTAGTATCAATGACGAAAAAAAAACCGTTATATTGTTAGCAAGGGTCAGTGCCTCTAAAATCTCTTCATCGTGCCTCACACATTGCAAAAAAGGAGACAATGTTACATTGGCATAACTTATACTTATAAATATTCTTACGAATCTCAACCCTTCGAATGCATACTGGGTCGTTTTGACCCCAACAATTTTCTGTCACCGATTGTTTAGCTTTCGATGCCAACTAACGTTATGGCATTTTCACTTCCATACTCGTCAAAAAATAAATTTGGCACCATAAAATATGGACAATTTCCTACAAAAAACGTCTCAGCAATAAATAAAATGCATATTTACCGGAATACAACGATCTGAAAAACGCCTTGGGTCAGATTGACCCCCGAGGATAAAGGTGTGCACTTGAAGCGCCAGTTTTACTAATTCAGTTCCGAATCTCATTTCATCGGACAATGTTCTCGATGTTTCGACCGAATACAGTCACAGTCCAGATTTCCGACCCTAGTTATTGTAACGCGGAAACTTTTATTTGCGGAGACCGTTGTTTACGGAAAACTTGACCGAGGTAGCCGAGGTGGTTGAGACTGATTTTTATTTCTTGCAAAATACTTGTAGTGTCCAGAAGTACTGTTAAATATTACAGACCCGTGACGTCTGTATAATAATTAGCTGGACCTCGCGCGGTCCGAAGGTGTGGAGCGTCGTTTCTCGGCCTCCGTGAGATCGCAAACCCCATCACAAACTTTGTAGATGTTTCTTCCGAGATTCTCACGGCTGGGATTTTCTCACAAGGCTGCGGGATAATGAATGTCCCTCCATTCATGTGTTTTCATATAACCAGTGATTTGACACACTGGGTCACTCTGACCCGTAGTATAAATCGACACTGTACAGCAAGTTTTCATCGGCCAGGAAAATCGACAGTCCTCGAATTTTTTTTTTGCACCAGACTCAATCGAACGCGAAGAAAAAATCTGTTTGAGATTTTTCAGTCAGTCATTCCGAGTCGTAACAACAAATTACATAACAAATAGAATCGGATACGAGCACGTTTCAGTTCCTTTTGGATTTGGGAATATCGATACAAATATTTTTATGTCGAAGCTCCTTTTTAAGCGCCCACAACGATAATACCGCTCTTAATCGGGCGGTTAATTTTTAAATGCGAGTAACGTGAGATCTTCGTGGTTTACCTCACGATGCACGCGCCTCTCTCCATTTCTTTTCATCAGCGAGTTAAACCGGGTATAAATGGAGGGGAAGGAACACGCGCAGCGCGCCTGTAGCGAATGCTGGAGGAACGAAGGCTTCGCTGACAAAATATATAGTTGAAGCCCCAAAAATATTCAAAATGTATATAACCTTTCTCGCCTCATTTGAAACATTTTATACCAACGACATTTCGAAGGATTTTCAAAATATAAAATCACTCGTCACATATATGTATATCCTCAACGTTTAGCATACACAATCAACATCCGGACGATTCTTACCATTGTCAGTAATTATTAAATCATCGAAAGATTTGCTAAAAACTTCCATCACAAAATATGCAAAATTGAAATTAATCCTTGCAAATTTTGGGTGTTAATCAAGATTCCGAATTTCTTGACCGGACTCTGTCGCATCTTTAAGCATACGATACAATTTTTTTCCCCTTTACTTTGCAAGAATATTCATCAGAATATTGAGCCGTGAGAAATTGCATCGGAAATCAATTATATTTTAAAAAATTTAAATTGCAATCGTTTTGTTGAGAAATTCGTGTTTCCTGGCAGTCTTCAGGGAGAAAAAAAATCTGATTAATCGAACAATAATTGAATTGTTCTTTCGAAATATCCTTCAGACTTTGTACAGCAATACGTGGATTGAGGTTAAAGTTTGTGGGTTCGTCATTTTTTTGACTCGTACACTTTTTCTTGCAAATATTAAAACGGATCGCAGTATCTGTCGTTCGAATCCTTGGATTATGTACAGGATATTTCGGAAGAAAATGTTTAATGTTACTGGACGAAACAGATCTCTGTATTCTTCGTGGCCTGGACGTGAGAATTATCGCGGTTTGGCTCTTTGAGCGGGAACATGCGCCACGACGATATATAACAGTGGAATGGAGAACACACACGTCGTTTGTGTATGGTGTTTTGTAATGCGGCGATCTACGAGAGGGAAAGAAACAGAGAAAGAGAGAGAGGGAGGGAGGGAGCAAGAAGGACCGGAAAGATGAGAAAAAAGAGCGAGATGAAAGAGTTCTATTGCGCGTGTGATGAAGGTTCAATATTCGAGGGGTGTTACGCTCTCACGCGAGGGCGAACAATACCCGGAGCTCCGGGATTGCGGGTGGAGGAGGGGTTTGCCCGCTACGGGGGATGATCGGTTTTTACCACACAGAGGAAATCTCGGGGATGCCGCTCGTCGCGTGCGAACAGGGGGCGGAAAGTAAAGGGAGAAAAAAAATCATCACACAGATATATTTTTTATTGCTCTTCAAAAAATATCGTGAAATACGCGAAGGGCGCGTTCGCTTTTACATTTTATCGCTTCGAAGACAACCATTAATTAAAAGAATTTAAAAATTATCAGACTCTCGCGCGAGTTTCGATTATTTTCCAAGAACTTTATTGCGAGTAATTTGTGGAGCGTGCATTACGGCAGAAAATTGACATGAACTATTTTTATCAGTAAAAACAGGAAAAATTTGCTACAAGCTTTCGAGATACTCCGACAGACTTGCAGAAAATGTTGCGATTTACAGTTTCAACTGAATTCATGAATAGATTCAATTTTTTAATCGTTCGCTCAAGAAAAATCTTCACTGCTGGGTTACGTTACAGGAATAATTGATTCAAGCGGCAGGAAATCTCGAGTGGTGAAGGTTTTCCCGCGTGGTTCCTGCCAGATGAATTGTAAATACACATAAAAAGCAAAGTCAATCAAAACAATACTTCGCTATTTATCAATTAATTCTAATGTTGATTGACACGTGACGATTGAATTAATTGAACTCGAATAACACAAGCAAACATGAAATTCTTCCAAAGTGGTTCTCTTTCCCTCGGTTTTTCTTTCTCGTCGCCCACGTGTGCACCCCCGGCTGCGGACGTGCAACAATAACAGAGAACGAAAAGAGCACGCAGCTGGAAACTAATATCCTATGAGCACGCAGATATAATCCAGTGTAGCGATCGTCATGGTTATATAGGTCAAAGCTCAGTCATTTGGATCCCGGAGAAAAAGGGGTTGGTGGCTCAAATAGAGGAAGAAAAACATTTTGGAAAATAAAAATTTGGACCGCGCGGCATTTAACCCTCCGTAGACACACATGGGTCTTACAATAATAAAAAAAGAATTTTTGTTCATCACCCAGTGTAGGTTTTCTATCCATAGATTCGAAACTACTTTCCTGAATTTTTTCAGATTTTTTTAACGAGTCCAAATGCAGTTAAAAACGGTAGGACGCCCCAGACCCATGTGTGTACATAGGGACGTGTGCTAATGTAGTGTGTCTACAGAGGGTGGAATCCTCGGTTGAATCGCTGAATTTTTGTAATTTTTGCAACGATTTTTTTACGTTTTACATTTATTTCCTTCGTCACGTCGAAAATAAAATATAAATGAGGCCAACGTAAGCCAACAGACTCTAGAAACATATTATGTAAAATAATATATTGGAGGTCATAATCGAGAATGATTTATCGGAAAATAATTTATCCACAGCGATGAGTAATGGCAAGTGATGCTCGAACATTATTTTGTATACAGTATGTAAATTATTCATCTCGTTACACACAGGCATTTTTCGAAATCTTAACGTTTTATTTTATCCTGCTGTGTATAGCCAGTCATTTGCACGCTGTATATTTAATTGCCAGAGTTGGTTGTACCGTGCTCACTGTATTTTTTCTTAACATCGTAACGTTTATGCCCAAGTGCTGTCCACTAGCGTTAGGTCCGTATCCGGGTTTAAGCCTCATGGAACACTTTTCAAATCATACGGTATTTATAACCTTCGTTGTCTATACCTTCGTGCGTGCATGCCCAAGTACGCGAGGAACGTTAAATTCCGGTGCAAAGATTCATCCTTTCGAGTCAATGGATTCATCACACATTCACAACTCAATTGTTCCTGACGTACAGTTGCGATAATTCCGAGGATAATTCGTACGGACTACATACTGTCTTTCCAAATAACTGTAGTCGGACTGATTATTTCATTATTAACGGGAGTTTTTTGTAACGCTCGTACTTCACGGACGTTAGGGGCGCTCTTTGCTATGTCACGTTTTGAAAATTCCAAACAAAAATCATCTGGACAGGTTTCCAATAAATTAAGCAGGAACATTTTTGCACCATTGATCCCCCGTAGACACGCTGCAGTTAACGCACCTCCCTAAACACACATGGGTCTCGGAGGTCCTATCGTTATTTTACTGTACTTGGACTCGTTTAAAAAATCTGTAAAAATTGAGGAAAGTAGTTTTGGATCCATAGAAAGAGAGTTTGCACTGGGTGGTGGATAAATATTATTTTTTATTATTGTTAGTTAATAGTAACCGATACGGAAAACGATTCGCTGAATGCCCTGGACCTATGTGTGTCTACTGAGGCTTAAACTTAATAAAAAATAAGCTTCTACGAATTCGATTTTGCGGTTTAAAAAAATTGGATATTTCATCGAAATTCGAATTTTTTATCCAACACACTTTTGAAACAAGGATAAAAAATTTCGAACAGGATATTACGACGGAATCGTGGTATTTTGCGATTTTTCGAAAAATGATTATCTCTCTTTTTCATCGTATTGTTTGGATATTTGTTCGATGTGTATGGGCGAAATCCTTCGGGCTTTAAATTCATTAATATTTTTCGCATTGTCATTGGGCATGTAAGGTCGGACTTTTGACTTTCCTGTTAAATACTTGACATTGAGACTCTACCACGTATCCGCAGCCGTAGTATGTTATTGTTTACACGGCAGCGTGTGTAACACGAGGGAAAAAATTGTTTACTAATGTGACATAAATCGACGCGCACGTGCAAATGTTTTCCTCATCAGGCAATTTCGAATGAATAATCTTCCGGTTGATCCCGGTGCTGTATTAGCGTTTACTCACGGGTTGTCAGTGAGAAAAATAGCCGTTAATGCCACTCCGAGAAGTTGGAGATTTCGAAGAAAAGAAAATTATTATTAGCAGATGCGTTAACTTATATAACATTGACTAATCATTTATTTTTCCTCGAAATTCTTGGTTGTTGGCATCCCTATAAACTACATTGACTACTAGGAGTAATACTGGGAGTAATCTGGAAGCACGAATGCTCGATAACTCCTCGTCTTAATTCTAGAATAAAAGAGAGGCGCGTAGTACTACGTTCCTCCACTATTTTCCGAAATACCCTCGGTACGAATTTTACGTCCCGAGACTTAATTTACGCTCGAGCCGGTGAGAGACTCTTTCGCGACGTAAATCTTGGACGAGTTGTAAGAGGTGCTTCACAAACCCGTAATACCATCTCGTGCGCTCATCATTATCTCTCTCGGACGCTGAGCATTATACTCGAAGATATTCCACAATTATTATATAAATATATATCTATATAGGCCAAGTGATTCTCGTGCTCGCAAAGTTATCCACTTTTCCGCTATATCCTCATCCCCGCATACATACCCTAATCGCAACAACAAAAACTTTCAATATCGAGTCTGTTCGTTCGTAATATTGATGAAGATTGGAACTTATTATTAGAGAAGCTACATTTTTGGAAAATATGTACACGAATCTCCAACGTATATTTTCAATATGTATATCGATTTATTTTTCGCTTCACTGCCGAAAAAAAATCATTCCTCCAAAAAACCATAGACACACATGGGTCTGGGGTGTCCTACCGTTTTTCACCGTACTTGGAGGCGTTGAAAAAATCTGGAAAAATTCAGGAAAGTAGTTTCGGATCTATAGAGAGATTAGCTTAGACGAGGCGATTTAATGGCAATAGAAATTCACGCCATTTGCTGAATAGGCTGGAAAGCCCAGACCCAAGAATGGAGGATCGTATACTTTCCGGAAAATGTGACTTGAAATTGAACTGAACTCTTGCATGACAGAATGAATGTCCTTGACCAGTTTATCTTGAAATTGGTTTAGTTTGCCAGTATAAAAACCACTATAGAGTCCAAAGAGAACTTGGTTTGGATCGGAGGTTCGGAAGCGTTTCAGGGAGCCAGTTCCGTTTGCTGTCGAGGGACGTAAGGGTCGAAAGATACCAATAAACGCCCAGACTAATGAACCAGTCATTCCATACGAATATACATGTTGCAGGAAGGTTCCCAAAGAGATGGGAACCAAAGAGATGGCTCGACCTGATCAGAGATCGCGATATCAGGAATCTTCGTGAGAACGCGTAAATATTTATCGTAGCTATTAATTCGCGAAGCTAAAATGCGAAATGTTTAGTACGTACGAACCTGGCAGTCTTTGGTGCAAAAGGAATTGCGGAAGGGCAAAAAGAGAAGACAAATGTACTGCAGAAATATTTGTGTACAGTGTATAAAAGAGATTATATACAAAAGTATAATAGTATGTCTGTAGTATGCTGTATAAAGGTTTTAGTATAGAAAGGAACAAACGAAGCCGCAGTTCTCAAGATACTCGCGTACAATTCCTTGTCCGATCTCGAGATTGCTTTATTTAAATTCGTTAAGAAGCCACTCGCCGAAAACATTTCGTTGAAAGATCAACTCTTTGTTATTTTTGTTTGGCTTCTTCTTCTATTCTCTTCCGATCACTTTCGGCCGGATCTTCAACTTACTTCTCATTCTTTTCTCTTTCTATCTCTTTCTTCCTTTCCCTACACTTTAGCCCTTTCGGTTGGGAGATGGAGGTTCGCGCTGAGACGAAGGCTTTGCAGACTTCCCTACGCGACGCATTAGACATCGGAATAATGTAATCTGCGCGTTGGGATCAAGCGATAAATATAATCGGGTCCCCAAAATTTGTCGGTCCCCGCTATATCTTGACGCAAATGTTTTATACTTTTATCTTTTTCTCTTTTTCGCTTTGTTTCTCCAACCGCACACCTGTTTTATTTAGGGACCGCGTATTACGCTATAACGCGGATACCTGTCTCGCAGTCCTCATGCGCTTCTTGGCTCTCGCGTACGTGTAGATATTTCGTGCGGAATGACGGACAATTCTGTTTGTCTTTGTGGCTGATTCGTGGGCCTGAGATATGAATCAGAGACTTTTGCGAGTCAAACGATCCTCCCCAGCCCAAAGATCCTGTAGAAATAAATAAACTCTGCGGAGAACAAGAGTGGCAAAGAAAGCCATCCGCTGATTTCAGAAATTTCTATAAATCTTATCAAAACGTTACTAGAAATACGAACGGAACTGAAACGTTTTCGAGGATTTCCGTAAAATGATTTACACACAGGTATACGTTGATGTTTAGCGAATTTGTCATCTTTGTGCCTGCGAGAATTCGACCCGAGGTCGTCGAAATATATTCCTTCCAATAGAAGATCCGTAGACTAAATTCATTATTTTTCATCGAGCACGTATTGGTCGTGATATACATAAGACACGATGTCGCTACGAGAGCTTTGGATGGCCAACGAGGGTGGTCCCAAAACGGAAGTCTATTGAGACCCCTCGCCTTATACTCTCTTCCTTCTACGCGTAACATTTCTTTCCGCTTATATTTCTAGTACCCTCATAGTCTGACGAACAATCTTCCTATTTTCATTATTATTCAATTTTGTCCTAAATTTCATCATAAAAAAAAATCATTTCACCAAGCACGTCTGAGTTTTATTAGCTCACTGCAAAGTTCCATTCTTTTCAATTGAAAAAGATGGAACAATTCGAAAGTACTTGGAATAAATCTGGAAGAAAAACGTGAATCGACGAAATTTATATCGAAAAATAATCAACCCTCCGTAGACACACTCGAATTAGCGCACCTTCTTAGACACACATGGGTCTGGGGCGCCCGAACGTTTTTTACTGCATCTTGACTAGTTAAAAAAATCTGAATTTGAATCTATAGGAAGAGCGCCTGCACTGGGTGATGGATAAAAATTCTTTGTTTTATTGTTATTTAATGGTAATCGATACGAAAAACAAGAAATTCACGCCATTCGCTGAATAGGCTGGGCACCCCAGACCCATGTGTGTCTACTGAGTTCAAAATTTATGCTGAAAAGAAAATTCTTATTCATTCGAAGTTTTTGGTCACATTTCGCTCCGAGCTGAACGAATGAACTGAAGTTCTCGACTGCATAATGTTGAACCACAACAGTGCATGGCCCAAAAGGTAATGGCTAACATGGAAAATTTACATGAGATTCTATAATAAACGCGACAGTCTATTCGTGCAGTTTGAAAGGCTTCAGAATCATATGAAAATTCTTGAACTACGGTCCACCGGAGCAGGTATGACCCGTGGGGTCGTGCCTGATCCCTCAAAAACATCTCACAGATTTAGTGACCTGGGCCTCGTTCAAAGGAACAAGAAAAGGATTTACTTTTTTGGCGTGTGCTTTTTCTCGATTCTCTACTTATGCAAAGTCCATTATCCTCACCACAAAATATACGTGAGCAGAACAACTTTTCTTTCGATCACGAGTAGGAATGCAGAACTCATCGGAAATCGAGAATATTATTCTAAGCGAGGGCGCAGCTACTGTATTGTCAGAATTTTGAAAGTTTCTTTCCTACGTCACAAAACAAAACGGAATGAATGTCAACGAATTTGTTGTCTGGAACAAACGTTTTATAACCAAACGAAAGTGAATCCAAATTTTGCCCAATTTTTCACTGTACAGAATGTAAATTTCTATGAAAACAACTCTCCGTAGACACATATGGGTCTGGGGCGCCCTACCGTTTTTTACCGTCCTTGGACTCGTTGAAAAAATCTGAAAAAATTCAGGAGAGTAGTTTGGGATCTCTAGAAAAAGAGCCTGCACTAGGCGATGGACAAAAATTCTTTTTCATTATTATTCAATGGTCATCGATACGAAAAACGGGAAATTCACGCCATTCGCTAAATGGGCTGGACACCCCGAACCCATGTGTGTTCACTGAGAGATAAAATATAATTTCGGATGAAGAAAAAAAAATGGAAATTATTAAAAATATATTTAACATTGTCCCCTCATTTTATTGTGCAACGATAATTTTTCGATTTTCATTCTCTCTGTGAGACATGCATATGCTATTGAATTTATTTTCTCCACATGCTCATGCATTTTAATCGTTCTAAAAAGAACTACGATGATTCGATTGACTGAATTATCCTTAATGTCGTGTCAAGTTTTTTAAAGCTCTCAATCAATTGTGTTAGGGTCACTATATACACAGATATGTACGTTGAATTCGTTTGTGAAACTGGCACGCGACATTAGACTCGCGAGGGACACGCGTCTACCACTTGAAAGATCCTACGGTGTGTACTACACACACAAAAAAAAAATGCCCTCTTATTAATTCTATTTAATCACACGCAAACGGATTTCCCCTAATCGAGCGACTGCTCGAACAATATTCCTTCACTCCGCCTTATTGGGTAAACAGTGCCATATATTTTTGCACACAAAGGGCATTTCACATGAAAAGTTCATATAGTTCGAGTTCCCAGCGCCACGAGCTCAATAAGTAAAATTGTAAAATTAATTCAATCAATTATTGTTTATGTCTTTGGTCATTGGAGCAAAATGTTGCTATAGTTTTCACAAAGCTTATTTATCGTCAAAGTAGATTATTAGGAGCTTGTACTGTATATTTTTCGGCTCCAATATTTACGGTCATTTCATGCACTTGAACATGATTTTGGTTGGAAAAAAATTGATGAAAAGAAACTGGGAAGTCTCGAAATCCTCGGTTTCTCTCCTCTGGGACTCCTGAATAACGATGAAGTGTACGAGTGTGGACAATGTGACTCACCCTTATTGTACGAATCATTCGACGACACAAAGCTGAACGAGAAATCCGACAAGCAAACAAAACAATGAATCTCAATGCTAATCCTTGGAAACCCATTCATCGAATTAGTTTTACTTTTTGATTATTTTATTCTCACAAGAGAATCGTGTTCCATTGAGTTTTTGAGGAAACTGGGATAACTTTATTTTTCAAAGTGCGCCAGTGAAATCGTAGTGATGCAAGAAAATCGGTTGAGAACTGAAATTGACCGATAAGTCTTGGAAAAATTTCCAACAGGAATAAAAAATTAGAATGATCGAAAAATCTCAATAAATTTTTCATCGGTTCGAATAACTTTATTCGTTTCTCTCCTTTGCCGCTCCAATAGACTATAAATATATAAATACTCATGTATGTAATATTCTAAAGAAGATTATTAATCGTCAAAGCAAAATATATAATCCAAATATTCGTCATTCGTAACTAATCGCTCACTCGTGAATCCATTTTTTATAATCGCCAATAAAAATTATTTCAGACTCCTTTAAATTTATTTTTCCTGTTAAATAATACTATTCTCCATCTCACTGTGATTCGCGATCAAAAATTTCACTTTATAAACACTAATTCAACTACATTTTCAACAACGAAATAAATTCAAACGTTTTTCAGCTGAACAACGTAATGGTGGATGACCTGTTACGAATCAGCAGGACTTTTCGGATTTTCGACACCTCTGGTATCACGGAGGCAGTGACCTTCATCTTAACCCTCGGTAGACACACATGGGTCTGGATTGTCCAGTCCCCATTTAGTGAATGGCGTGAGTTTCTCGTTTTTCATATCGATTACGATTAAATAACAATGATTGTAAGAATTTTTATCCATCAACCAGTGAAGGTTCTTTTTCTATAGATCCAAAACTACTTTCCTGAATTTTTCCAGATTTTTTAAACGAGTCCAAATACAGTTAAAAAAAAAAAAAAAACAGTCGGGCACCCCAGACCCATGTGTGTCTAGGGAGGTGCGCTAATTGTAGTAGGTCAAGATTTTCACGCTCGAATAATTTCTATGATTTAGAATGATCTCTTTCGTCATCATTTTTGCGATCAGCATCTGCCTTTTTCGATGTTGTGGCGATTTCGTTATTTCCCATCGAGCTGTTGGAACTGCCAGCCTCGGTAGTACTCGAGGAATTGTTACTAGCAATGTCGACGAGAAGACTCTGTCTGCAGAGCTTCAAAACAGTGCTCATGCCCGAATTTTCTCTATCCTTGGCGCGTCGCAAACGCGCTTTTTTGAATTTGTTGGCTATTTGAGAAAATTTACTTGTTGAAGATTTTTTCGTTTCCGGAAGAGGGAGATGCTCTTCCGAGCGTGGTAATGAATCACAGGTACGCTCAGCTTCATTTTCTCCTGCGACTTGTAGCCTTTCGTAAGTGCCTTCGTCGATATTAATCATTCCAACACTGACGGATTTGACGATGTCATTCCTTGCGATCGACGATCTCTTCTCGTCGTTTTCCTGCTGTCTCGTATCTTCCCCAATATCTCTTGATCCTGCAGGTTGGTCTTTCGCATCATTTTTTATTTCCTCCTTTACAGGATTTTCAGGCTGGTTCATGGACAAAAAATGCTCTTTCGCTTGCCGAATTTTCATGGCCCGAATACTCGATGCACTGAGAAGATCATTTTCTCGCAGCTCGAATCGCTCCGGACTCGTCTGAACTGACATTCCTAAAAATTCCGGCTCCATTGTTCTCTCCCTGCGCGTATCGAGACTTGATCGTTGTCGCAAGAAATTAGCGCTTGAACTTTTTGATAAAACGGTGACCGAGTGGTCGTAAAATCGGCTGGAAGAATCGTTGGAAACTTTGCGCGGATTCAAGACTTTCTTTGCCTCGTCGTAACGATCCGGACGATTGAGAGATTTTCTCTCAGCCAAAGGCGTTCTCCAGCTTGGCGTACTGCTGCCGCTACCACTGGACGTTGCAGAGCTCGTGGTCGTCACGATCGGCGAAAAGGATCCGGCTCTACGATCGCAATTTTCAGTCTCCAACTTATCGTTATAACGTCGAATCATCATTCTGATGCTCGGTGACTTTTCTCTGGCCGATAAAACCGTGTACTCTTTTCTCGCAAGAATCGGAGACTTCGGTACAGGCAGGCGCTTGAATTCAATGGCGGAACTGATATTCGTTGAGACAGAACGTTCGGCAAGCTCGGGTTCCTTCGATTTGGAAATGGATGAAAAATAAGTTTTATTTGTATCCGATTTGGTAAGTTCATTCGGTTCGTCGGTGATGGAACTTTCGTTAAATTTTTTCGGATTTTCGGTTGCTTGCGAATTATCGATCGTTTTGTTTTTGGCCTCACCACGACGAAATGGCGAAAATACGATCCGTTTCGTCTTGACGAAAACACTTGTGGCTTCCCTCTTTTCTTTCCTCGATGAATCCCCGGCGTCACGATCGGAAGTGGTGTCCTCATCGAGTTTCAAGGTTGCCGATAAAGCGCTCGAGCTTGAAGCCGTTGGGACGACTATTTTGTTCAGCGTATCCTCGTTTATTATGATTCTCTCGACGTTGGGATTCTCCTCGAACTCATCGTTTATCTCCGAAAGGGAATTATCGTCATTGTCGTTGTCTCGATCATCTCGGAACTCGCTTCTTGTGCTTTTACTCGTTGATGGATGATTCTTCATCAACCAGTCGTAACCGACGTAAGTGTCGGTTAAACGTCGAGTCTTTAGCAGTTTTTTCGAGTGTCTCATATTACTTCGCACGGTTATTACCGCATCCTCGTACGACTCGTCCTCATCGTTTGAGAGTCTTTCACTTGGCAGATAGATTCGAGGTTCGGAGTTCACTAATAACGATAATAGGAAATATTACATCACGGAATCGATTGAATTACATTGTGTCAATTTTAATCACTGATTTATTCATTTTGACAATAGGAAACGAGAATTTCGATTTTTCATGCACGAATAATCAATGGAATTTCCGATTAACCCTCCATAGACACACATGGGTCTGAGTGACCAGCTCAATCAGTGAATGGCGTGAATTCCTCGTTCCTCGTCTCGATTACCATCAATTAACAATAATAAAAAAGAATTTTCATCCACCACGCAGTGCAGGCTCTTTTTCCATAAATCCAAAACTACTTTCCTGAATTTTTTCAAATTTTTTGAACGAGTCCGAGTCCAGTAAAAAACGGTTGGACGTCCCAGACCCATGTGTGTCTAGGGAGGTGCGCTAATTGTAATTTTTCGACTCGAAGTCAGTGCTAGAAATTGACTTACCATTGGTTGGTGAAGTCATTTTCCAGTTTCCACACGAATCCTCTTGTTCTTCGGTCGATTGTCCACCAGCATTTCCGATGATTTGTGAGTCATCGCTTTCGATATTACCCTCAGTCGATAATCCATTATCGTCGAAATTAAAAGTTTGGCGTTTAGTCGTTAGACCTCCAGCTGCGGAAACGAGATCCTACCTTGGCTTTTATGATTTTCAAATGTCGTCGGTGTTATGCTTACCAATCGACCGTTGTCGCTGTTGTGACTCGATCGACGAGGCTGGTGAATTGGAGGACGTGGTCCCGCTTATAACAGGTTCCTCGTTGTCTCCCTGGCAGCTGAACAATTCGTTCCGCGTTCCATTGATCGAGCAGGCTCGCGCTCTCAATGGATGAATCTCGCCGGCTTCGATAAGAATAATCGGCGACGGTTCGTGCCTTGCGGTTACAGTACCAAGGGGCACTGCGATACTCGTTGTTTCGCTGCTAGCAACGCTGTAAACCGGAGTTTGATGAGGTTGATATTTCCTCAACGGACTCGCCGTTTCTTCGATAACGTCCTCGATATCAACGATAACCGCTTCCGGTTCCGGCTCAGCCTCAGAATCTTCCATTGCTACGTCTTCCGACGTGTCCTCTTCGTCGGGAATTGTTGGAATCGAAGATGCTTCAATTTCAACAAAAATCTTGCCATGTACTCACGCCGTTTCAACTCCATCGTTTGATTTTAATTGAAAATTTCTCGATTCTCTATCTCCACAAAATTTCGACTTTTTTCATTTCTATCATGACAATCTTTACCATTTTCTCTTATTGTTTTGAATGAATTGGGTTATTATTCATTATACAGTGGGTGTGAATGATATTCGCACACGTCGCCTCGTTATTCAAAGGCAAAGTGTACGAATACTTTTTGCAAAATGACTTCTAGCACGCGATGTTTTTTTTTATTGTACAACCAATAGCATTAGCATTTTTCTCATTCTCGCGTCTATTAACCCTTCGTAGACTCACATGGGTCTGGGCTGTCCAGCCCGATCAGCGAACGACGTAAATTTCATGTTTTTCGATCAATTGACATTCAAAAACAATAATAAAAAGAATTTTCATTCGTCACTCGGTGCAGCCTCTCTTTCTAGAGATCCAAAACTGCTTTCCTCAATTTTTGAGACACCCCGGACCCATGTGTGTCTACGGAGGGGTTGATTACAATGAAAAATTGCAAATCTCGATAATTTCTATTGAAACTGTCTCTTGGGCGTTTTGATTCAGTAAAAAAAAAAAGTGCTCATAGCCATTGATCATGCCGCAAATCCTTGCTTACCAATTACGCAACTCCGAGCATCGATATTGTCAATATCATTCAACGATAAACTGCATGGTCTTCGTATTGTTGACTTTTCGGTATGTCGTTTCGTTCTCCACGAATCTATATCGACGCAGCCCACGGACTTTGAACGATGTCGTTTCTTACGAGGTATTCCATCTTCTGAACAATGTTTTAAATCAGAAAAGTGAAATATTTCGAACAAGGTCAAGAACTCATGGTAGAATGTGGAAAAAGGTGATTTTTTACCAGTTTCGTCGACCGCAGTAGCTCGAGTACGAAGGGATCCAACACCGTGGCGCAATGGATCCAAAAGGCGAAACGTAGAGAGTTCGGGCGCGATTCCTTGACTCTTTTCCCATTCGTATAATTTCCTCGTAAATTTGCGAGAAATACCTTCGAATCGATACAGACCGGTAGATGTGTGAATCAAAACTTCCTGAGTCTTTTGAGGCTGCGAGCCCACAATGCGTTGTAGTTTCGAGAGCCTTTGGAGTAAAAAAGGCAAAAAAAATTGTTCAACTTTTGTCCGACGATGGATTAGTGTTGAGCCGAATCCGAAAGATTGGCGGAATATTTCTCGACAAGAGCTAGAAAAAATAGGACAAAAGAATCAATACCTCGTTTGACGATCCATCTCCAAGGCTTCTAAAACTTTTTCCAAAGACTTAAACTCTTCGTCCTCGAGGCTTTTCCACGCTTTTCTTCTCTTCTCTGAAAGACGAATGTCCAAGATACTTTCTCGGTCCTCTTGTTCCTCTTCGTCCCTATCATCATCTTCCTCCTCATCGTCCTCGTCCTCTGTACGTTGTTTACGTCCTTGAGCATTTGTTTCCACTTCCGTTTCCCGTCGCGACGTTGCTGACTTAATTCTTTTCCATTCTTCCATTTTCTTAATGAAATCCTCTGATAACCGAGGCCCCTCCGTTTTGTTTTCCGGCTTGGAAGAGGATTTCCAGAGTTGCCAGTCAGTGATACGTCTCCGGTTGACCGAACGATTTTCATTCGCGTTCGAGCCACGATGATCGCCAGCTCCTTTGTTCATTCTGTTCCATTCTTCCAATTTCTTTTTGAATTCTGGAGTCAACCGTTCCTCTCCTAACAAACGCAAATTTTCGTTGTCCCTCTCGCGAGCGTTCGATCTCGAGGAATCTCGGAGTGATGTGTTGTTGGACTTTAGTCTCTCCCATTCCGCCAGTTTCCGATAAAATTCTGTTCCAAATTTATCGTGCAACAGCCTATAATTCCTTTGTATTTCCGCTTGCACACCGGGACTCGTGGCGCTCTCATTTTCCAGATCTTCGGCACTCGCACTTGCACTGTAACTGCCTCCCGTCGCGTCACCATCTAAAAGTGAAATTTTTCATGGTTAGCACCTCTCAAGTTCCATTGATTTCCATCAGCTCTCATCTCTATTCCATCCCTCAAAGACCGTCATTTGATCCTCCGTAGACACACCGCAATTATCGTACTGCCCTGGACACACATGGGTCTGGAGCGTCCTACGATTTTTTACTGTTACTCGTTGAAAAAAATGGGAAAAAATTCAGGAAAGTACTTGTGGATCTATAAAAAGAGCGCCTGCACTGAGTGACAAATAAAAATTCTGTTTTATTATTATTTTTTAATGGCAATCGATGCAGAAACAAGTAATTCACGGCATTCGCTGAATGGGCTGCATAGCCCAGAGCCATGCGTGTCTACCGAGGGTTCAATCAGCTCCCGTCTCTATTGAATACCTCAAAAACCGTCATTCATATATTTTTATCCTTTATCAAGATTAATTTAAAAGTTGATCCAAAAATATGGTAAAAAACATTCCAACTGTAGTTGAGTGAATAGAATTATGAGACGTTGTTGATATTTCCACCCTTCGTCTGCAATTCGGGGCAAATTTGTGTCCCGATATTTGTGCTTTTTGTGTTAAACACAATTTCGAGTTGTTTCGTTTGGGAAAAGAAAGAATTGATATTTGGTTGATAAACTGCACGATAGAAAAATTAACTCCTCGAATTATCAATCACATTTTTTTTTTCTTTTCCAATGAAATTGACAATCGATCGGTGCTTAACTTGCCTAACCCACAAAATTCAAGTGTCAAGCATGGAAAATGTTTCGGTTCAGTAACTGACGCAGACCAAATGTTTATTAGCAGTTTTATTTATCCGTTAATCAATTATAATGCTCGCGTTAAAATTGACAGTTCCACTGATTTGTAAAACTCCAAACTCTCGTGGGTTGTTGAATCATTTATGCCTCAGTAAGAAATTATCATTCAGTACGAAAGACCTGTTCCTCGATAAACGGAGTCGATGTTTGGATTACCAAAAAGCTTTAGAGAAATGTCCGAAACCGAGGCTGACCAAACGATGTCGACGAACCACGTTTGCTGACAACATTCCTCAATCCAAAGTAATGAAAAAAAATACTAAAAATTACAAGATCAACCCTCAATAGACACGCATGGGTCAGAGGTGTCCAGCCCATTCAGTGAATGGCGCGAATTTCTCGTTTTTCAATTACCATTAAATAACAATGACAAAAAAGAATTTTTATCCATTCCTCAGTACAGACTCTCTTTCTATAGATCCATAACTACTTTCCTGAATTTTTTCGAATTTTTTCAACGAGTCCTTGTGCAGTAAACAAACGATAGGACGTCCCGGACCCATGAGTGTCTAGGGAGTGCGCTAACTGTCGTGTGTCTACGGAGGGTTAATGACAATTGCAAGCTAAGGGCCGCGTACTAATGAAAAAATTTGAAAATGTGATTTTTGAATAATTAGTTGATTTGCTTTGATGGAATTGTACAACATGATTTATAATTTTCAGTGTAATTGGAGCAATGCGGAGGATTATAGAAGAGCCTATCAAGCAATTAAAATCCGTTCAGAAAAGTTGGGGAACCTCGTGGAAGATTCAACGAGGAGTATACTCGAAGATATTGTTAGAGACATATCGAAAATTTGTCACACGGAAAACTCATTTACAAAAAGAATTCTACAGAGTGTGGAGCCGAAAGTTCACGAATTGTCGAGTCTCGATCCAGTGTGTGCAATGAAGAAGAAATACGACGTGCTCATATTGAACGATCGAACACAGCAAGAATTAACTCATCTCCATCGAGAGACACGATTGGAAATCGAATCGATCGAGTGTGAAATCAATAAATTAAAGTGCGATATGAAATCTCGTGCTAGTTTTGCTCTCAACCTCGTGTCGTTATGTCGAAAGAGCAAATCACCACAAGCTCTGATCGATTGTGTCGAACATAGTACGAGAGAAGCAGCCAAAATCTTAGACGAGGTGAAAAACGATTTCGAAAGATGTTTCAAAACCATTCAAAATGCTAAAGAAGAAATAATCAAAGAGGATGAGAAAAGAGTACACGATGTTACTCTCATTTTCGAGAAAAACATGGCCAAGTTAGTTTCCGGAATTGTCGATTGCATAACCGCTCGAAAATCGAGTCCTTGAACCCGCAATACCGTTCATTGCTTTTTGCTTTACTCACCGTCGAAGAAATAGGAAGATACTCGGTTCGGACTCGTTGGTACAGAAGTTGCACTCGTCAGAAACGCTCGCTTTACTTTGTTCCACTTGGAATCACGGCGTTGCATCTTCGGTGATGAGCTCAATGATTCCCCTTTTAGCGATTGCTGCGAATCCATCAACGTTTCATTTATTTATTTTTTTCCTCACCCCTTTTTCATCACTCAGTATCGATTGATACTTTCCAACACTCGCTTGAATTTCAAATTTACTCAAAAATCTAAAAACCATTAACAACCACGACACATCAGTCCGATGTTGAAAGTTTCAGCAATTTTTTCAATTCATTATTACGAATAAAACTATTTAATTAACTTTTAACACTAAATTATTCGGGTGTAAATTTCAGTTTGTTGTTCAGGTGAAGCCTCAAGATTGTTAAAACTGGCGAAAACAAAAAAAAAGTAAAACATTTTTTCAGAGTTTCGAAAAACTATCGTTTCCCACTTTCCTATAGAATTTAAAGTTAAAAAAATACCTGTCGCTTGTAATCTCCGGCGTTAGGAACACCCTGACAAGTTTTCGATCTGCCCAGACCGTAACGAAGAATACCGGAACTGGAAGAGGCTGGTGAAACTTGCCCAGTTCGTGTTTCCTTCGGTGTTTCATAACCAGACTGTGAAAATCGTTCGGATTTTCCAGACTCAAAACTTTGTCGTGGCGAAGGTGGTGACGGGGTAACCGATTCCGGGGATGAGAAGCTTCGCAACTCTTCGCTCGATGGAACCGTTATTGTTAACGTTGGTGTCAAACGCCTCGTTGCCAAATCCACAAAATCGTTCGCAACGTTGCTCGAGTTAGATTTGATGGTATTGCTGGTGTGGACTATGTTCGAATCGCAAGAAATACGCACCCTCGGTGGCCTCCCGTCCACGTGTTGCTGCATAATCAAATCATTGTAACTTTGAATAAAATATTCGAAAACAGTAACGCGTTCCATCTCCAAATATCAACCTCGACAATGATCGAATTATTTTTTTGTTTTAGTCAATAAAATTTGGCCGAAAACTTTTAAATAAAAACCGTAATCGCAGTCCAACAACAATTAATGCAAATACGAGCCTATGGAGGAGTAATCAGAGACAAATTCTTAGAGCCTGTGTGGAGAAAGGTCAATCAAGGATGAAACGAAAAATTGAATAAGAATAAGATTACATAGTGAATGTGTGACAGAAAAAATCGTAAATCGAATATTTTTCCAAAATGTTTGAATTTCCAAAGCTCTGGGTATATTTGGCAGTCGGTAAAAACGTGGCAGGAATATAGGAATGATTTTTTTCTTCTTGTTGTTATTCTTTTTCTTAATTCCCCTTGGTTTAATTCTTGCGTGTACACATAAACATTCTCATCCGCGATAGTAGATACTCGAGAATGGAAAAAAGGCGATAAATATATATGTATATAGAGAGAAAGAAGGTTGGAGTGCGAGAAGATATTTTTAAATCGAAAGTGGGCTACGAGACGTCAGCTTCGCGTATTCGCAAAGAGTGGTAATGCACCCTTTTCTCGCCAGCCTACGCACGAAAGTTCATTGGCTCGAACAGTAAAATCGCTAAATAAAATTCAAATTCTTGAGAAAATGAAAAATTCCTCGTGCACCCAAATTTCACAAATTACCTTTTTATTCCGGAACAACCCATCGAATTATCTTTTCACGTTGTAGAATAATTTTAATGTATTCATTTCACGAACACCGACGTTGTACGAATAAAATATCTTTTTGCGTAATCAAGTAATCAATGACCATCCGCGCACATTGCTGTTTGAATATTTATTTGGAAAATAATGTTCCAAATGTTACATTCCAATAAACCTGTGTATAGGAAAAATTCCAGAAGTTGCGTGGCAACAATAAACACGAAGACTGACCCAAAAATATATTGGATGATCGGATCGCACTTGATTGTGCACAACAACGATTACCAAAAACGATTTCCTTGACAAATTCGATTAAATTCGTGACCGGAGGTTTTTTTTCGTTCACTACGAATCAGCCCACATTTCCGCCAAAGGTACGAGCCACCTTGTCAATATTTCCATACAGATGTCATTGTTTTTAAAGAGTAATCAGACATTCCGAAGTCTACCCTCAATAGACACGCATGGGTCTGAGTGACCAGCTCAATCAGTGAATGGCGTGAATCCCAAACCATTTCCCTGAATTTTTTCCGATTTTTTAAACGAGTCCAAATACAGAAAAAAAAACGGTAGGACGCCCCGGACCCATGTGTGTCTAGGGAGGTGCGTTAATTGTAGTGCGTCTACGTAGCGTGTACGGATTCTTTGAGTCCAACCGATTAATTCAAAACTTTCGAGTCTCGATCGCCATCGGGACCACGCAATAATTGATTTCGACGTTTTGTCAAAAGTCTCATCTCGTTTGCGAACGGCTGTAAAAAAAGAAGCTCACCTCCGATCGATGGATATCTGAAGAATCAAGACTCGATGTGGAGTGACCATCGCCGTTCCTCGATATACTTCGCGCTGGTAATCGTCCAATACTATCGCGTCGAAGTTGCATCATGCCCTTCACTTTTCCCCATGGTGTTTTATGGTTCCTCGGATCAACGGACTTGCCTTGGAAACCAGAATTATCCTACCGGAAGAATCATTTCAATTCAATGTAAAAAAGTGTCTTTATCAAAAGGTTCCGATCGCAGTTCCAGAATTATTGTTTATAATTAAAAGTCCAGTTCAAAAACGGTTTTAATGGATTTCGATAATTTCACTTCGGTCTCTTGAAATACCGAAAAAAAAAATCGAATGGAAATTCTTCGGACTGTTTTAATTTAAAAAAAAGTGAAAATGCGTTTGTGCGCAAGTTCTGGGCGCATAATTATTCGGTGCAATCCAAATGTAGGATCTCTACAGAGATAAACAGTAGCTGGATATTCACAAAGTTTGTTTGTTTAACTGCGGCGATGTGTGTGTGTGTGTGTGTGTGTGTTTACCTTAGAACTTGGACGCGAACTATAAACAAAGTTCATTGGTACCGAGGCGTCACCATCCAGAGATCGACTCCTTCTGGAAGGATCACTGTTTTCATCTCTTCTAGTCATTCTCGTAGATTGATTGCTCGATGGTCTCTGGGGTCCTGCAAATCGAAGGTTGCTTCCTGCATTTTCTTGATTTCTTGATTTCTTCTCTATATAACTATCGATGAGAAATGCATCGAACGTGTTAACGTTGAAGTTTGCATCGTTCAAATGCAACAAAATTCTCTTTTTTCTCCAGTAGAGCTCATAATCATTGTAAACTTAATCGACTCAGATAATTGCCATGATTCAAAAAACTCAGTAAATAATCAATCGAAACAACATTTTTCGTTGAATCTCAACGTTGCAAACTCCACAGTCATTCGGACGTAATGGACTCGATGTGTTTTGAGGGCAAAATTCGAAATCCATGCATTTACGAGATTTTAACGTGTTTTGTTATCTTTGAATGCTTTCTTGAATGCAGCTGCCCACATCGTCTGCAGCATCCAGATGTCCCTAAGCTAATCTTCTCGCTACTGGAACAGGGGATCATTTATTCGAGCGCGCATTCAGAACTTTTTATTTCAAGTTGCACTGTTAAAACTGAGGGAGGTTAATAAAAGATTGCTTGGAATGGATGAGAGGAAATATCTGTTGGAAATAAAATTAACTCGGCTGCTTTATTCCATTGGCAATTAAAAATTACTAACACACACTGGAACAGCCATTGAAAAAAAAAACACTGACGTTCTTTCGCGAATTCGTAAAAAAAAGGAACAAATATCGCGTTGAATATCGTCCAGACGACTGTCTCAGTGTAAATTTGTGTTTTCTTCTTTATCAGTAGCGAAACTCGAGAGAATTCAACGCGTAGACACCGCACGGCTACTGGGCTAACATACTCAGCACATGAATGCAAATTTGCACATCGATTTTTCAAAAACTTCTGTCTCATCGTCATTTGTACGGATGGAAAGTTCGTGGGGTACTTTTTAGGGGTAGCGAATCCTGGGCTAACGATTGCATGCATTAGGAAATCGAAAAATACAAGACTTTTCACAGAAAATGGTCAAACTTGCGGAAGAAATTTTGAAAATTCGTTTTTTTTTTGTTTTGACGCCTCTTTAGTAGTAATTACGGTATCGACATTTAATTTGCGCGGAATTGAAGATAATGAGTGATATTTTAAGAAAAAAAATAATCCGGAATGATTATGAGGAAAGCCGCGGGACTACGCAGACAAAAATTCTCGCGGCCTGAAGTTTTCGTGCGTGCAAATTTGCACCTACGACAAAACGTGGTGGATACGAGTTCCCGAATAAAGTTAATATAATGGCGAGTAACTGACTGTAAAAAACGTCGTCGATCGAGGAGGAAGACGACATTGTACCAGCTGGTGTGGGTGGTCCCGAAACTTCGCTGGAGCCTGCCGTGTTCTCAGGAATTTTGAGATATCTAACGTTTACTTCCGGTTCTGTAGGGAGATCGTTATTGGTGCATGCAGCTCTTTCCCATTTGAAGGCAGCTTTGACACGCGTCCATTTGGATACTTTTGGCGTTCCAATAGCCAACGATGGTCGTTTCTTTTTGCTCTCGAAACTTCTGAGAGTAGGGCGATTGTAAGATCTTTGTCTGGTGTCAATTGTGACTGGACAGGAGACTCGTCGGTGTTCCATGCCAATGGAGCGAGTAGTGGTGACTTTGGGCGAGCCAACAGTTCGGGCGACGTTGTTGCGCGAGCTCGATAGTTCGAAACTGCTCGATAACATGGCACCTAGAAGTGATTCAGCAAAGCCAACATCCTCATCGGGTAAAACGACGTCCTGGCCCGAGGAAATAAATCTCTCGGCTTCGAGATGCGCCTTTCTCGTTACTTTGATGCGTTCCAAGTCGCGGACACGTCTGAAAAGCTTGGCGTTGCGTTCTCTCATCTCTAGGATTTCCTCCATCAAGGAGTGAAGCTTGTCGAGGTGATCGAAAGCGTCGTCGACTCCTAGTGCATTGGCCGCGGCTTTCGATGCCGAATTCTCGTAAGATACTATTCGTTCTGCAAATATTTCCGCTTGAGGATCGGGAGGTGGTGAGGGAAGTCGAGGCTCAACCAACTTCGCACGTTTTCGCTTCGAAGCTTTTTTATCGATTTTATCTGCCGATCGATTTCTTCTTTCGGGCGATGACTTTTTCAGCTTTCGCGGACGATCATCGTCGCCCACACTCTCACCCGGAAGTTCCGCATTCTCCGCAAGATCCATGTCGAACTTTTTGTCTTTTTTTTTTCTTCACCAAGGCCACCGATGATAAGAGCACGTGATCCGAGCTATTTCTTCATTCTCTCACTTCGACAGCCGAGAAATCTATTATTACGACACTCCTGACACGCTGATCTCGAAATCCGTTTGCTCTTCGTCATTGCCAATGACAATGTCAGATTTTTCGAGGGACGCGTTATCGTCATGTTCTCCGAATCAAATCTCGCGACAATCACACCGTAAATCCATCGAATCTCAACGCTTCTTCCTTTTGCTCCACATCGGCAACAAAACTGCAAGACGATAATGAGAAAGAAAATAAAAACGAGAGCTTATCCCTAGAAATAGAAAAATAAAAATCGATCGTTACTCAAGACGCGAAATTAGGATCGCGCTACGTTTTTCTTGCGACGGAACTCAAAAGTCTTTCAAAACCAACGGCCCAGTATTAACGAAACACCATTTCCCGCGGAATGGGAGCACAAAAGCTCAACTTCTCCGAGGGTTCGTTCGTTCTGTTACACGGACGAACGCGGATTGGGGCGTTGGGCACGAGTAATACCATCCAGAGAAAGTTATATATGTTGCACACGAAATGGTTATTTCGGTACGTCAAGGAGTTAGAATTATTTTCACGGCGCGTAGACGCGATTCCGCCGGCGCGGGAACGCCAAACCTAACCACTTCGACAGCTTGCTCGCATGAATAGTCGTTGTTGTATCCTACATACCTCCACACACGTTTAAAACCTCACATGACCCTCCGCAGACACACATGGGTCTGGGCAGTCCAGCCCATTCAGCGAATGCCGTCAATTTCTCGTTTTTCGATCGACTACAGTCAAATAAAAAAAATAAAAAGAATTTTTATGCATCACCCGGTGCAGGCTCTCTTTCTATAGATCGAGAACTAATTTCCTGAATTTTTTCAGATTTTTTAAACGAGTCCAAGTACAGTAAATAACAGTAGGGCACCCCAGACCCATGTGTGTTTAGGGAGGTGCACTAATTGTAGTATGTGTCGCTGGGATGGGTTTTGAAAAAAATTTCGACCAGGAAGCACGGAGCACCACGAATCAATGAGCGATGTCAGCCAAATCGATCCCGAAGGATGTCAAACTTCTCAAACGAAGCAATTTATTTGAATAGCCGCAGCTGACACGTTTTCGTACGTTTGTACAATTTATTTCTACGACTCGTTAAATCTCTCGATCTCTAATCGGATGGGGAATGTCTGTAGTAGTTTGGAATTCTAAGATCGAGCGAAATCGAATGAATACCTATGATTACGGAATAAAAATGCAAAAAATTGCCATCGTGATGATTTTTTAATTCTGTAATAACAATGTTCGTTACTATTTCCATCGAAAACCCAATCGTGTGCGCAAGTGCAGAGGGTACACCGAATTTTCTACCCCAGTCGAGCTTCGAATCACTTTTTCCTAAGTTCATTTTTCACGAATTTTTGGTACCTATTTAAATCGATTTTTTACCAACTCAATATTCACGAAACTGAATTCGCTTTTCATTGTTCTCTGGAGGGTGAAAAAACAAAAAAAATTCATGTACTTTTGGGCCAGATTACTGCTTCCACAACGATTTTACGAACAAAAAACTCGTAAATATAAACCCCGGTTTGTAGGTTTCAGAGGTAAAAAAAATAGGTTTCTAATTGTAGGGGTAATCGATCGGGGATTTCATGCGACTATTGAAAATATCTGGAGAGTATAATTGACTATTTCGTATTTGTAAACTGAAAAATGGAGATGCCGAGTCGTCTGCTTATTACAAAGAAATAATCGACATGAAGTTTTGCGATGACAGTGTGCTGTTAGTTACGTATCCGAGAATGATCGTTGAACGTCGTGAAAACGCGAGCATTTGGTAGATTAACAGTAAATATATATTGTGAGAAATCGACAATTGGAACTTCACCGTGTGTTCCCCAGAATTCACGTTATACCCGAAAGCTTCAATCACCGATCAGAAAATAAAAAGGGGGATTGGCACAGACGTGTTTGTTATGTGCACGTGCGTAATGGCTGACGCGGTTCGCGAAGCTAACCTCACTTTTCTGTGACTTCCGAATCATCGAGAATCTTGTACTGTTTTGATATCCCTTTACACTGACCATTCATCACCATTGTGACACGTCAAAGAAAAGCGCAATGGAAAATGTTAATATTCGTGAGAAAGCAGAGTAGGTCAGGGCATTTTTTCATTTCAACTCTTTCGTGATTTCGAGGAAACGATCGTGGCTCTTCAATATTCAGGAATGCATAGTAATGATTCGGATGCAGCGGGATTGAAGCAAAAAATTTCAAAGATCGGGCGATTATGTTCGATTTGGTATGAATCTTCCTGTACACTTACACGTTGCCATACGCATGTGTGCATTCACACACGTACCTATACGATGGAGTTTATGAGCATGAGCTCTACATAGCAGGCCGAATATATAATACGTAGGTATACACAAGTCCGGTGTGTATGTGGTGGGATAACGCCTTGCACACGTTTCTCGGGTGGCGCGCACGCATATTATTCGTTCTCGGGGGGCGAGCGGGAGGGGGTGAAGCGAAAATAGATGTACACGGAAGCCGCGTGGATCGCGGGCCATCGAGCTTGCTGAAGGCGCGTTCTCTGCCCGAACGGATCGTTTCTTCGTTTTCTTCTTGTGTTTTCTCCCCTTCTAATCTTCTTCGAACACAAGACACGCAAGCATTCGTATAAACACGAGAACGTCCAAGAGAGATATGCGCAGAAAGCTCGAAAGGAATTTTCTTTATGCTTACATCCTTTCTAACCCTCTTTTCAATCGCGTTTCTTACTCGTCCGCTTAGCAGACGAAACAACGCACGCTCTTCGCTCTCCTCCGCTTTTTTCCTCGCCACTTCACATACACCCACTCTCCACAGCGTTTTTCTGGCTCGCACACTTATTTATTTGCTTTTCCAAAACTATTTACCCTGCTCTCGAGGCACGTAACAGTACGTGGGCCTCTCCGGGGCCAACGATTCCAGGCTAAACATTCTAAAAATGCTCAAAAAAAAGACACCTGATGCTGACAACATTTCGGAGACTTCCCCTTCACCCATACAATCGCACGTCGTTATCGCATTTTTTTTCCATCGCAGATGAAGGATCTTTGTTGGTACTGACGGATTTCCCATTGCTAACAAAGCAGTTGATGAAAAAACAAAACATTCCCAAAATACAATGACGTATTGGTATGCACAATTATTTTCGAGCATCGTTGTGACTTTCAATCGATATTACGTGACAACTCAGTCTCGGCACAATTTGTTTTTTGACACATTTCGTTAATCTTTCATAAATAAAAGAAGGAATTCGAGAACGAAGTTTAGTCACGCATTATTTAAAGATATAAATTATGTTTGGCGAAAGTTTGAAGCTGCGGCTAAACTAAGGGAAGAATCAAGTCGTTTTTAATTTTATTTACAATTCATTTTCATTCAATACATTTTTTTACTCGATCCCATTTCGATAGAAAACATTACAGTCAATGTCTTCGATCCTCGCACATCAAGTGGCACACGCCTACATTTTTCAATAATCTATAAGAAACTCGTTATAAATACGCATCTTCATTACGCAATTTTCGTAATCAGTGAAAAAAACTTGGATTGATCCGGCTCTCAGGAAATGGTTGCCAACGTTATGGCCAACACTGTTATTCTTTCATCGGAGCTCTCGTTAAATCTGGTATCGGTATGGCTGCTAAAGTTGCTCCTAAATTCGTGATATTTGGAGAAATACGAATCCATTTTAATCTCCAATGTATACTATAAAACGGTAGTACGATCTGGGTCATGGCTTTGTGCCAATTGTCGTTGCGAAAAACGGGATTGTTTAATCAATCGATGAGAAATCAAAGGCTCACGTAACTCACTGTTGATCCCAATATTTTCGTATTATTGTATACACAACTCACCCATTATGAGACCACTTGTGACGTATGTGCTCTGGATGCAGTGAATTCGCACGAAATATTTAACGGCGAATGCAGCCACATGGGGAAATACCGAGGTCAGACCAATGACAGTTCCTCTGAATACATCAAAAAATAACATCGATAAATCAGTAATAACGATTTCACTAAATTCCATTGCGTCATGCGCCAATACTTCATTCACCGAATATCCAACGAATCTGTTAAATTTCCAATTCCTACCATTTTCTTTACCACTTTTTCTTACTTGAGAAATTCAATTTCATTCTTTGCTGAAAATAAGAGGATGAGGCAGACGACTAAGCCGTACCTGACTGCTGTCGGATAATTTTCAAGGACGATTATACTCATCGTCGTGTACAGGATCGAGTAGCAGGCGAGAAAGAAAACTGACAATAAAATTTTTGCGGTCTGGCGACTCGCAAATACGAGGGCAAGGGATGACGTTGCTCCGATCATACCTGACGATACTGAAAAAGGAATAGTTTGTCATAAAATGCTTCCAATCCTAGTTTATTTATTTATTTATTATTGCACTTCGTAGAAGTTCGATTTTTGAAAATTTGACTGATGCGGAATTTTTGTGTTTCGACAAAATACGAAAAATAGTTTGTGGCTCATGATTTATGAAAATTCTCAATCATAGTAAAAAGGCGAATCAACTTTTTGAGAATTATATGTGATAAGGAGGTTTAGTTCAGTTTGTTCGATGATTCCGTTGGTCGAGTGGATTGAATTTTCTTACGGAATTCGAAGAAAAATTGTATCGTACTGAATTAAATTATCGAAGAACAAAAATTAAAGCCTTTCGAGTTATACTTGCTCATTGACACGCGACGACCTACGACGTCAATACCAAAAAAAAGGAGACCTTCGCCGATGATGTAACTCAGTGATAAAAACATAAAATACTCGAAACGCGAATTGTTTGCTGCGTGACAATTGTGGAGAAAAGCCTGCACAATTTCACCAGCGTCAAAACTGCAGCTCGTCGAATTGTTTCTGTTCGTCAATGTGCGAGGCTCTCCCTGAGAGTGATTCATTAAATAAGAGGTGTGCAATTTCCATAACGCCATCCAAACGAATCTGTAAAACGCATCATTGTTTGAGTTTCCTCATTTTTCACATTTTTAACTTGAAATTAATCTCCTTAGCTCTCCGTAGACGCACATGGGTCTGGAGCCTCGAGCCCATTCAGCGAATGGCTCGAATTTCTCGTTTTTCTTATCGATTACCATTTTTTTATCCATCACTCAGTGCAGGTTCTTTTTCTATAGATCCAAAAATACTCTCCTGAATTTTTTCAGATTTGTTAAACGAGTACAGTAAAAAAACGGCAGGACGTCCCAGACCCATGTGTGTCTAGAAATCTCATAACGTTTTGACAAACGATTCATTGGACAAAATAAATTTGTTTGAAAATACTTTTCTGTTTTTTTCTTGAAAATTTTCTCCGGAATAAAAAATTCGAAGCGTTGGAAGTTTTTTTTTATTTCGTAAAATCTGTTAGTTGCTAACGGCTCGAACTGATTTACCCAGGAAAGAGAAGAATTCGAGAAATCAATGAGAGTGCAGTCGCTTTTGTGTAAGGAGGACGAAATATAATTGTGATTCGTTTCCAGGTTTTTGATCCACATTTCCGTAGAGTTTGAAGTAGATTCCCAGACGCTGTATCATTGCTTTCGTCAGGTTGAACGGATCCTTCGAGTTGACAAGGCTAGGAAATTGTTTTTCAATATGTTTGTGATAATTATAGATTTTGGTAATTACACGCGTTTTTAATTTGTCATTACTCTGCGAACAACACGCGAGAGATTTGAATTTTCAGTTTTTTGGCTTTTAACGTAAACTCAATGTACCGGATAGTGATCAGCGTGTTGAGAATTATTGACGGCATAAATTTGCTGCAGAACCGTGAGCGCCCGTTCCGGATTTCGTCGATAGAGAAGATAACGCGGACTTGATGGAAGTAAACCCGCAGCACATGCTATTATGAGACTGGGTGCACCTCCAAGAGCAGCGAGTACTCGCCACGAGCTTGGTCGAAATTCTTTGCTCAATAGTCGAACGACCGATGGCACCAAAGACCAAGTCATACCTGTAAATGGAAAAAAACTGTAGAAATTATCGGAAAATGTTTTTTTTTTAAACTGCCGAATATTCTTAATTAATAAAAATTAAAAATAAGTGATTAAATAATTTAGATCATTTTAACAAAACAAAAAAAAAACAATTTCATGATATCACCGAAAGATGCCAAGTAGCCTAATATCCACAAGAGATCGACTAAAGCCATGCAAGTTCCTCGATGTTTGGCTGGTAAACATTCGATCAAATATACTCGGAGTACGACGTTATTCCCAGCTGCCCTACGACGAAAGTTATAGTATTAGATTTTACAAACACATTGTGCGCCTAATGTAGAAATTGAAAACATAGCGAAGATATATTTAGAACATATTTACCCTGCTCCAAGCCAAAATATTGCCAAATTTACCGAAAAGGACCTCTCGGCGAAAGACAGATAAATCGACGAGCAAAAAATTGTAACCATCGTTACTGGTATCAAACCCTTACGACCATTGTGGTCGGCTAGTGTGCCAAAGAGAAATCCACCCAGAGCCATTCCTTCTCATTCCGTAGTATTGTTTTTCATCGTCGGTATTTTCAACATTTTTTTTACCAATGCAAACGTAAGGAAATGATCGTCAAATGACAAAACCTCAATAGAGCAAAAAAATCATTGAGACTGAAATATTTTTGTGTACCGATCGAAAGAACTGCGTTCAGAGTCATTACGTCGGCTTTCTCAAACTTCAAATCACAAGCCAAGATTGGTGTAACAACAAGGACAACAAAGGTGGCAAAAGCTTCGGCGAGGCTGCACAATCCACATATGCCGATGAGAAAATAGTGACAAAGTCCCCATCCTGTTGACAATTTTCAGACTTTCAGACACGAAAATAACTTCAATCGTGCCTTAAAAAATCTTTCGTACGCACTATAAATAAAAGAATCCAATGCTGCGGCCTTTTTTTCGTCTTCACCCTCCGTACACAAAATTAGCGCACCTCCCTAGACACACATGGGTCTGGGGCGCCCTACTGTTTTTTACTCCACTTGGAATCGTTAAAAAATCTAAAAAAATTCAGGAAAGTAGTTTCCGATCTAGAAAGAGAGACTGCACTGTTTGATGGATGAAAATTCTTTTTTATTATTGTCATTTAATGGTAATCGATGCGAAAAACAAGAAATTCGAGCCATTCGCTGAATGGGCTCGACACTCCAGACCCAAGTGTGTCTACGGAGGGATAAATTATACATTTCTGTCAAAAATCAACTTGTCAATCCATTTCGAGGCAAAACGTCGGCCGGAATTGAAAGAAATATTTTCTTCCAATTTCATTCGCAAGTCTTTGACGGCACACTGCGAATAAATTGATTGACAAATTTCATGCGACGGCCTTGCTCCCCGTGCCCCGTGCGAGCAACGGGTTTCTCGTAAAACTGCTTTTTGCACTGCAGCACATACCCAAAACTCGAAATGTTATAAATTTTTCGTGATTCCTAAACCTCATGATGTTCCAATCAAATTTTTCTCCAAGAAGTATTGACTAATTTAAAAAAACGACAAACTGTTCATTTTGTTGTAAATGAAAATTTTGTTATGTCGGTGAAAGCCTTTTAACTTTCGGAGGACCTATTCCCGAATGATATTCCATGCCAACCTCCAAGGTGCTTCGTATTCTGCTGTCGGAGGAAAAATAAAAAATTTCGAGCGATTTTTCCCATGCCCTTAAAATTTCCTTTTATTATTGGGAACATGGAAATGGTAATTTTCTTCTTTCTGCACATTCTGAATATAAATTCCTGCAAAACCTCAATTCGACCAAATCCTGAACGAATCCAACGAAATGTGAACGCGTTCTGAAAACCACGTGCATCCACTTTTTCGTTATCGTGTTTACAATGACGCAACTGATGAATCGCTTTGAAATCATTTGACCGGAACGACTAAGGAATGTGCATTTTAAAAAATGTTGGAAAAAACGTGCATCAACAGTTTTGTCGCGCCGATGACGTCCCGATAAGGGAAAAATAGACAGACGTGATTAACCACGACTCACGTTCCACGATAACGAGAGCAAAACGTTTCGGATGAATTCGATTGATTTTCGACGAGTAAAATTAGATATCAAGGTCAACGATGTTAATCACTCGAATCTCGAATTTCAACGATCAACTAATTGAAAATGGAAATTGTCTACCTGTTCTATCGATGGCAGCTTCGCAGCCATCATTCATTTTAATATTTAGAAAATAAGCAAATTCTGCACTTTTATTTTTTTAATAATTCAAGGTTATGACCGCGAGATCGTGTGTCGCTTCGATTCTCCCTAAGTAGCAGGTTTCACACACGACAATTATATCGAGTGGAGAAATACAAAACGCGATGAGGAATAAATGAATGGAGTCTTGTTTCAAAATAAACTATCGTGACGTTTATTGTGAAAAGAGTGGGAAGTAAAAAAGAACATAAAATATTATGAATGAAAAGGAACACACGTTTTTGCACACTCCGTATGGTCAAAAAACGGAGATGCGGTCGGCCAAATTTTCGGATTCTATTCTTAGTAGCGCACAATCGTGATATCGATAGTTAAGTAAAAGGCTTTTGGGGGCATCGCTCACGTGTTCCTCTTCATAATTCATCATGTTGTACTATTTTCTCTTTTCCATATCAAGTTTAATTGTGTATTGTGAATCAATAATCAAAGTTATTAGAACGGACGCACGAAAAACGGGCGAATGTATGACGAGGCGTGGCTGTTATTTCCACGTTCACGAGTCCTTGAAGTATTCCTTGGATCCGACGACGTCGGGCTTCATGGTTTTCTTGCCTGGTTTCCATCCCGCTGGGCAAACCTCACCGTGCTCGTCCGTGAACTGGAAAGCCTGAACAAGACGCAGTGTCTCGTCGACGGAACTGCAACAAACGGAACTCGTTAGTTGTCCGTTTTTTTTTTTATTAACCTTCGGTAGACATACATGGGTCTGGGATGCCAAGCGCATTCAGCGAATGCCTCGAATTTCTCGTTTTATCCATTCCCATTAAATACCAATAATAAAAAAGAATTTTTATCCACCACACAGTGCAGACTCTCTTTCTACAGATTGAAAACGATTTTTTTGAATTTTTTCTGATTTTTTTGACGAGTCCGAGTCCAGAAAAAAACCGTGGGCACCCCAGACCCATGTGTGTCTAGGGAGGGTTACCGTATGATGTTTTTGGAAAAAAAAAGTAATGACCGAAACATCATCCAATGTCGCCCTATGGAATTCTATGCACGAAGAATATTTTTGTAAATGACGAAAAATGCAGCAGAAGGAAACGATATTTTATGACAAATTTAGCAGATCATTCTCATCGTAAAAAACAAAAGAAATAATCGAAGATAAGAAACGTAGCTTTTGCGAAACAGACGATATTCGGAAATTAGAAAAGTTTGAATTTCTGTCAAACAGTTTCCTTCCAACATCGCAGACCTTTGGAATGCGAATAAAAAGCTTGTGAATAGCATGAGCTATAATCAATGACGATAACGTATAACCAGAGGGACCTTGAACTTACCGGCCGACTGGTAGATCGTTGATCGTGATTTGACGCAAATTTTGTTTGCCGTCAATGATAAAGAGACCACGGAATGGAATGCCACTTGATTCGTCGAGGACTCCATAGTCACGAGCTATTTTGCAGCTTTTATCAGCCAACAAGGGAATAGCCATTTCACCAAGACCACCCTGTTTTCGCGGACTATTCACCCAGGCAAGATGACTGAAGTGCGAGTCCGTCGATGCGGCGATCACCTCGCATCCGATGTCTCTGAATTCCTTCACTCGGTCGGAGAACGCAATTATTTCAGTCGGACACACAAAAGTGCTGGAAATAATGGGAAAATTTATATGCTAGAAAAATGCCTTTGTGCTGATTCGTATGATCTGTGATTTTACGAGAAAAAACGTCATTTTTTTTTAAACGTTGTTCAGATACGTTAATAATTGCAATTTGTAACGAAAATGAATTTTTATTTTCCTAGTGTAACTTTCTGCGAGTGCATACTGGGTCGTTTTGACCCCAACACATTTCTGTCACCGATTATTTAATGGAAACGAACATTTAGTCATTTAATTTTCTCGTTTTTGTCAAAAAATAAATTCAGAGCAATAAAATGTGAATAATTTACGGCAGAAAACGTCTCAACCAAAAAATGCATATTTACCGGAAAACAACGATTTGAAAAACGTATTGAAAAAGGATTAAAATTTTTTTTTATAAATTTGTTCACTTTAAAAGTTGAGATTGAGTCAAGAATTTTTCATTCCAAACCATACTCACAAATCCAAGGGATAGAAGAACAGAACAACATATTTTCCTTTATAGTCGCTCAAGGAAATGTCCTTGAACTGTCCGTTGACAACAGCAGTGCCCTTGAAGGCTGGTGCTGGTTTTTGCAAATCAGGAACCGGCATCTTGATGGTTTTAGTTTAATCTACAACAAAAACATTGATTCATGAAATCCCGTTTAAATTGAAATATTTAACTAAAATTTCATTCATGTGCATAACTGCCGTCGAAATACGAGATTTTAAATTCTTTTTTCTGAATCTGTAACAAAATACAAATGTTCTTGAGCCGTGGATCGAGGTTGGAAGAGTTTTCACAATTGATGCCCCGTGGTTATCGATTCTCCAGCACTGGATAATTAGGAATACCAAAGATCCGTCGGAATTGCAAAACGAAGGAATAAATTTCTACATGAATGGCTGCTTTGATGGCATAAGATTGTGACGTGTCATTATAGCGGGCCTTGAATCATGAGAATCATTAGCAGCAAAATGGTAATGGAATAATTCACATTCTATTGCCGAGGCGTTTCTGTCACTCCAGGTGGGAAGAGACAATGAAAAACGGTAATTGATGAAGCAGTTTTGAAAAGAAATTCATGAGTTTGGTAAAAGTCTCGTAAATTCGAACGTTATCACAATTATCATGAAATTCTCCGATAAATTATGTAATTACGAATTCAATTCACGATAAGATCGCGTAAATCGAATGGGATCATTTTAAAAAGTGGAATCTTCCTCTCGAGAACCGATTGGAGTCGGAAAAATGTATCATTTGGTAGAAAAAAAAAAATCGTCAGTTATATCCTGGGTTTTTCCTCATGCATTGAAATTATTGTAATTGCGCAACTGTGTGAAAGTCACGACTTTACCGAAGCTATGATAAACTGGCCTACCCAGCAGCGCGAGAAAAAAAAGTTGCCCGCGTATATAATCCGAAGAAAAAAAAGAGAGAGGAGAGCTTCAATTGTGCGATGTAACGGCCGTTCGTTGGTACGCCATTCTAGTTAGTCGTGGATTTCGACCTTGGGAACAGTGATTTCGAATGGAGGGGAATACGGAACAAAAACAGGCGAAATGTTCTGAAGGGAAACAAAAGAAACGACTGGGTGATATTAATGCAAGAATGCATTATTTATGTGGCAGTATTATTCAGAATTTCGAGAATTGAGCAATATTTCTGCTTGGGAAATCATAACAAAAGGACGGGGAAAAATAATCATCTTGAGGCGTTCTATTCGCAACAAAGGAGAACTGCAAATTCGAGTTCACGCGATCGTTGTCTTACAACGCGCAATTTCGGTGCACATATTTGATGTCAATCCACTTACCTCGACTCGGCGAAACAAAGCTCGAACAATTGTAATCAACGCAGAAATAGTTTGATCAAAAGACCGTTTCTCGAACGCTGCTCGAAGAGAAGTGATCGTGGGAAAACGGTAGCGGTAGTCGTAACTCGTAACCAAGATTCCCGGCACACCGGCAACCGGTTTCTATAGATTATATGGGTTTGGGTGGGGGTGATACGTCAGTGTTCGTCGAAGGCAAAATGGAAGTGATATTTCGGAGGGGAGCGAATCAAAAATGGGTCAAAGAACTGTACAGTAGCTCTGTCTGTGGTTGCTATCATAAGCTGGAGCGTTAATTATTCTTCGCGAATCACTTATTTGTCATCCAAACATATCGATCATGTATATAAATGAGTTTTTTAGTATTTTTTCTCCATTTTCCCTGTTTATTCCCTGATGATATGACAGTATTTCAACCATCGACGATATGTTGCGATAAAGAAAATACTTGTCGATTCTCCCTCCGTCAGAATCGGCGAATATGTCCTGACGATTCGCTGCAACGTTTGTTACTGAAAGCACCTTTTTACATCGAGCATTTCAGAGAAAGTAAAAAGTAGACGGGGATAAGCGTCCATCAAATATTTTACTTTACATACTTTATTCTTCAATTATTCATACAATTTGGGAAACAAATTTTTCGCAAACATAGAAAATAATAAATCAACTGACTCAAGCGAGAGTCTATCTTTCGGACGGACGAGAAGTCTCCCGCCATCTTTTGGATTAAACGCGAAGTGCCACGTGCATTACGATCACGCGAACGCTGCATAACACGACACCGACGACACTCATGCACTCGTGAGTTGTCCTGAGCAGAAAAAATAAACAATAAGGAATAAAAACAGTCTGCATCCAGATATTCGGGACTTTTAATTTTTATTCATTTATTTCGGCTCGTGATTCCGCTCTCCCGTGCACATTGCATAATTTCGAAGTAAAAAAAAAACAACAACACCAGCATACCGAAAATGGCAAAAATTGAACTTTCATTGTTGCGAACCAAATTTCGTGGATCTTTGCTCGGCGTGTTAACCGGTGATTGTTTAGGAAGTCCTTACGAAAACAATAACCTCCTTACTCCCGGTGAAAAAGTTGTTTTGCAAAAGTTTATAGATAAACTCGAAGGACCGTCGTTCAAAGGTTCGTACACGTGTTTTCACCACAATAAATAATTGTCAAACGTTCTTAATTCGCTACATTATTCAGTGATTCTCTTCAATCGATGAAAAAATTCATTAATTTCCCGTTAACGAAGATCGCTTTCAGTTTTGATATTGATGTCAGCAACGAATTGCTCTACCAAAAGAAAAGAGAATTCTCGTAGCTTTGTAAGAAAAATTCATTCATACAAACGATATTGGTTCTTGTTTGAAAATCTTATTCAAAAATATTCACAGCCTCCCAAAAATTTCGCTCGATTTCCTTATCTGAAGTAAGAACTCCTGGAAATAAGTGACCCACACAATTTCAAGAAAGCATATGATGCTTTTTTTTGTTCAGTTGAACTTTATAAACGAATAAATAATTCGAATCGTGAGACAATGATTCTTCCATTTTTAATAACTTTTGAAACGATCGGTGCAGGTATCAGGAAATTGAGTTCTACACTGTTTGCCGGTTGCAACAAACCAATCTGCAAACTTTGCGAAATCGTCAATTATATTTGACGTTTTATTAATCCCAGAAAATTGAAAGTCGATTCACTATTCACGATACTTTAGATATCCAAAATGGCCTCAATTTTTCTTTGACATCCGGTCTTTCATTTGCAAATTATTGTCAAGACAGACACTGCGTTTCAATTTTTGCTTTGGCTTTCAAAAAACAGGACTGGATAATGGATGACGTTGCATTCCAACGATACGAACTTCAACATCATGCAAATTTGGTTTTTTTTTCTGTTCCGCAGCTCCTGTAATCCAGTATACCGACGACTCTGCAATGACCCGTTCTGTAGCGCAGTCACTGATAGAAAAAAAGTCGTTGGTCGTTGACGACATGGCCAAGAAGTTTGTAAAGAGTTATTACCAAGAGCCCAACCGGGGTTATGGTCCAGGCGTCGTAAACGTTAGTATGAGAATTCCACTATGAGGCACGGGGCACCGTTGACCCCGTGTCGATTCCTGCCCTCCTTCCGATCGTGAGTTGAAAGCATACGAATAGAAGTAATGCATAATGAGAATGAATTGGACTAATTCCCATGCGATTCAGTTTGATAAATCATCAAGGAATTCGAAAAATATAATCAAGACATTTTCGTCATTTATGTTCACAGGTTTTTCATAAATTACGAGCAAATAAATTTTCTGATGTACTGACTCCTGCAAAAGAACAATTCGGAGGAGAAGGCTCTTTGGGAAATGGTGGAGCCATGAGAGTTGCCCCGATCGCTTTGTTTTATCATGATGATTATGACAAGTTGATCAAGGTCACACGGCTAGCTACTGCGATCACACACACTCACAAACTGGGTATCGACGGAGCTCTTCTCCAGGTAATATTGGGCAGTGGCCTACCGAACGATCGAAATGTGAATCAAAGTCTAAAAATGTCATGTGATCAGTTTTTCACTTTGTCAGACGATGATGATCAAACTTAAAATTTCTGCTGCCTTGTAACGGAAATACCTTCCAAACGGTTGGAAATAGAGCAAAACACTAGGAATGAACTTTTTTAGAAAATTCAATTCTCTACAAAAAAGTTCCCGGCAGCATTCTTCTATCTTCAGTAGTTTAGTCTTGACATTGGATTGGAAAATATTTCAGAAACTTTTTTTATTCGACAAGTTTGACGATGCATACGAACCAAACCGTTGGAAACAGAAAAAAAAACCCTCAATCGATTTTGTAGGAAATTTCATTTCCTACAGAAAAGCTCCTCACAACATTTTGCTATCTTCTGTAGTTTAGTCCTGGCAGTCGCTGAAAGAAATCCTCGAAAAATATTCCCATTCTGAGTATTGAGATCGGGGTTTTTTTTTATTCAAGGCCATTGCGATTCGACAAAGCCTGCTTTTGAATCCAGAAGAAGAGCTCGATGTGATGAAATTCGTTGATGAATTGATCAGTAAGATGGACGTCATAGAAGCCGACGACGATGAGTGAGTGAAAACTTAATTGGCAATGCAATCTATTTGTTTTCCTTCCATTAACATTTGTTTAGACCGAAGTTTGGAGCCTAAGAATGTGGTTCAATGTTTTCGAAAGTAAATAACTCTCACGATTGCGCATTTTCTTTTTAATTTGATTTTCACAGAAAAAAACTGTTCTCAAGACTCCGTCTGTTATTTTTAAATTATCAAAAGCTGTTTGTAGTGTGCCTGACGAATGAGAAGTTGATATTTTCAATTTTGACCATGTCCCTTTTTTTTGGATGCAGATTCGGTGTCGCCGAGCCGGAAACTTTCAAGGCGCGACTGGGTACAGTGAAAAAGTTATTGAAGGAAGATGGGGAAGGTGCTTACGGGTCAAAAGTAGTTGAAAAATTGGGTCACGATGTGACTGCGTTTGGATCGGTCCCCACGGCGATATTTTGCTTCTTGCGAGCTCAAAAATCGATTGAGGGAATACGGTCAGACAATCCGTTCAGAAGAGCGATACAATATGCGGTGAGTGAGATAATTCTCGAGTGAAAAATTCTTTCAATCCTTTCGTTGTCCTTGATCGTTTTTTTCTTTTCATTTTAGATAAGCCTCGGGGGCGACGCCGACACCATAGCAGCAATGACTGGAGCTTTGGCAGGGGCTTTCTATGGCGATACGAAAATGAGCTCGTCGCTTCTTCAACATCTTGAAGCTTCGGCAGAATTTTTAAATCTTGCCGATAAATTGTACGAAATTTCTATAGACAAATAAACCGCAACTTCAAAACGTTTTTCTTGCTCACAGCTCTGTCATTGAGCCACCAGCTCTGCTGCACTTGCGGCAAATCAAAAAATCCTGGATTCATTAAACAGAGATTTCCCTGCAAATCGTCGAACAGCATCAAATTTCTCGCGATCAACGAATCATCGTGTTTACTCACATTATTAGAAATCTTCTCAACGAGTGTACTCGAGTTTTAAGTACGTCGAGTTTCCTCGATATGCGTACAAGCTACACGATAGCTTTTCCCTCCGTAAAATTTCCCTGGCGTCGAACGTGCCTTATGCACAAGGAGGGAATGTACGTTTTGATCCAGTTCAGGCCATAGAAAAAGTGATTCTTGGTCAACTTTTCCTCAGTTTTTTGTATTGAACGGAAGAATTTATCTTTCCGCACACATTTCATTGGATATTTGAAGCGTACGCAAAGGAATGTACTCGAAGGTACATGAACCGCGAAAAGCCAAAAAACAGTTGGACTAATTTTCATGAATTCACGTCGCAGTGCGTGCCAAAGTTCGAGAAAGATTAAGTAACCGATAGTTGCTGATGACAGGCGAAGGGAATGAGACTCCGGGTCGAATTGAGTCAGTGTCTCGAAATGAACACGTGGTCAAGAAAGCGTTGAATTATTTGTGGCAATAGGAATGAATGAGGTTTGTCCCATTAATTTTTTCCAATCATACTTTATTCATGCCGTAAATTTCTTAGACATAAGTTAGCTATTACTTACATGTCGTCATACTTGAAAAGAAAATAGTTTTATTGAATGGCTGCGTTTATGAGCTGGCAGCTCAGTTGCCGTACGAATGTAACACATTTATTTACAGAAGAGTCTCTTCTGCGGTTACAAATAAAATGAATGTACGCAATGTATACGCAAATGAGTAGAAATAACAAGATCGCGTTAAAAAAACAATAAAGTCCCATGGTAAATAACGGTTGGTGTATGCAGTCAACACGTTACAAAATGAAGACTACATGAGAACTGATAGATTTAATAGCGCATGAAATTAAGCAAATGCTCAGTAATTTTACAACGCGGTGCAGAAAGTTTGATTTTTGTACAAGTTGCAAATGTGATAAGAGCCGGTGGAAGTAGAGGTTACACAGGTTGATCGGGATCAACCGTGAATAAGGCGTGCCGCCGCCAACAGATCTTGGTATTTTGGCTAGGCCGAACGGTAAGTCTCCAACTAAAATCAGCGACTCCACTCTCTGCTCGTTCGGTAAGCTCTAAGTCTCAAACACATTATTTATGGAAGCTCAATCATCAAGATTTTGTGATAACAGAAAATTAGCTGCAAGGTTTTCATTTTTTTCACACGCGAAATACGCCTGGAGGACAAGGTTTTCCGGAAATCCTAGAGCTTTCAACCTTTCGATCGCATCGCGGTCTTGCGGAGATACTTGAATCCCAGTTGTTCCGCCACTAGTGTTCGTTCTTCCTGTTACACCACTTTGAGCAGTAGCCGCTGAGGTCACCGACGGCAACGGGATGTTGGCCCCAGTTCCACCGGTTGCTCCGGCTGCAACAACAAATATCAGTATTTTCATTCAATCACAAACAATTTACACTGCAAACTCCTTACGATCCTATTCACGGCCCAACTTCTCACATTTTTTTTCTTTTCCTTCTCTTTCTACATATTGATTGGAAATCAAAAAGGATTGAGAACCAAAATTTGACAATATTTGAGTTTTGATCCGGCGCGAATATAAAAAAGTAATAAAATTTATAAATCTGTCTATTCAAAGGAAAATCGACATTGGAAAAATATTGTTGATGCGCTTACGTAAACTTCATGATATTAACTTTGTATAAACTTATTTGAATATATTTTTATAATAATTGGATGCTATAATATAATAAACAAATTTAAATATTAAATTATATTAATATTATTATTTATTTAAATTTATTATTCATTATTTTTATTTATTTAAATAATAAATAATAAATAATTTATAAAAAAATAAGTAATAAAAAAATAAATTATTTTAATTTTTATAATAATAAATAATTTATTATTGTTTATTTAAATAATAATATTTGTATTATAAATAAATTTGAATATAAAATAATAATAATATAATATGAAATTCATAATCAATAATATATTCTCAAATCTCGCGAACAAAATCATTCGCATTCATGACTTTCTTATCCGCACGAAATATTGATGTGTCGAAGCTGAGGCTCTGCTTGGAAATCATATAATTGCTTTTTTTTACATATTGTCAATAAAATGTGCTACTTTTGACTAACCAGGTTCGTTGAGCATGCGTACAAAGGCTTCTTGGTTTTGCGAGATGAGCTGCAGTAGAGCGGGATTCGATTGGCCGATCTGTTGCAGTACAGCATTCAAGAGTTGCGGATTTTGTTGTATAACTTGTCGCATTTGCTGGAACTGCGGTTGTGTCCGTAAAAAGGCGAGAGGATCTTGAGCTTGGTCCGCGCCTGGATCTTGAGCTTGATCTTGCCCCTCCGGAGGATCCTCGAGAGGATCTTCCAGCAGTTGAGGCGGGATACCAGTCAACAGGTATTCCACGGCTCTGTCTGGGTTGTTGAAACTTGCACGTAAAGCCTGCTCAACCTGTTCGCGATCATACCTGCTGAACATAATCCGGAATATACCTGGCGCTCAAATAAATCCCATTTTTATTTTATTATTTTTTCACTCGTACCCCATATCCATTATGTTGTTCACCATTGTATTATATTCTTCACCCATGAGCAAAGCACTTTCAGCTTGAATCCCTACAGCTCCTGCTGGGATCGTGAGCTCGTCTGACGCGATTGTAGGTGGACGAGGACGAGCTGGTTCTACCGCGGGTGAACTCGATACAGCAGCAGGTCTAGCAAAGTGCAAATCAATCATCGAAAACTTTACTTTGCGTCTTAAACATTGGGAGCAAACATTTTCTAGAGGAAAATTGAAATTTTTCAACGTTGCTTTACTTCGATCGAGTAAATCGCTTATCAACGTTAATTTTCGGACATGGACTTGTTCAGAAATGGAGAAAAAAAAAGCAAGAGTTGGAAAATTCAGCCAACGAAATGGTTGCCAACGACGAAGCGTTATTTTGGAGTAATTGGTGACCCCATGTGCATTAGATATGATAACACGGAAAGATTACTATCAGCGGTGAAAAGATAGAACAGAATATACGTTAAAATTGATCGTAAGCCAACAATCATCTCAGGCATTTCGATTTCAATTCGGTGCTTTTTCCATAATCCATTTGGATTATGGAAAATTCTTGTCCTGGCCGTACTAAGTAAAGAAAATGGTCAGTCACAATTTCTGATTGTTGAATCCAACAAAGAAAATGGACCGTGGAAGTGACTGCGCGTGAAATTTGAAATACAACTGGCAATTGGATTAGAATGTCTGTTATTTCACATTAAGTGCAGTTCTGAGCCAAAATTATTATGAACGTCGCAGGAGCTTCAATCGTTGGACGATCGGAATATCAAAAATTATATCCGAACAATATTATATTCGTGTTTTTTTTTGTCGATCGGAGTTTGAGGTGAAAGCATTTTTTAATGAATGATGAAAGCAAAATAATCGTTATCAAGAATCAACACTTATCGGCCTGATTTTCTTTATCTATCGATCATTAGCAATGCGTTGGATTTATAAACAGCTGTGTACGCGTTTCTACTGAAATTCAAACTCTGGATACAACTTTGTACTTGAATGTTAGCTGCTAGACTTGTGTTAAGAACTTTTGAGAACAATGAAAGTTTTTTGTTTGTTATTCATACCTGGTGGTATTCGTGTTCTCTTTGTTGTTGTCGCTATCAGCAGCTTGCTCGCCCGATGCATTCGAGCTGGCCTCTGCCTTTGGCTTTGTAACCATAACAACAATAAACTTCTTTTCATCAATGTTGTATTCCGTCAATGGTTGATCGTCACTTAAAATTTTTCCTGGAAACCATAATTAGGAATATTAGGACAAATACTGAAATTCAAGAAATGCAGAAATGTGCATTCCACGATTGCGAACGCGATTGAACGGACGAAGTCGCTAAATCATTAATTCCCGTTTCTCCTCGAAGATACCGAATATTTTCAACCTTTTCATTTTTTATCATCTCGAAAATTAAACTTTTTCTAAGAACGTTACGATGCGAAATTTCAACAGGGAGAATAACGGGAATAAAAACTAAAGTTGGAAATTCTAAGTCGAGATGCTGTTCACGGTTTTCCTCAGGTACTTTTGAACTCCGACTTCGAAGTTGGCGAGAAATGCTTTCGAGATTTCTCTATAAATCGATAGAACTTCCGGAAAATGAAAAGGGATTATTATCTCGGTTTTGGGAAAAAGCGAACACAGCGTATCTCCCGATTATCCTGAAATGTAAAATTGTCCGGGAAAACGTGATTTTTTGCTCCGATACGAAATTTTGCTTCGGGAAAACGCGAACAATGAATTATAAAAATGATGAAATATATCTTGGCACAAGGGAAAACTATCACTGGGGAAACACCAGACGACAATCAACACAAACACTGAAAAAAAAAGGTTTTGAACCACGAAAATTTTAATTTTCAAAACCCAGTCAGAGCTAATAATTCTGCAAACGTGTTGATCACCATACGATTGGAAAAAAATATCTCGTGCATCGTTATTTCAGAGTCCTCGAAAACGTCGTAAAACAGGGCCGAAAATTATTGCATCCCATCCCATCCACAACACACAAGTATCGACCGTGGATCAGGAATTTTTCTTCACAATTCTTAGTTCTTTTTTTTTTGGCAAGAAACCAACAAATTTCGCGTTACAAATCAGTACGTTTTGTCGACGTCAGTATCTTTATAAAAATAACTCGTTTTGAGATTCATTTTGATTTGATACCAAACTGCGTTATTTTCTCAGTCGATGTTTCATTCCAGTGTTTTTGTATTTTTGCTGAGACTCTGCTAGTCACATTTTGTGAAGAACTGGGAAGGAACCAAGCGTCCCACAGAAACCAATATTTTATTATTAAGACCTCAACCGATATTCAAAGTCAAATTGTTACCAGCGCAAAGATGAGGGAAGTAGATGTTTGAGCTTTCGAACGAAATCGTCAATTCTTCAAGATTTATCTCCACCCCGCGCTTCACACAGGCAACAGATAAAAAAGAAAACTTTCATCCGATTACTCCAATAGTTAAAAAACAATAAAGATTTCCAAACGATTGGGAATGATTTCACGGAAAGTATTTTTCGGGAAACGCGATAGAGCCACTCGATGTTTTTGGCTCCGACTGCCAAAACGTGCTGCAAATGAAATTTCCTTGGACAAATTTCATGTCGGAGTATTCAAGACAATCCGTCAGTCGCGCGAGCTTAATAGAAATATTCAGAAAGCAAATACAAGTTTTTCTCCAACATTTTTGATACTCCGAGAAAAATAAGAGCTGATTCTGCTTCTTAGACAAAAAAGTATCGAGGAGCGACTTGTATCTTTCTTGAAATATCAAAAATTTTCTACCAAACACAAAACTGGTCGATCGTCTTTGTTATAAAGCAGTCGCAGCTCGGCAGTAGCTCTCGGAACCTTCGGCTGTTTTTTCAATAATTTGTAGGAAATCGTTGCAGTTCTTAAAGATCGTATATCGATACACAAAGAATTTTCTACTCGGAATAAAAAATGAAAAAGTTCAGAGTCACCGACGACAAATTATTATCGTTTCTCATCGATGGGATATGAGGAAAAGGAAAACGTACACGAGAAATGTGGCTGTGCGCGGAAACCATGTTAAAGACGCGTCAGCAATGTCGCAGCCTTTCTTCACTTAAAATGTTATCGATGTATCAACAACTACACGAAGTAATAAAGTTTCTGTAGGGAAAAGGATGTGCTTCTCGAAAAACGAGCAGCCACGTGAGCCCGGAAAAAAGAAACAGAACGTAATAGTTCGATAGTGACGAAAGGACGAGGTACGTAAGGTTATGTTATTAAGTTGCTAGAGACTTACCAGCGTAAATCAGCTTTTGATACGGGGCGGAAAATCCCTTCTGTGCCTCAATCTTCTCCTTGAGTTCTTTAACCTTTAGAGTTGGAAAATATGATAAGTGAGTGGATTAAATATCGATAAATAAAAATAATAGAATGCTTTGACGACGGGGACGACATACCGTTTTAGAGGCATCGATCTCAACGGTGAACGTTTGCTGTTGCAGGTTTTTTAATGTGATAATCATTGTGTCTGTATAGAGTTTAGAAAAAAGCGTTTTCAGCACAGATTCTATTTGCCGAATTGTACATATAAGGCAAAGTATAGAATGATGTTTTGGCGTTAAATTTTGGGACGATGAGTCGGCACTGTGGTTGGTTCTTCACAATGATGTACCGTGAAATCAGAAGCCACGAGTAAGAGCAGCAGTACTCTCTCTCACAGATCACGGAAAATAAGAAGAGTTCCTTGTTTAACCACCAGAAGCGCTAGCGTCGAGTTTTTGTGACGCGAGTGCGAAATTCGTCGATGCGGAGGAGGCGCGTTGGTGATTTTCACAGGCAAAACCGCGAAATTGCAAAAAGCGATACGTGCAAGTTAATTTTTTAGGTTATAACTACCGAGAAAAATAATCCGAGAACTCCAAAATCTTGATGTGCATTCGGTTCATTTTTCTTGGCAATCAAACAACAGAAAAGATTTTAATTCTTTTTGGAAAAATTGTAAGTATATAAGCTGCAGTGTTTGATCTTTCGCGTCCTTTTTTTTTACTTTTTCGGTCTTTTTCCCCGAGATTTCATTTTGTTTTTGGAAGGCTCTTTAACATTTGATTTGAAAAAAAAAAGAAAATGGCAAGACACGAGCCGCGACTGCGGTAGAGGGAGAGAGACGCGCGATATGTCTGTCTCTCTTGGTTGGTGGCGCACAAAGAGTGGAGGTGAGCCGCTTTCGGTGGAGTACAACTCGAATTCAGTAGAAATAGAAATTTAGCTGTCGCATTAGTCCAGTTATCTGCAGTTTCCCATGGCCCTCATGTGAATATCTCTCTAAAAGAGGAGCAGGAATTGCCAAGTGGACGAAAAATTCTCTTTAGGAATCGTTTTCTCAGGCCTCGGGTCCCCTTCACATTGACGTCAGTGAAATCAAATGTGAATCCGATGAAAAAAAAAAATAAATGAAAAAGATAACTGCCAATAATCATTGTCGGAAAGTCGAGAAATCTCTCGTTAAAATCTCATCCATTACCGGAGCGAAATTAACATTTACGTCGATGAATAATGCAGACTTTTCGAATAACTAGGAAATGTCAATTTTTTTAGGTTATCCCGGAAATTCCAAACGGAAAACACTCAATATCCAGTCAATTTCGTATCGATTTTTATTCTTTATCCGTTTCGAGTACATTTTATTTTTTCTTGATACCGTGAAGTCGTTTCCTGCCGTGCTTATTTCGTTTCAACAAACGATTGATTTCTCTCTTTTTCCGGCTGCAATAACTACTACTCCTTCGATTTCGACGCCGTTTTACTGCGTCTCGCTTTTGCTATTTTTTTGAGCTCCTCCTTTGTCAAGGCCAATCCTGCGGATCACGGAGTTGGTATTAGATACGTCGTGACGCGAATTCATTTATGGGCAGAGTTTTGTTTTTTCGTCAGTATCGGACGGTTAATAGAACGAGAGTATAAAAAAATATCCTGCGTTATAAAATATTACGATCGTTGGTCTTTTTTACTCGCAAAATTTGATTTAGCTGACAATTTATTTTTAAAAAAAATATATCAATGAATCATTACGACAATCACATTAATCATGATAATTTTTACATTTCAATAACTGAAATATTCTTTGCCCCAAGAGAGATTTCAAGTTATTATTGGATTTTTTTCCTGCTCGGGATGTTTGAAATGTGATTGAGAAAAAGGTTTACCTGATAAATCGAATTCGCTGTCGAAGGAACATATGGAATCTTTGCAGTCGATCTCGAATTGTCGTTCATCGCGTTTCGGTTTTTCTTTCTTCTTCACCTCACGGCACCAGAATTCGTTTTTCCGAGCAGATTTATCTTTTTCTTTGCTGGGTTTTTCTTCATCTTTTTCGGTTTCTTCTATTTCTCCTTCTGCTTCCTCTTCGTTCTCCGTTGCTGAGTCAGTTTTGTTTTCGACTTTTTCATCTTGTTCCTCTGGCTCGTCAAATACCGAATCATTGTCATTTTTGTTTTTTTTCTTTTTCCGTTTTTTCTTCCTCCGCTTTTTGTCTGGTGGCATCTGATATTTATCGAACTTTGCTCGTTGGTTTTGTTCTGAAATTTCGGCCGCGTCCAAGCACAGAAACGAGACATTGTAATTACACTTTAAGGGACTCTAAATTCGTCGTTCAGCGAAGGCAATCTTTGGGCTACAACATGGTTAACCCTAGGTACCTATTCGGGGTCAATTTGACCCCGGCTAACCATATGCTTCCACACAAAAATTGAGTTCGTTTTTCTTTCGCTTTTTTTTGCAGCATTAGATCTCCTGGAAATCTCACGATTGTTCAAAAAAGAAATATTTCTGAAAATCCGATTTTACTGAGAGATATGAGCTTCTCAAGTTTCTGGGGTCAATTTTCCTGGATTTAGGAACGAATTGCTAAGAATAAATCGTGTAGGAACTTCAGATTAATAAAAAATCGAGCATTGCATTTTTATTAGTTTGAAGCTCGAGCGGAAAAAACTGTTCGAGGTTTTCCTAACGATTTTTTTCAGCTTTTGAAGTTTGATGATTTTTCATTGTTAACGCGATTGCTGGATAAATTGGCATTTTTGCTAAATGGCGTTGATTTGACTTTGTTGAAAAATTCTGATGAAAATTGAGATTCGACTCAATTTTTGATTCGTTTTTAAAAAAAAATATTGTATGCAATTTACTCGATTCGCAAGGTGTGCATTTGGAGATGCTGCGCATTCTCGCTTTGAGTTCCATTCGTTTGATTTCGTCAGGCTCCAGAAAACATCGAATGTGGCGATAACTCATGGAATATTTATCTCGTTCTTCGATCGAAGGTTTTATTCTACGCATCATTTCGTCGCCCATTGATAACAATTTTGCCAGCGCTTCGACTCGTTGAGCTCGTTTCTCTTGGCATTTTTCTTTCTGCTCGATTTCCAGCTCCTCGTCCTCATCGTCACAGTCGTCGTCTCTTTTTTTTTTCTCCATTTTCTTCGATCCCTCCATTTTCATTCGTAATTTCTGTTGCGCCAACCGCTTCGCTTCGCGATATTCGCAACAGTCGGAATCACGCTTGCGAGACATTTTATCACACTTCCAAATCCTTGTGGAAAAATAAACTCACAATAGCATCCAATTTTTAATTCAATTATTCAATGTCAATTCCAAATTCCAATGAAAAATATCGATTTTTCGACTGATCGAGCATCGACTTGTTCGTGACAATTTTGTTTTTTACGATTATTACTCAATAAGATTCTATAAATAAACAAATAAACAGCTCAGAAATCACGGCAAGGATCGAATTGTTAACAATATGAAAAAAATACTTAAAATAGAACAAAAAATTCTTTCTGAAAATTGACTTGTGTAGTTTTCAAAAAAGTTTAAGGAAAAAACCAACAATTGGCAGAAACTACGTTTGATAAATCCACAATAATCAATATATGAGAACGAGGAAGAACTTTACGAGGATACAAATCTGCAGCCAGTGTATATTAGTGATTTTTATTAAACGTTTAAAAATTTTTTTAAAAATGTAAAAAAAATTTTAAAATTTATTGTGTTTCTTTTATGGATACGTACCGGATTCACAAAAAAACATAGAGCCTGAAACGTTTTCCGGAGCGCTGACGGTTCATGAATCGAAAACTTTGAGTGTTGAGATGAAATTCATTTTGCTCCATCGTTGCCAATGAAAGTACTCTAAATTTATTGAGCGGTGAGATCCCGTGGGGATCTGGAAAAGAAAGTTACTTATAAATGGCGAATGCTTTCATGACGCCAACGCGTTGAATAATTTATTAGCCAGCTGAAAAGAAATTCTCACCTTTTCCCGCGCGAAGTGTTTGTAAATTTGGTCAAGACATTTTCATAGGGATGACAAGCCGCCATAATTGTCCGGAAATTTTGAAGAGATTGGTTAAAAAAAAAGAGAAGGAGGGAAAATCGTGATTTCTTTTGTTCCCAGCGTGACGTAGCGCGTTCTACTCATCCTCAAATTTCTCATCGATCCGTTCCGGTACGTCTCGGTATGTCAAAAATTTCAAGTAAAAAAAAAACCTCCTTGCTGTTGGTAGAAAAATCAGAAATTTTCTGGACTTGAAATTTCTCGTAGCAAAGGAACGCGTAAGTATTTCGTGCGGATAAATAAATAAAAACAGTAATGAACGAGCGTGGAATTAGGTAGACAAAGGATGAGAATTTACTGATCAGCCTTGAGCAATTGAAAATCTCGTTTTGTTAGAAGTTGTTGTTGCTTTTTAACCAAATTACGTTGCATCGAGACTCTGGGGCGATTATTTCGAGTTTCGTGGACCAATCACACGTTGTTTCTTCTTTCTGACGTTTTCCCTCGTTTCCGGGTGAAGATGCTTCGCTCAAGACCTCGGAGATGGGAGATAAGAAAGGCGATAGTGTCAAGAATAGATCGCCGGAAATGGCGGTGGAAAATCCGGCTGTCAAAACGCGGGACAAGCTGAAAGAACTCTGCGAATGTGACAAGGTCCTCGAGGACGACGAAGTTTTCGCCCTCGCCCGAATAAATCATGAGGTTGACGTCGCCGAGGATAATGTTTCGAGCGGTGACGAAATCGATGAAAACCTCGAGGCTGAATTTCGAAAACTTAACAATGTCCTTGAACTCCCAGTTGACACGTACTCGCTAACTTTGATAACCCCGAAACTTCCAACATGCGTCAAGTACGGCGTTCGATCTGGTCTCACTCATCACAAGATGCACAAGTTTTCTCCGCTCTCCAGAGGACTTCAAGTGAGCCATCAAAATATTTCGACCCAAATTTTCGTCGCCCCATTTGCAAAATAAAACGGAGACAAAATTGTTCATCCTTGAGATGCTCCGAAAATTTATTCCAAGTCACAATAATATCAACAAATTGTGGGAAGATAAAAATTTTTAAAATTAAAAAATGAATCTCGTGATACGAATAATCCGAAGGTGAAAAATAAACCCAATAACTTTACAAAAATGCTGAAGGAGTCCAGGGTTAAGAAAAAAAAACTTGTCCATTTTTTTTCTCCCCATGAAATCGATCAATTCCATAAATTATACGTTCACGAGTTTCCTGAAATAATTTTTACTCAAACTAAATAGGCTTAGACTAACTGGAGTATTTCTATGAAGGCAGGAGTTCCCCCAATAGAAATGCTCTCGCAGTCTCCACAATTTCTCGTATTTGGCTCGTCGATCGATTGAGCCAAGAATTGTGCTCATGGAAGTAACTTTTCTCACGTTCCAAAGATTTTTCTGCTGAACTCTGTGCCAAAGAAAATGAAAATTCAATTAAAAAAAAAAAACCGAGTTACTTCGCCGATCCTTTAGTTTTGCTGAATTTTTCGATCATTTCGAAATCGCAAAAATCGATCAAATTTTGATGTTGGGAATGTGAGGAAGAGCTTTAAATGGAATTATTGAGAGAGAGACGTGCGGAAACATCGTTAGGAAGATTATTGATCTAATTAAAATAACAGGCCATCTTGACCGATGGAAAAAATCGTACATTTACGAAATTTCACATTGTCCCGAACGTTGTTATGATTATGTTTGGGAAATTATCGTTTTTGGTAGGGAGCAGCGATAGCGGTTGCGGCATATGCAACAACGGCTCTGGTGAAAGCACAATGCTGGAACGAGATGATAATCGATCAAATCGTAGACGATGGGGACACGTATTACAGCGAGTCGTACGAGCTCCATCACACAGACGATCGTAAGACGTTGAACGTGCTTGATTTGAACGGTGATCTAATTATTCAAAAGACTCATCGAGCTTACGTAATAATTGAGGAGCCAGCGTACGCGGGAACGTTTCGTTCGAAAAATCCGACGAATATGCACGTCGTGAAGGCGTTGGAATTGTTTTTTAATCGTTATAATGCTGGGGTGCTTGTTTCGCCGGTTTTGAACATTGCGATCTGGCGAGATGCCAAGTACTTTAACATCTTCGATGGCCAAGCTCGAAGGGACAACCTTTCGCCTACCGATGATTCTTCCGGGGCAGCAAAATTGATTCTCGTTCGTGACATGACGGGAGTTTTGTTCGTAATCCTGGAAAAGAGCGGCGTCAAAAATGAAAACTTCGTCATTTATCAAATTGGTATTCGGGGGCTTAAAAAGTTGCTCGCGTTCGATGACGATCCTGAAGAACCAGAAAAGTCGGTCGGAAAGCCTCAGAGAAGACCAAGTGGTTACATTATTCAAGATCAATTTCGAGCTCTCGTTCGAGGATCCTTTCATCTGAATCACGAGCTAGTACCTTCAGAACTTCGTGGTCGAGGCCACTTGATCGTTGCACTTGCAGCGTTGATCTATTCTCGATTAGTTCCGGCCAACAAGTGGACGAGTGCGATGATCGATCTCATTTTCAATCAATCCCACATTTACCTGGTCGACCTTGCGAGAGTTTTGGAGAAAAAACTCGATGAGGGTTTTGAGCTGAAAATCGAGGATGTCATGGGCGATGTCATCCTCGGGCCATACGCAGCAAAGATCAATGTGCTGATCAACGTAATTCCTGGTACAGCAAAAAAAGGCAAAGCCACGATCGACACTGGACTCAGGGATTTCTTCAAAACCAACAATTTGGGCATTCTCGAGATAAAGAAAACTTTTTATGCAGTTTGGCACGATAGTGAGAAGTTTTATTTCTTTGATCCTTTCGCCTGTGATCACGAAGGATTCAGGGTCGATTCTGCCGACCCGGAAAACGTTGACAAATACAAAAAGGCACTTGCTTGCGTAACCATGAACAGTTCGGTAAACCAACTGATCGAAACGATTTTGGAAAACACTGGGAATAAAGAAAAAGACCCGTTCATACTTCACGGGCTTGTACTGTTGTACGTCAAGACTGGATCGGCCCCTGACGGTCCTATGGACTCCGTTATCTATCGAGACAAAAAAACTAATCGTCGACCTCTTCCTCCGGTTGGTCCAAAGCCCGAGGAACCTGATGATTGCAAAATTGTGATGGATATGGTGCCGCGGATACGGCAGAACGCTTCAAGAACCAAAGATGCTTTTTCCCAGTATCCCGATCTCATGAAACGAGTTGACGCGTACATGATGAAGGAAGACGAGCCAACAACGTTTGTAGAAGACTTGCCAGAGAACGTGGGCGTCTCTGAAAGCCCCAGGGATAGTGATGCGAACCTCCAGTTGGCGGAAGAAACAGAAGACGACGATAAAAAAGTTCATTTTCAAGACGATGAAGCTCAACGGATATCAACCGCGACAGATACAAGTAAAGACGAAACGTTCCGAGGAGAAGTTATCGTAGAACCGATTCAAGAGTCGGTTTTCATTAGGCCACTGACAAGGAGCATGCCTGTTGAAATAAAGTACATCAAAGGCTACAACATCATTAATCCTCATCGATTAATACTCCATGGTTCGGGCAATTCTTTGGCCGAGAGTTTCGAGGAAAAGTATCGAGGGAGACAAGGTCTAGCAATGGCCTTAACCGCGATAGCTTATGCGAAGATAAAGAATCCTGAAACGTGGCGTAACGTCGATGTGGATCAGATTCTACGAGTAGGTGGTCGAGCTCACGCCGATATCATAACCTGGATACGTCAAGGAAGTCCAGCCGATGCTGAAGAAGTTGAAAAAGGTGAAGAGGGTGACGATGAGGAAAAAGATGAAGAAGACGAGGATGAAGAAGATGAAGAAGAAGAAGAAGAAGAGGCAGAGGATGAGGAAGAAAATGACGAGGATAGTCCCACCACGAAATCATTCAAAGGAGCACTCAAGCCGACGCCCAGTCATCTGCAGATTTCTATGCTGCCAACAAAGATGAAACTTGGCGACAACAAAGTCACTTTCAAGAAAAGACAATCGTTGATGGAAGGTAACGCCGATCCGTTAGCCAACCTTGGCGAGGCTCTCGAACGTTACTTTGAGATTTACAACGAAGCAATATTGGAAAATAAACGATTGATGTACGGAATTTGGAAGCAAGATGACAAGTTTTTCCTCCTCAATCCTTATGGCAGCGATGAGGAGGGTTGGCGTTGCAGAGATTACCCAGCTTCCCTCGTTATTACCGACACTCTCGACGAACTGATCCACCTTCTCCACACCATCTTGGAATTCAACGATAGAATTTTTTCCATTCACTTCGTCGCTGTTGAATCAATTCAGCCCGGAGATAAATACGTTCCACCCGCACCCTTGCTCGTTCCCGAAGATGATGCGATGCAAAAGTATGAAACGAAATTCTTGCCAGTCACCGACGAAGATCTCTTTGTACCGGAAACAGAAACGGAAACGCAAGCTCAAGTTGTTTCTGAAGAAGAAACGAAACCGGCCGAGGACAAAGATGACGAGGACGATGAAGACGATGAGGACGATGAGGAGGACAATGAAGAAGATGCAGAAGAACCCGAGGAAGAGGAGGCTGCCGAAGAACCAGTTCCCGAGCCTGACGAACCTCTGGTCGATCCACTTTTGGAAGTGGAAGAACAAGAATTCCCTGATCCTCCAGAACGTGTGAATCTGTCTCTTGTAACCGGAAGCGTCAAGATGATTGACGAGATCATTCCCGACAGCGAATTAGTCGAAACCGTAATGTACGAACGCCTCAAGTATAGCCATCCACCGCCATACGTGCTTCCTCCTAAAAAAGCTTTGTGTATCCTGCTGGAAGCAAAAAAAGCTTCTGGTTCAATGCATTCTCTCCTTTCGCGATTCTCCATCGACTCGAAACTTGCGGTCAAAGCGGCAACGGACCTTCCTGTTGGGAAGGACACCGACCAGGCCACAATGGCGGTCGTTTCTTCTACGGACGAAGGGAAGGCATCCAAGATCATCAAATTGCCACCTAAAAAGTATTTGTTCTCGAGACTTCCCTCAATAGGATTCACGCCGTTGAGAGCTATCAACGACATGTTCATACAGGACGAAGACGTCGACAGACAGACGGAAGAAGAGTGCAGAAAAGCAAAAGATTTGGAGCCACCGGAAGAATTGGTTCTCCAAGAATTTCCGGAAGATCCCATCGGCATACGCATACGTCCGGAAATAATTCCGTTAGGTCCTCCCATAAAGACACCAACACCAAAGAAAAAACCGAAACCCTGCCCTGAACATTCCACCGTACGGCCATGCAAAATATCCGAGGCTGATAAAGCGGACGCCATGTTGCGCAAGATTCTCTGCGATACCGAAGATGTCTTGTTCGATATGATTTTCCCGAAGAAGGATGAACCGGTAGACATTGATGATCTACAAGATCCGCCAGATGAAGAAGAGCAAGTTGTCCAAGATCCTGAAGCTTCTAGTGTAGCAGCGACGATCGACGACGAAGAAGCCGCTGGTGTAGCACACACAAATGACAACGACGGAGCGGAGGGAGTTTCCAAAAAGCAGGAAGAGCCAGAGACTCGTGGCTTCTTGCGAGCGGAAAAAAACGTTGGCATCATCGAAGCTAACATGGCTCTGAAAGATCGTGACCTCATTGCGCCATGCCATTTGAGAGAATGTTTCTTCGCTGCCATGCTGTGTATTCTCGCCAAAGTTCGAACAAACGTCAATGATTTTCGTGGCACGATCCTCGATCAATTCATCGTTGCAGCTGATAAGATTCATCGCCGTATTGGAAAGATACGCTACAAATTACTTCGACGTTTCAAAAACGTCGTTGTCCTCGGCATGAAATGTAACATCGTTGTCAAGCAAATGTTTTACGCCGATCCCGAAAATTGCGCAGCCGACGAATTATCGTTAATGCTGGATACTTACATGGACAAACACAAAAGTGGGATCTTGGCTTTGGAAAGTGCTTCCTACGCTTTTTGGAGTTCAAACGAGAAATACTATCTTTTTGATCCGTACGCGTGCGATGAAAAGGGAAAAGCGAACAAAGCTGGTGCAGCATGTCTCTTGGAATTCTGTGACTACGATCAATTCATCAAGAGAATTCACGACAACAATGGCGCTAAAGCTGACAGTCCATATCGCATTTATAACTTGTCGATCGCTCATGCGGAACCGGTGAAGAAACGAAAAAAGTCGAAGAAAACGCGTAAGAAACGATGCCCGAAGACAATGTCGTCTGATGAGACGATAGCGGAAGCATCGCCGGACGATTCGCCCGATGAGAACTACGAGACCAAGCGAGAGCTGTCACTACTGGAACTCCCGGAATGGGTGGACAAAGGGGAACCGGTGAATCAATTCGATTTGACGATTCCGAGCTACGCAGCGATCAAACACTATGATGCCTCTGCCTTGGAAGTTCCTGTCGTTGAAAATGATGTGACCAGGCCGTTGTTAGCACCCTTCAAGAAGATCAAACCAGGTGAAGAATCCTTGGTCGATCCTCTCGATCCTCCGAGGAAAAAGCCTTACGATCGCAAGTTCAAGGAACAAACTTGCGTTGGCGAGCCAATCGACCTTTGCATCATCGCCTGGTCCTGTGTTCATGATCCGATTTCCTGGAGCGTGAGAACTATCAGAGGAATCTACGAAGCCGCCAAGGACTTGACTTTCGACTCACTGCTGACTGCGACCGATACCAACCCTGGGGAACTGATTGATGGCGTTCTGACCGAATTCGCCATCGCCAATTATTACTTTCAAGCTGTTTTCACGCCGCTTCATCATGGCAAGCTATACGCTTTGGAAGGTTGGAACCTGGCGATGTCGATCAAGAAGCTCCTGGAAATACCGATTTACAGCGGTGCCATCTTGATCTGCGAAAAGGCTCACATTGGAATAATGAAAAAAGGCCAGAACCATTTCGCCTGGTGGACAGTTCCAAACACGAAAAACCTACGAATCATAACATCTCGGTGTCTCGAAGAGTTTTTGAAGCTCGTCATCAAAGCTATCAACACGACTGAGCAAAAAGAGTTTGTGATGAGAATCGTGACGATTTCGTACGCCCGGAAATTAGATCCCGATTGTAGCGACATGCTCGGTCTCCACGAGTCTGCAGTCCCGGCAGCATCCTTGGGACAGATTCATCGTAAAAAGTCGCCTCCGTATGATCTCGAAGCAATATTCCGACCCACCTTACCAAATTCCAAACCCATATTCGTCCTCGGAACTGTAGCCCTCGAAGGTCGTGACATTGTTACCGAACCAAGAGTAAAACGTTGTTATTACGTCGCCGTTCTCTCGGTGATGATAAAACGCGATATCGTTCAGAGTCCAATGCCAGCCATGATCGATCGAGTTATCCAAGTTGCCGACGATCTTTATCGGGAATTCGACGAAGCTAAATACCATACCGAGCACATACTTCGTAACGTTACACTCATGAATAGAATTTTCGATTTTCGTGATCGTGCCTCGTCGTTGAATCTCTTCAAGATCCATCCACTGACTGGAAAAACAGATTTTTTCTCCGTCGTTAGAAAACAGGTCAGAAAACATTTAGTCAAACATACCGATGGTGTGATCCAGTTCACCAATTGTGCCTACGGATTTTGGTACTGTCGAGGTACCAATGCTTATTACTACATCGATCCTTACCCCTGTAACGTCCGAGGACGCAAGGTCGAGGATGGTGGCGCTGGGTGCTTGTGTGCTTTTTCCTCGATCTGCCAGATGGTCAAGCAGTGGTGCGTAAATCGGTATCAGCAGACAACTGGATTTTTCATTCATCGTATAAATGTGGAATCTATCAATGTTCCACCCTATGACAAATTTTCGGAGGACCCCATGTGGGTTTATCTCGATTATCAGTGGTGTTTCGAACACTCGATCATGCCCAATGCTCCGGATAAGCCGAAGCGAAAGAAAAAAGTGACGGACGATTTGTGCCAAGTGGAAAAGGAAGAACGCATCAAACCTGCATGGAACAATTACGCCATCGAAGTTCCGAGCTTGATTTACTCGGTGTGGGGCACGATCGGCTCGTACGACGCCAGATTCGGTGACCGGGCAGGAAAAAATCGAGACGCCATTTGCGTGGCTGTTCTCTCGATGCAATGTCTTTGTCATCCGTCTCGTTGGGGCGCTGCCATCCTTGATTCCGCAGTCATATGCGGCGATTCTTACTACACCGAGAGCATCAAGAGCTCCTCTAAAAAAGGCACTAGGTACGAAAATCGGTTCAACCTACAACCGTGCTTCAAGGTCTACCCCCACATTTGGAAGATCGAATTCATGCCAAACATCTGTGGAATCTTGTACGGTGGTAGAGGAAGACCTGATTTAGCAACGACCTTGAAAATCGGCCTGGAAGATTCGCCCAATCTTGTTTTACAGTGTGACAAAGTGAGCCTGGCAGTCTTGTCGATCGGTACCGATTTTTACGTGGTTGATCCTTGCTGGACCGGTCCACCACTCTTTGCCAAAAACCATGGCGCCGTGTACGGACTTCGTTGCCGAAATATGAATTCTCTCGTCTACGCAGTCACCAAAATGCTCAATACCAACCAACGACTCGAATTCCGCGTCACACCGATCTCTTTGAGCTTCAGTCAAGAGATTTGCAAGTTCGCAGATCGACGCAAGGTGATGAAGAAAGAGATACTCCTCGATCCAGTGAGCAACGAACCTGGACTCGCTGATGGACCAGCCATTCCTGTTTCCGGTGCAATCGTCCGGCCTGGACAAGATTCTTTCTTGTATTTCCGAAAAGATTTACGACGTGGAATCTTGTATGGTTCTGAGCTCGAAAACCCGACCCCAGAAGCCCCGATTCCGACCATGAGCTACGAAGTCACCAACAACTATATGATCAGCACGACTTGGCACTTGAACATCGGCAAGGAGAGACCGAAAAAGCGATCTTATCCACCTTACGATGCTGCGGTACTGCAGCGCGATCCTCGTTATTGCACGGACTCCAAACGCTCAAAAATCGACTCGGCTGAACCTTGTTCCATGGAAGAGAAACTCCAATCGTGTGACGATTATCCAAGAACCGTGGATTTCGTTGCAGGAAAATATGCAAGACAGTCAACCAAGATCTTGACCAGAAGCAGAATAAAACCGGAAATACCGCTCACTCAGCCACTCGATTGTATTCGGAAAAGGAAGTTTTTAATGGACGCCAGTCGCCGAGAATTCAACAAATGGACCAAGGAAATGGCTGATGAAGCCTACAAAACCCAACAACATCGAATCCCCGAAACCGAAGAGAAAACTGATGCGGAAAGCAGTTCCCATCTTCCTGAGGAACCTGATAACGAAACAGCGGACGATGCAGACGAACCCACCGAATATGTCAACGAAGAAGTTGTCCTTTGAAAAATGATCCTCGTATCCACACTTTTCAAATGACAAATATTTCACTTTAATCGTCAGTCATCGAATCATTGAACAATCAAATTCGTGTATCATTAGTCATTTTATTTATGAAAGTAAAGAGACATACAAAAAACATACAATAACATAACTTATTTTTTTATCGGACGGTTTAACAAGACGTAAGTGTGTCTCATTTTTTTTCAGATATTCTTAAAAACTCGATATTCTCAATGAAAATTGTACATAGTAAAATAATTATAGTACAGTACAAAAAATGTTTACGATCTGGTGATAAACTGTGATATTTCAGTGTTCTTATATTTTCAACAAAAATTTTCTCTTATCCTAAAACCTATTTTAATTCAGAATCATATTTTATCCTTCTAAAAGTTCAAATACTTGAAAAAGCTTTGAAATCAAATTGCGAGATAGATTCATTAACTTTTATAAGACGAAGGATTTTACGAGACTTTGTAAAAAGATACTTATCGTATCTGAGAAGAAATGTAATTGCATGAACGATGTTTACGAACTGAGTGCAAGAAAAAAAGAAAAACAAAAATAGATGACGCTTGTTCGGTTGCTTTCGATATTTCGTGTTGTGAAATACGAATTGAGGTTTCTTTCTACCAAATTATACGCAAGAGCAATAAATCTGAATGCCGGTGCACTCAGGCGAGAGGTTTTTTTCGAATTCTGTAAAAAAAAAAAGTTACTTTTTTGCATTGAAAATCGAAAAAGATTACGGGCTCAAGAAAGTCATCGTTAAAGCACAGTGAGACACAACAATCAAATATCATTTCATGCTTTTCGGTTTTATCTTTAAATAAGTACACAAATTATTCGCTAATGTATGTAAATTAAGGGACCATCGTTATTTTTCGCTACCGTTGAGAATATTTGCAAAAGTCGATTTTTAATCACCTCGTGAGCAAGGTTTGCTGTCCAACTAGCACTACAACCATTTTCGTATACATTTTGTTTTTTTAATTGAAATTCCGTTTTTTTTTTAATTTGTTCTGTTCTCGTGATCCTTGGCTGAAGAATTTTTTTTTTACGTTTACGCAATTATTTAAGCTCGAAGAGTCTTCGCAGAAAAAAATGACTGGAACACACGATCAGGCGTATAAACTCGTAGCAGACACAAGATTGAAATGAAAACTTGATAGTTTTGCAAATATTTATTCCGGAGCGAAATATTACGATAAAATTTTTCTTCTAAATCCGCAAAATCCTTTTTTTGTTGCTGTTAATTTTTCGTAGAATATTCTTATTATTATTGAATAACTTTGATAGTAAGTTGCACCGCTCACAACGACGTAAGGCCGTTCAGTTTGTACGCTCAAGGTCTCGCCCAACTTTTGAAATTTAATTTTTTAGCCGAGAGCTTCGCAAGTGATTTTTTAAAAATCTACGTTTATGTTTGTATTTTATTTTCAAATTTTTGCCTTATTATTTATATTTGAGACGTAAGTTCGAGGTGCTCGCAAGGATGGAATGTCGATCGTCAACCAGCTGACGAAATTATTTCTCATTGGTCTGGCTTTCATCCCCTTCGGCTGGTTTCGTATAAACTATCTCTGCATACTCGGTCTTGTCTTCATTTATACGACGAGGAATAATTCCCTGTTGTTGTTGCGTCAGGTCTAATTCCGCGTAAACTATTCCACCCTCGCTGCCGGGGTTGGTTCTCTGAGAGGCATCTCCTCCTGACTCGCCTGTCTGGACCTGCTTCAACCACATTTCTCTAATTAGTTCTAACGACAAAACTGTATCATTGAATTTTTCATCGAATCTATCATTTTTTTCTTATTCTCTTTTATTTGTTTTTCGTTCACTCAACAATTCTCGATTCTCGTTGAAAATTCCATAAAACTCTAAATGCCCAGCTCAGATTCGCATTCTGATTCCTCAAGAGCCCACGAGTATGAAATTTCAAGTCAATCACACGTGAGGGAAATGTATGACCAAGGGTTTGAAGCCGTACGGGAAAACAGGGCGAGGGCGAAAAGAATTAAGAGAACCATTAAAAACGAGAAGATGAGGAGGACGAGTCAGCGAGGTAATTGAAAGCATGGACAGGAAGAATGAAAATAAGGAAAAGTCGGAAGGCACGGGACTGGAGCGAACGCAGGGTTGATGAAGAGAGAAAAATACGTGAGCGGGCGAACCGAAAGACCGGCGAAAGGCGAGCAAGCGGTGAAAACGAAAATTGAAGCGAAAAAATATCGCGAGCTCGAGCAAGACGCGAAGAGTGATATATGCACGTGAGTCGAACAAGAACATAGGCGAGCGAGACACGAAGAAAAAAAAGTACGAGCGAGCGGAAAAAAGAACGGGAGATATTAAGAAATTTGAAAAAATAATGTTACAGCGAGTAAGAGAAAGAAATGCAAGGTCTGTAATGCCGTGGAGAAGGAATAAGTTGTAGAAAATTGGACTAATTGTTAATTATACAAAAATCGAACCTTTTCGTCATCGACGGTGACAACAGTTCTCATGGTATCGGTATCAGCTCCGGATACTTTGTCCTTGTTACGTTTGAAGAGGCGGGAAAGAGTGATTTTCGGTCTTCTTCGTCTTCCGGTGGCACCGCTGTCGACTTCCGTTCTCGAGTAACGTCCCGCACTCTCCGTGTCGCTTCTGATACGTTTTCGTTGATTAATTCAAAAATCTTTTTTCTCCACGTTCTTACGGACGTTAATGATTATCAACAATTTTTCGCAAATGAATTTTGCCAATATTTATAAAACTCGATGAAATTATTTTTATCATAACAAACTTCTGGTAATTACGTTAGTTTTCAAAAATTTATATGACAATGGAATTTCTCAAATTTTTCGGGATTGGAGGTCAATAAGCTAAGGAAACAAATGAAGAGTTTATTTTCCATGAACCTCGACGCTCGTTAAAACTCGGGCGGTAAAAAGTGACGTGTAATTTTTTTTTCCCTTTCGAGACTCGATGCGCTGCAAATCTTGCTTTTTGCCTTTTTGACACCACATAAACAAAAGCCTTGGAAAACTACCCTTTCACCCTGTTGCTGAAATCGTTGGAAATTATTTTCGGCTAGGGAAATTGATGAGCGTTGTAATTCGAAAGACTCTCATGATATTGACACTTCGTTGACACATTGGGTCATTTTGACCCCGCGCATTTTGACTCGACGTCAATAATAATCCTTACCCTAGAACCATTTACCAGACATTTTTTCAAATCCGGAAGCAGCGAGAGTTTCCATTTTTATCACGATTCAGGAAATGCTAAATAATTCTCTACAAATTGGTTATTTCCTTTGAGTTCCATGACGAGGACCAAGATCCTCAAAGCGGAGAATAGTAAAAAAAAAAAATGTTTCTCCCGAGCCACGCTGGTCTGTTTTGTAATGATTTTGAGAACGGAAGCTCTCGAGAGAGGAGATTATCGGACACCGTTTCTTTCGGCTTATCGTTAGGGCAATACAGTACGTCGAGAGGGGAGTGTTTTTATATTAGCAGGTAGACGAGACTAGGCAATGGAAACCACGTTATTTCAGCGGACCCAACACCAAAGCGGACGGAGGCGGCAGATTTGGCGTTAAATAATAATAACAATAAAAAGTGATAAAAATATTAATAAAATTAAAAAAGTAATGTTAATGACGATGAAATACTGGAAAGATAACGCTTTCGCATTCACTTTTATTACGAATGAGAGGCAATAAAGAATGAACGTTAAAAAATTAGATACTCTTGAAATAATGTATAAAGGTGACCATTAAAATTTATATATGTCAATATAAATGTTTATGTAAATATCCATATATTTCTTTCAACATAAATTTACGTCTACACACATTTGTTCGTATATATATATTGAAAAAAATAATATTTCTTGCCTTTGCCCATTGTCTGAATTTCGTTTGTGGAAGAGAAGTAGATTAACGTTCGCTGCCGGATCCGCTATGTCTCTGCAAAACGTGGTTTCATGCTTCGCTAAATAATGAATGCTCCACTACCCTCCCGCTCTCTCTTTTTTCGATCTTTCTCTCTCTCTCTCTCTCTCTCTGGCTTGTTCGTAAATTTTCAAATTGCCTACTACTATTGTTTTCAAGCGGGTACAATACGAATATAAAACAAGAGAAAAAGAGGAACCCGCTATTAGTTACAACGAGACATTTTACGAAGATACGCAGAAATTTGTTTGTGTCCCCGGGGTGTTTGTTTCTCTTTTTTATATATCCACTTCCGGTGACTATTGAATTACAATGGTGAAAGGTTTGAGGCTTTTGCAGTGCGAGAGAGATTCTGGAAATATTTATTCGACGATAAATACTCACGACTCTCCGATATTCCTCGATGATGATTCATCTGAAAGAAAGATGGTCAGTTTTTTTTTAGAATACTCGTTTTTTTTTCTATTTTCGCCAGTTCTGGCGATCTTCAGTTTTTCCTACTTCAATCTTTGGGCTTCTCGGCTTTTAGTAAATCAACAAATAATTCAATAAATGGTAGCAAAAAAATTCAATTACTTCGTTTCTTCGTGGGAACTCTTGACTTCAAAATGATGACTGATTATTCAATGAAAAATTTAATTAAAATCAACGAAAAATTTCAACTAGCGATGGTGATGTAATAAAGATTCAGAAGATTTCCTAAAAATTTTTCACAATCTGGAAAAATTATTGGGTGAGGAGAGGACAACGGTTCGGATCTCATGATCGCTCTCAAAACTTATAATTCTTTTAAATCGTAGAAAAAAATGGAGCAGATGTCCTTCATATAGAATTTAATCAAAAAATGCTTTTTGTTTCGTATTTAAAACAAATGTTTTATTTCAAAAGAATCATATTTATAATAATGTACCACCTAGGTGTAATATCGTAGCAATGAATGAACTTACGGTTTATTACATACAGCTCTCTATATATTAATTTCATTTAAACCCTTAACTAAACCTTTTTTCTTTTTCTGTTGTTTCTCCATTTCGTTATTGAATCCTCTCATCAATTTGTTTCTTTACTCTTGCCTATCGCATCGTATCTATACGTACAGATACAAAATGTGTCGCGTTCTCGTGAGTTCGAACTGATGGTCGTAGATTCATGAACGTTGTTTACCGTCCAAAAAATTATTTTCCGTGTTTTATATTCTTTCATTGTCGATAATCATTTCAACTGGATTTATTCTCAACATTTTTTGTTTTTTTTTTTTTCAATTTTTTTTCTCTAATGCATAGTGGCGATCCCTGAATTATTTTTGAGTATCAGCCGTTGATCGTCGAGTTAACGGTTCTTTTTGATTCTCGTGTATGGAACACAATGCGGATAGGATTTTGCCATGCTAAATTTTGAAACAACAAAAATTTCCAATGCTTGGTTGATTCGTGATTTTCGTTCTTCTTCCACGTCGATCGTAACGGATAATCGTTCGTTTGGAAATAATTCACTAAATATTTCAGAGCATCGCCAATTTTTCACAATATCATTGTCCTTTCCTTTTTTTTATGTTTTTTTGTTTATTTTTTTTGTTCATCGGTATAATTAATTCGTATTATCTAAGGGACTTAATTTAACACAAACATATATCCATATATATATATAAAATGTTTATATATATATGCACATATATTTATAATATACTCCATTGTATGGCCAACGATCATGCTTATGGTAATACGGTACGTGCCTGTGTGTGTGTGTCTGTTAACCATCGATGGGTACAATATGAAACAACGTTATTTTCACACGTAATATATTTTTCCTTTGCCCAAACTCTTTCATCTCTTTTTAACGCGAAAAAAGTCAATATAATTTTTGTTATTTTCTTTCACCTTTACTTAATATTTTCTTCAAGCGAGTCACTCCCCCACAGATATCGGTGACTTACTCATCAAAACCTACTACGAAGAACGTACAAACATTTCGGTTCAATGGAGACAAACTTTGAAATAAGAAAAAAAAAAAAAACCACCGAAATTAAGTATAAGCATGATCATCGATAACATTTAAGTAATTAGCTTTACGATTAACTTTAATTATATTCATGGTAATAATAATAAGAGTAATAATAATATAAATTAATAGGTACGAAATAAGTGTAGTTATATCGTAATGTACCATAATGAACCTTTGTACATTAAACATATCCGGTGTATTGTTTTATATATATTTATTATTTCTTTTAAATATATATAAACGTATATATATATTTATTTGAATCAGTATTAGTCGATCTTACGTTACATCTATTATTTTATTCGTGTTAATCAATATTTTCACCTCAAGACGCTGAATAGGTCGAAAGTTGTACAGCAATACGGTTTTATCTTTTAATCACGATTTTCACTGGCTCTGACACTCGCTTTTTTCTGCTTCGTCTCTGTGGCAGTTTTTTGTAGACTGAAATTTGATTGCGGTGAGAAAAATCGGTGAAAGATTGTTGGTACGTGGACCACACATTTTTTGCGTGATGGATTGTATGGGAAAGAGAATGTATTCGAATTTTATCGTCGAGAATGGATGGTGCGATTTTTCGTGTAATTCTTCTCGGGTTAATAATTTATATTCAGAGATTTTTTACATACAAAATTTAACGACTTTACTCTCACCGGTGGTTAGATTTTCATTCAGAGACTCGCTGGAAATATGGGGAGAGCCAGAGTAACCAGTTCTCACAGAGTTGGCCACGATTTCATTCATAAATTGTACCAATACTGCACGCTGTTGTGTCGTTTGTCCATGTTTTTTCTTTTTTTCTTTTTTTCCTTTAATTCGGCCATTTGTGTTTTTTTTTTTCGATCATTGTGCATTTGGCAGTGTGATATTCAATGTTTCCACTCGTTCTCTACGTATTTGGACCTGTTCGCACTGATGTGTGTGTGTGTTTTAAAATGATTATTTCTTCGAGTTTGTTTTTTAGTGACACCACGAATAAGATTTGACGTCGATTTCCTTACATCGTTCAAACATACAGAAATCTACATTACGCGATAGTTATATTGTTTCTTTGACGAGACTGATCGTTGGCGCAAAATTTCTCTAATGATTTTTGCTCTATTTTACGTTTTTTCGTAGATTATTGATTTTTTTTTTCTTCGACGCTACCAAGTTTGCAGTTGTCACGTTTATTTTTTGCTTTCAGAATGGGTAACATGACGCTCTGTAGAATGTGTGTGAATATGAAGGGAATAAGGATTTTTATTTTTGTTGTTTTGCCTCTTTGAGGCCTCGCAGAACATCGTGCTGGCCGAAAAACTCACTTTTTTCAGGAAATTTAAATTTCTTTCGGGATCGTACGATCTTCGGCGATTTACAACCACACAGTATGACATTTTTAATCGAAACATTGATAATCTTATCTTATATTTACTATATATACTCGTTTGTCGAGTATGCTGCCGAAAAATATTTTTCGGCCCTCTCTCCTTAAGTAATCATCTTTTTTTATTTCTGTAAATAGGGATAACGACCGGTCCTCGGCAATTGGGATGCAAGTTGTTTATTTTATTCACTTTTTTTATTTTTCTTTATTTTTCAGTATAAATAAGAGTCTTTGAGATGCAATATTTATTTATACGAGAATTGCAAGCCAAGTGCCTCGACACACAATATATAATATCATCACTATTCGATTTTCGTACCATTGTATTTATAATATATTTATATATATATAATCTTATATATATATTTAATATATACAACACGCAGTAGTTCGGGCACGATGATCGACAAATTTGTAAAACTTTTATCTCGTCTTACATTTGTTTGTTTTCAAGTTTAATATTTAATTTATCGTTACGATCGAACCTCGATGTTTAGAGTTTCAATTTGTCCCTGTTAACTAATTCTCCATTTGTTTTTTTCCGGAGACTTTCGATGTGGTCAACTAATGTATGTTTCAAATTTGCCGGTTCATCGAGCCTCTTCTTATTTTTCTTTTTTTTTTTCTTTTTTTTAATGTATTATTAATTTTTTTCTTCCTAAGTGAAAAAATGGATCGCGTAAATGTACGAAGAGGGAGGAAAAAATTCGTGTGCACGTGTCTCGTAATGCATTCTGTAATGGAATGACTTTTTATTCTGTTGTTTTTTGTGTCCTGTGGAATTTTAACTTGCGGGCATTTGATCGTTGTTGTCGTCGTGGACGCGAGGATTTACGACGTACGTTTGTGAATCGCGATATCAATGGGGCTTTTCGTTTTGTTTGACTCTCGAAAATACAAAAATGAAGGAATCGTTGATGGCGTTGTGAATCTTTTTTTCTGCCTTTGCTCTTTATGTCGCTCAGAGTTGACAACTCCCGTGACTACTTAAAAAAACGACGTGTACAAAAGTACAAACAACCTCTTATTGTCGAAGAAGCAATTAAATCAGAAGCAACAAAGACCTGACGATTTTCGTGTACGTTTTTTTTGTTAATCCCTTCTTTTTCTAATTCTGGTAACAAATGTGAAAATGCTGTGTAAAATCTAATCCAGTATTTATGTTTTTACTCCATAAGGAACATTGATACTCGTTAGAAAAAAATTTGCTCTCTAATTTCGGACTGCAAATCAAACGATTCCGATTTTATTTCAAGTGTAAAGACATATAAACACACGCGAGTATTTATATTAGTGTACAAAAGTGGACAATCATTTGGTTCGTTTTGTTTTTCACGTTTTTAATGAACAATGGAATGTTTACTTGGAAAATTCGAACGTTTGGCAGAGTGGTGTCTTGAGAGGCTCGAGATCAAACAAACTATATAGATATTTTTGTTTTCTTTAGATTTTTCATCTCGTTGGCGATTTTCTTTCTCAGTTATCGTGAAAATATCGTAATACAGTGAACTTAGGAGCTAGTTCGTACAATTTTGTGTAATTATCGTTGAATAATAATAGTAATCTTGATGGTAATAATAATAATAATAATAATATAGTGATAATAATTATTATTGATAATAATTATTAATAATAAAATAATAATGTTTATTAAGTGAATCTCACGAGTATTTCGACAATCGTGCAGAAAAATCGTCATAAGAAAAATCTAGAGTACATTTGTGAGAGAATACCAAATCGTAATCTTAAAAAATAAATAAATTTATTCGTAAGAATCACTATGTAAAAATTTCGTACGTGTAAATTTGTCGTTTCGTGCCATTTGTCAATTTTTTTGCTCTCGTTTGTCCCAACCCAAGAAAACTTGGTTTACTTATTTAATGGGGAACGTCCAAATGAACTCGATCGTCGGCTTCGATCGCTCCATGAAATGGAGATGGTGACTCAAGAGATTCTTTAATACTTCGTTACATTTTTGTCTCCTTGCGAGATTCGAATTGTTTGTTTTTTTTTCTTCGTTTCAGTCTCGTCGTTTTAGAAATTAAAGAAAAAATATAATGATAATTGTCATGAAAAATTGGCCATTTGTTCATGACGCTTTTTTGACAGATCGACGCCTCATTGAAGACGTTAACAGAAAATATATATGTGCTTCCCTGAATTCTCCAATTGAGCACATGCAAAAATAAATGAAAACGAATGAAATAAAATAAAAGAGACCGATAAAAAAAAACGAAAGTCCGTTCGAACACGATGAACAGCAATTGTTTATTAGGCACGTTCGTAACTTGTCAAGAATTGTTCGCCAAAAAGTTGTGACATTGGTAGAAAAAAAAAAAAAAACACAAACAAAAAATAATGCAAAAGTTTCAAAAATCACGTACGAAACTTTTACCAGGCAATTACAAAATTGCAAAACATTTTTAGTGATTAATGTTATACTTAATGTCAATTCGCTATCGAGGTTGTCCAGGGTTTTTGAAGAAGGAAAAAAAATTGCGAAGCTAAGCCCAAGACTCGAAGTAATCAATCATTGGGTCTTTCGTGTATGTGTGTGTGTTTTGTGTTTTTTAAACGTTTTTTTTTATATTCCTCGTTTTGTTTTTGTCGCGAAATCCTTGATATTCTCGATTAGACTGGGGTGTCAGCCTTTTCCTCCTTCCTCTGAAGTTCCTTGATGTCTGTGCGTCCATTAACGTATTCCGTGCTCGCGTGAATCGGATTCTCCTGTCCTCCGTGCGGTAATTTCTCGTCAATAATGTGGGGATCTTCGTGATCGTCGTCCTCGTCACCTGGTGTTATGTGGGCCTCGCTTCCTGCACCTGCTCCACCCGCAGTTTCCTCGTCACCGCGACGTCTCGCTGCAACAAGCAACCCCACCATCGGTCAAAGGCAATTCGCAATTTTTTTCGTTTAGTGTGTTTTATTCTCATCTCGTCACTTTGCCGCCTACGTCAGCAAGTTTTCAAGTCATTTACTCTAACGAGCATTATTCTTTGAGCAAATTTCATTTTTCTAGAATTCAAACTTTCATTTTACGTTTCATTGCACAACTTTGTTTTTATCAAGACTTCAAGTACAGTCGTGCCACCTGTGTTGCTTTTTTTTTTCAACTGAAACACGTGCTGGGATGGATGAGACGATAGGAAAAAAATGTAAAATGTGGTGGACGAACTTGGCATTTTGATATTTCATTTTTCCCCCTTTATTTTGAGTTGTTTATTTCTCAAGACCTTGCGAATTTCCAAAAACAGACATTTCGTTTGTATTTTTGAAATTAATTTTTCCTTCAACTCGTTTCCTCCAGTTTGGCCTTGCCAATATCTTGCTGGATGAGACTTTCGACGCTTCTTTATTCCCCTGAAGAAAATTTATAGTTTTTGGTCCTTTTCGCAACGTTTTCCTTCAAATGGATGGTTCAAAGAAAAAAAATAGATTTTACGCCCCTCCAGAAATTTCGTGGTTGTGTAAAATTTCACGAAATTTATCTTTCAAACGAATTCGTGACAATGGAATTTATTTGACTCCTTGAAAAAACAATGAAACTCACTCAAATGATTTTTCAATTTTTCCATCGTTCTAATTTTTTTTTTTTCGCTAGTAACTCCCGGATTCTCGACTGTTTTCATAGTTTGAGGGGTGCATGATTTTTCCGAAATTGATGAATGATGCCGAGTGAAGAAGGGAATGATGATTTATTTTACAAGTTAAAAAAACTTTTATTCGAACGTTATTTCCGAAGAGAGAACTCTTGATTGTCATAGAAATCGGAGAACTGAACAAATGAGAATGGAATTGAGGGAGAGAAACGTGAAACTTTGGAGCTTATCGAATGCGATGTAGTTCACGTCCTTTTTCGATTAGAAGGGAGAATTTTGATGCAAGTAAATTTTCCGTTCGATGGACGATGACAGGCTATATATGAAATTCTAAATATCGAATAATAATGATAACATTCACAAGCATAAATATCATTGCACTAGCGATAAATAGAAAAAGCGAAAAAGAAAGGTTTTCGACGAATATTCAAGGTCGAGTAATTATGTTTTTTTTTTATAGAATGGAACGATAAGGAAAAATGATTTTCGAGGGGGAAATGAGATGTAACATCAACGGTAGAGATTTAAGCGATATAACGAATAAATTTGCTAACATGCTCGAGCAGTGAAATCGACGATACGATTAAAAAAATATTTAAAAAAAAACATGGGACAGTTTTGAGACAATCACTGGTGTATCCCGTGAATTCGTGATTGTCGTTGTTTTTTTTCTTCAGTAAATACATTAATATCACACTTGCCTTCGCCGATAGTTAGCGGTTGCTTGTTACAGAATTTCCACGTTTAAATTTCATTTTTTTGTCTACAGTGTTTCATTCACCGATCGCTGTTTCTTACGCCTCCGTAAATATCGTAGAAAATGCGGTACTTCTCTAGTCGAGTGACTCCATGAATTGCAGGATAGAATAATCGCATGCTTGAAATATTATGTGAAAAAATATCGAAACATGCTTTTAAAATCCGAATGGCGAAATTCTCAAATTCAATCAACAACCTTCGTCTTGTTAATGTGAAAATGAGAGAAGTTCGAAACTACATATATTGAGGATTAAGCTCTGCACAAAAGTTGCTACGATTTGCGCATGTTCAGGCGCGAATTTCGTGCAACGAGGTAACTCGATGCGAAAGAATACAAACTGCACTTTTCTGTATATTTCATGAGTCGTAGTAACTTTTTTTTCATTTTCTTTTTCCATTTAGTTACCTTGTCGAGTTTTTAACTTATCCGCGTTTTTCTCCCTATGCTTGTGTATGTGTGAGTGTCTGTGTGGATACAGGCAGCGAGAGCTAGACTAAAACAACGAGGGGTGGGCGAAAATTGATGAGATTGAAACGCGCATCGTTCGTGAATAAAAAATCTCACGTCGCTTACTCGATCTTGTCAATTTTTTGGACAACGATTAAAATTCAAATAACGTTTTATCCAGAGTTTCGAATCAGGCGTAAAAAGAACGATGCGAAATTCAATGTCGTCGAAATGAAGGCTCTTCGATATCGATTGTTCTAGCTATCTGACAGCTAATAAGGATTTCAAAATAAAATGCAAATGGGGAGCAAAAATTGCTTACCAATTTTGAAAAAAATGAAATTAAATGTTACAGAAAATCAAGATTTCAAGGGCTCACTTGCTGCCTGAGGTGACTTACCCCTGGACAGTGTGTCATGCCTAGAGTACGGGAATCGGACGTTTAACGCTGCCGTATCTCCGTATTCTTTACTTGGCCCGACTTGCATGCTGTCCTATCGGTAGCGGCACAACAACACATAAGACATATATCGTAATATACATAACAATCCTTCCCTTTTTCTCATTATTTTTTCCAATTTTTCAACTCGATCCTGACAATTATAATTAATACAATAATTGGTGATTATAAATCTCGACGATTCTCATGCTAGTTTGCACGTACGACTCGTATAATTTCGTGTGGACCTGAGCTCTCGACCAATTTTTTGTCTACATTTATTTCAGGGACTTTTTGTGATCGGTGTATAAATTTCTTTTTTCACATTTTGCAAAACGCCTGGTGCGTTCTCGACGAATATTTTTTTTGTCGATCGTTTTCTTATTCGGTTATTCCGAATTTCAATGAATTTGGAGTTTTCTTTGTGAAAATGTCAATAATACGATGAAAAATCTTGTTTTTTCTTAGCTTGAGAAACTCACAGCGTTAGCATCAGCTAGGAAAAAATTTGGACAATGTAAAATTTGTTTTTTTCTATGCAGAATATCGTGGCTCCGAAGTTTCTTTGAATTATCATGAGACCTTAGTTCGTTAAGCTGCGACTGTTTCGATTTTTGATAAATATAATAGAGCGTATACGAGGGAACCGTTTTCGGGAAGTACGAAAGGCCTGGACATCTAGGGATCTTCGGGTTATTGTATAATAATAATTTTTTTTCTCAACTTGGAGTATAAATCGTAAAATTATGAAAATGTAAAGAAATGAGTTGACTCACCTGCAAAGCACCAGCGACCTTTCGCGCGGCCATAAAGTATGACGCCCATGAGGCACGCGAGGATAATGAGTCCAGAAGCGACACCAACTATTAATCCTGTGTCCAAATCGACTCCTGTAAAAATCGCAGTTTCGATTATTCCGATCATAGGAGTCGATGAAAATAAAGAAGAAAACGAAAAATTGATTTGATCAAATTGCAAGGACGAATTAATATCGATCGATGAAATGCAAAGCGACATTTTATCAGCGAATAATATTTTATATGATTTTAATTAAAAGTTACGAATACATAAGAAAAATCAATATATTTCGTGGATTTGACAGTAACTGAAAGAAAAAACTTCTACGAATTGGTGCAAACACTTTTCACTAGAAAATCGAGTACGATTTTGCATGAATTTATTATAAATAATCTCAATTATTGATTAATCATTCATCAGATTTTGCAACATTAAAATGAGACGGAAAAATCTTTGCACCAATTCTTGGTTCACGTATGTATATGAAATTTGACATTACCTAGTGCTTGCATGCGTTCGGCGAGCTTACCATAGAAGTGATTGAACGCTCCTTCGTGTGCATGCGGTGAAGGTTTTTGCCGTTAGACATTTACAAATTCGCACGCACATTAGGCAATTGTGATATTGTGTTTTACGGATGTGTAGGGACCGAGTGCACTAAAGTGGTTCAAAAGATTTCGATATCTTCGTTTGGTGTTTCACCCTTTTTCGAGAATCAAATCAGTTACTTTTGTGCTGCAACGAAATTTTTTGCTAAAACTTTGCAAGCCTCGAGCACACACTGGAGTCACTCTTGGTCTTTGATATTTCGAGTCGCAAAGTTCGTGAGACGAGAATTTTGAGTTTTTTTTTTTTTGTTAATGAGGGAAGTCGTTAGCGGAGTTTTGAAAATATTTGACCATCAGGAAGTTGGTGAAACTTGAAAAAACGTCTTTTCGAACCACTCTAGTCACGGAATTGACACGTAAAATAAAACTTGAACTATGACGTGTTTTTTTTTTTGGTGAAAATTCGAGCACGAGCAGAATTGGGTTCGTAATTATTTTTCATTTGAATGAAATGATAGAATAATTAACCAGCGAGTGAAATTTTCCATTGAAATCTGACGTTTCAATGGAAATTTCGATACACGGATTAATTCCCAACTCTGGCTCTCTGTGAATCGCGTGGAATTTTGAATTGCTTGCTACAAACGACGATCACATCGAGTTAGAACGATGAAATAAAAAGTGAGTAAAGTGAGCTCTTTGTTTCAACATTTATTGTTGAAATTGCACTGTGAATTGCGAAAAATCGGGTGAAGCGGAAGAAAGTTGTGAAAATAATAAAGCACGACGCTGTGTGACGAATAAAAAAACAATGTAAGCGAAATTTTAGTTTAAATTATTCTTACCCGATGGTTCGACCGATGTTGACAATATAATGTTGTATTTGAACGCTCCCTGGTCGTTGCGTGCCTCCAAAATGTACTCCTTCTCGGTATCGGACTTTTGGACACTGTCGATTTTTAATTCTACTCCCCATGTGCCTTTGCCCTAAAGACGAGCAGAAAAAAAATTCATTGAATCATCACAATTTCATTAGTTTCGAATCTCACGAAAAAAAAAACTCGGCTATAGGAATCATTTAGTTTCCGATCGATCAGTAACGATTTGGAAACGTAATAGTTGTCCGTGGTTTCGTCGGCTTTGCCTATAATGATGGCCTTTCGCAATATTCATTAAAAAAAACATTTATGGAAATGTTGAGACACTTGATCAAATAAGATCGAGGGATTTTTAGCTAATCGCGTAAAATCGTGAAGCAAGATAGAAATTTCGTGAACATTCGTTTTTTAGCCGCTTGTGAAAAGTTTAAGGAATAGTGTGACGTAGGCAAGGAAGAAAATTCCGAATTGGCGAAAACGTGTTTTTCCAGTGGGGTGGAGAAATCGGAGAAAAAAGGAGAGAAAAATCAGGGTAGATGGCTGCGTCGGTCTTTATCGATACAACGTAGAGTTGAAATCCAATATCGCTGCTCTTCTAGGCTCTCACGAGGATTCGTTCGTCCGTGGCCTTAATTTTCTCTCATGGACTCCCCGAATGCGTCTCTTCCATGGTAACGCCCTTTTTTATTTTTTATTATTTATCTCTCTTTTTTTTTGCACCGAGCAAAATGAACAGGACTGGCAAGGCTTGGACGAGGCCTTGGCCCGCCAATTCTTCGGAAACGTAATTCCGACTGATTCGAGCGGATCGAGGCGAGCACACAGACTGCAAGGATGAAAAAGATACAGGAAGGGGATGGACAATCGTCCACGAAACGAAATCCGATGGAACTCGACCGAAATTTCTTTCCGGTCCACGTGACTTCGATTAACGCATCCCAGACTTTGAGCTTCGTTCTCAAATACGATAACGATATACGCTGCTAATTTTATTTTTCCTTTCGTTTTCCATCTCCTTTTTTTTATTCCCAACTTTTTTATTCGACCCCTTTTTACTGCTTCCACCACGGAAATGAAACGTAATTTTCCTGGAGTCATTTTCTCTCCGCTTGTGTCGATTACTTTGACAATGGTTTTTTATTTACATTATTTTCCTCCAAAGTTTTCGGTTTTTTTAAATCTTTTTCTTTACATCTCTGCGAATTCGAATCCTGATGTTTTTTTTTCATGAAAGCATAACAATTCCGATTCCTATAAACTTTATTGCGATTCTAGAATTTTTTATGCTTAAGCTTGGAGTTTTTTATTTCGATCCGTTGAACGGGGTGGCAATGTTTAGTTTTCAAAAATAAGAGGTGAGAAGAGAAAGAACTCGCTCGAAGGAACCGATTCTCATCGAGATTAAATTATTTTTCAAATACATTTGCAATCCTGGGTCTGAATGACCCGGCATGGTAATGAACAGTGAAGAATGCTCTTTCGCTTCGTTAAGTTTTGCGTATTCGAGGAAACTTGTGCAGGCTTCACACATTGACCAATTTTTATTCTATACGTAGCAGAATTAGAGCCGTGCAATAAACGAATTTTCGAATGGAGGAAACAGTCTGAAAGCTCAGCAGTGTCAGAAAGAGAAAAATGTTTGTGTCTCGTACCAAATCGACGGCGGTCGAAGTTTGGAGTCGATTGCTTTCATCAGGTCTTCCTTCGGTTATCTCTTCACCGTCGATGTGCCACACAAAGACAGGACGAGGATTAGCGTGAACGGTGACATTAACGATCCCCGGACGTCCAATTACGTAGCCGAATCGTTCGAGGTTTGGTTGTGGCTGTGGCGCGACTGAAAATAAGCGACACAAAAAGTTATCACATTTTCTTCCAATTTGGACAGTTGCGCGACGAATTTTTTAAAACTCTTTGAATTATTCCAAACTTCGAGTTCATCTCTACACAGTTTTTCGAAAAGTATCTTTGTTTGAATTCTGAGCTATTTTCTCGACAAAAATATCATTAAAAAATCATGATGACGATTCATTGTCAAGATTCATTAACGATTCATTGGGAAAATTGTGTCATACTCACAATAAACTTGGAGATCTTGTTTCGTCTCCTTCGGTCCATCCAAAGCGATATGATGGGCCAAGCAACGAACCATTTTTCCATTGTCGGTCCAGTCAACAGCGTGCGAGACGTTAAGTACAGCGACCGAACTGTTACTTGCGGCATAATCGTAAGTTGGTCTGCTCTCGTAACTGAGAGGTTCGTCATCTGAAAATTTTACATCAAAGTTGTTAAAAAAATCGTGTAAGCTCATTTCCTTCTTGTCTGCGAGTATTTCACGGTAATAGTTGCGAGAAAAAAAATGAAATCGCGCTAGTCGATGATTCGTTACAAAAAAAATTGTTCCCATTTTCTTTTAGCTGAACAATAAATTTATAAAACGAAAAGTAAATTTTTGAAGTGATAAAAAGTAAAATTCTTATAAATAATAAAAATTATTCAATCCTACAAATAATTCTAGTCATTTTTCGATCTATCGATTGATTTTTATAACATTTTTAAATAAATATCGTACCGAGATAAAGAGACAAATTGGCAGCAGGACGACCCGAACGAGCGATGCAACTAATTTCCAGTCTGTCTCCGCTTACGTAGATGCGATCACCGCGTGGACTGAGGCTCAAGTATATTTCGGGGGTGCTTGGGGGTTCTGAAAAAAAAACACATGTATTATTGAAAATGTGCATCGTTGGAAATGTGCAGAAATTTGAGAGCGAGAACGAATCGATAATTCTCAAGACTACAGAAAAAATGTCCATTCAATAAATTGTTTTTTTTTTACGTGCATGGTTGACGCTTTTCCACGTTTAACCTGCACTCGGTGAGATGCAAATTTTGGTGCAGGGAAAGATTTACTTATTTATTTATTCCAATATTATCGATTGGTTTTTAATCTCTAAATCAGAAACGTACAGATTTTGTTTGGGTTTGTGCAATTCAATGAGCATTTAATGAAAAAAAAATTGTTTTTGGAACTCACTGGCTACGACGATTGTCACTTCCGCTTGAACTTCCCTTCTGCTGGACTCCATGGTCATCATACACTTGAAGAGACCATTGTGAGATTCTTTGACTCTGGCGATTTTAGCACCGCACTGTCCCGCGTTCTTGCCAGTCCCGAAATACTCGATTCCATCCTCTGCATTCTGGTTAGGTGACAAATACATACCCTGTTCACCAGGGATTTCAACACGGCATATGTCAATTTTTGAGTCAACCGTGCACAGTATCGTTAAACTGTCTCCCAATCTCACGGGTGCTGTGCCGCTCGGAGATATCGTCACTTGTGTCTTGCCGGCTGAAAACACTAAAACAAACAAAAAACAATTCGTCATTAGTCCCGAGAAATAATTATTATCACAAAAATTTCCAAATTTCGTAAACTTTTTGTCAAATTTGTCGATTTTTTAAATTCATTCTCAATCATTTTGTTGTCTATTCGCAATTTCACTTTTCGAAATAACTTGCACAACACGTGCATTTTATTATTCAAAATAATAGTTCAGCAGAAATAGCGAGAAATTGTTGGAATTAAAAAAAAAAAGGATTTTTCGTATAATTTCGTCGATAAAACTGTGTAATAAATACAATAGATTCATCGCGTTAGTAACCTCGGGCGAAACAAATTAATACGGACAAGTTTTTAATGAACAATTGATTATAAATCCGAAAATAAATGAATTCGCTCCTCCCACAAATAATTTACAAAATAATTTTTAGTACGAAGTCCAGGCATTGTTGGGTGGGACCGAAAGTTTGCAATTTGGCCACGGTTATTCATATTAGTCCAGGCGCGGATGAGAAACGAGCGAGAGGAAGGGAAGGAGTGAGAGGAGTATGGGAACTGCATTAACCTGGGCGACGAAAAAATTTGCATTTTTTATCGTACCAGCGGCGGAATGGAGCGGTGGGAATGGAGCGGGTCGAACGTTTTTTGCTCATGAATTTTGCCAGCATCGATTGTTAATAAATTTATTTATATATTGATATTGTGACAATTGTAGCGCGTAAAGAGAATTTCACACAAAGTTGCACGATTTTTCGTTGGCAATATTTTTGGAGGCAATGCAAATTATCTCATTACAGCTTGCGACCCAGTCAGTCTACGGGAATATACGAATTCGTGCAATTTTGAAATCTTTTCTAAAGCCCATGAAAATTACGCCGGCTTTCAAGATTCTTGGAAATTAATAATTTCCTCCGAAAAAAAAAACAATTGTCATTTTCATCGATCATTGTCGACGCACTTGACAATTTTTTTCAAATCGTTACTCTTCATGCACGAATGAACGTTGAGGAATCTCTTTATGGAATAAATTCATCGATTATAATGGATGATAATCCGCAGAACTGCAATCTGCAGATTCCATAAGAACGAGAACAAAAACAGAACAGAAGAATAAAAAGAATGTGTTATTTTTGGTTTCCATCAATTTCGTTAGAATATGTGATAAAATGGATGCGGAGAGGGAAACGCAAGGAAAGGGCAAGCGAGAGGGAGGAAGGAATGAGGAAAACGAGAAATAACAGGGGGAAAAAAACAATAAAGTCGTACACACGTATGTTCAGTAAAATCAGGGCTACGGATGAACTGCATGTGTCGACACTGGGTTCGATCTCCGATCCGAAGAGAACGTTTTTTTTGTGCAATCAAAACGTTGTGACGCATCGCGTTGATAAAAAATCGTTTGGCCAATCAGGGAAATTAAATTGAACTGGATGTTCTGCAGTTCGGACCGCTGAACCGAACTGGAATAAATGGAGACGAAAAATCTTCGCTACCTGTCTTTCACCCATCACACATCATGAACGTTTTTTTACTTTTTTCGTTCTACCACATTTTTTATATTTATCCCAGGAACCGAAAGGTTCCTCTAATGAACCACCCTTCTATTTATCAATCGCTGGTTTCACCACTGCGAGACCGCTTAATTGCAAAAATGAATTCTACAAAATTGAGGTTGCATTCTATTTTCGCTTATTCCTCGCGTTCTTCGGTCTCCATTCTCAAAAATCGATCAATAATACGATTACGTTGCTAATGCAAAAAAAATAAAAATAAAAACGATGAGAAGATTTCAATGATCGCCATGACACTTGAATAGAATTTTTCCGGAGTTGGCAATTTTTCGTGTACGAAACCCCAATTCTCAATAGTTGGAAAACTTCGAGCTCAATAATATATATTTGGCCGAATTGTAAACTTTTGAATGATTCGGGACAAAACGAACGTCGATGAGACTTAGTTGATAAAATTTCCGATTAATCAAAAAATTGTGAGTCGAAGAAACGTAAATCCATCGGATTCGTTAACCGAGGACTTAGATTGCAAGCGAATGAAAAAAAAAATTAAAATCAACTATGTAACATTTTTTATTTGCAATCTAGAGAAAAAATTTGATTTTTTTTAGAGAAAATTGATATTTTCATGTTGGATTTCCTCGAATGTTGATTAAAATTAAAAACGCACATTTATTTACATGACTGACGAGAAAGTCGAGATGGTCGTGTTTCCGTTGCAGAATTAATTAAATTCCACGTTAATACGATAGCGGAGAAGAGTGTCAAGCGTCAAGCGAGGATAAATTGATTTTTGTGTGTTACAGTTGGGAGATTGTCCGTGCTGCCATATCGTCATTCACTTGGTATGGAAACATTGAGCAATTCTATCCTCATAAATTAATCGGTTTGATTTTCGATTCGGGGATTTGTTACATGTTCGCATGAAGCTTGATATCGATGTATAATTTTCCTGTTCGAAATACACGTGGACACGAAGCGGGAAGGGAAGAGGAGGAGGGAGAGAGCACGGGAGAAAAGCGTATCGGGCACAAAACCACGGCAGCATATGCTATGATTTGTGGACAAAGTAGCAAACGATATGTGTGCTCCGGAATGCTCGTTGAAAATGATGCGAAAATGATATTGAACGATTTACATATTTCGAGGAAATTCAAATCGAATCCAATATTTTATATTTTAAATGTTTATTATTATTTAATTCTTTAAATAAAGTTCCATTGCGGAATATGAGGACATTTTGTTTCGTTTCTATTGCTCGATGCGTTGGGCAGGCCACAAAAGTGGGTCCACTTTAATTTTTAGGAAAGAGGATTTTTAATAGGAAACCAAATGGATCGTCTTTTATATTTCAATGGAATTTGGGCCAAACACTATTAACCTTATCAAGTTTATTATATTTTTATTTTAAAAAATGTAATAACGTTGATAAGTGTATTTATTTCAATGACAGTCAAGGTTCCAATATTTTCTTCCAGTTTTCACTGGAAGCAAATCATTGAGTAATTAAAATGAGACGTAAAAAGGCAAGTTGAAATTTCGTTACGTATCCATGCTTACATCTTGAAAACTGACACAATTCACTTCGCATCTCATGGCATCGGCATGACTTTGAGATCTCAATGCTCTCCAAGAGCTGCCTCCACCATGGAGCTCCATGGAAACTCTGTCAAGTTTTTCCGCTCTCATTGTTCAAACATTCATGAAAGTTTGTAGACAAAACGACGCGTCACTTTGGAGAGTACATTTTCAATATTCTCAACTCCGGATCGCTGTACGCGCTGATTAAAAATACAACAATCTATTATCAGTCCATTACTGGCTTTCATTAATAAATGAACGACTAATTGCAACGTAATTTACTCGTTATTCCTTTTCGTCACGTTACCAAGTGTTCTCTCACATTTTCCAATTGCCATTCAGTTCGAACTACATAACAATCGAGACTCGATTCTAATTACGCAGTAATTATTGTTTGTCTCTGTTATTAGGAGGAGCAATATTTCAGTCCCAAAATCTGGATGATTTTCTCTTCCCATTCGGCCCAGCACATCTCCTTTATTAGAGCTCTAGAGTAAAATGAACAACAACATCGTGATACGTTAAGTGCTATTTCAAGGCTCTTGCTCGAACCTCTCTTGGATCCTATCTCTATGCATCTTTGCCCCTGTAAACGACTTTCCTCGGCAATGATGACGTTGGAATTGAGTTATGTAAAGTGAATTTTCTATATAGAATAACTATTACTCGCCGATGGCCACGAACTCATCTCCGCAGCATGTGCTGTACGTGTCGATGCTGTAATGTGTTGGTGTGAACGCGTGTATTTTAAAGCTTGGAAAATGGAATTTAAAGCTCAGCTTCGCACATAATCTTAAATCGAACAACAACATTTTTTTCTGTACAAAAGCTCATGTGGATTCTTTACAACATTTTCCGCCCAAAATTCGATTATTTTCGTCGAAGCTTCTTTTTTTTCATAGTGATTACCCATTCGATTATCCATTGCTAAGACTTGAACAGCTCTTATAAAGCCCAAATTTTCAATCGTCATTCATCAATTCACGAGATCGGGGTGACTGGAGATTCGATGGTTGGTTAATTATTTAATTGAGGCTCGCGCAGATTGAAGTTTTCATTCACCGTAATTTTTGAACTGTGAGTATTTGTTCGACTATTTTGTTCCTCGCAAATGATTTAAGTATCAAAATTATTCGTTAATTTGCAATCCCGTCGAATTTGCATTCCATTTTCGAACGATGAATACTCTGTTTATTCGTGCAAATCGTATTTCATTTAATGATCAACTTTTCTCGTTGGTCTTCAACATTTCTATTATCAAAATTGCAATTAAAAATCGAATATTTTTTTAGCATTACATTTTTATCATTTTTATTTACATGTCTTTGTAACGAGCTGGTGGGTCGAAGTTGATGAAAGACTGAAACTGATTGAAAACAACTTGATGTTCTGATAATTACAATTATTTGAAATGAGAGAAACAGCACGTTTTCTCGTGCATGCTGCTCAAACATCCGCGGGGCATCAACCCAATGCAGTAAATTAGAACGTTGCGATAAAATGTAAATAATAGCAACGATAATGAAACTGTTCAACGGACTCGATTTGTGGGTAAATTCCGATCCACTCCATTTAGCACATGTTAACAATTTACACGCGTTCGATGAAACTCGCACTTCTACGCTCCGAAACTTCTATGCAGCAAAAAGCACTGAGAAGTCATTCACTTCGTTCCAACCGTGATGGTTGATTTTCGGCATGGACGTTAATTACATTGCTGTTGTCCTCAATAATAATTCAAAACTGAAACGTGACCAATAAATCGTACAATGGACGCAAAATTATGGAATGTTAACATTTTTTTATCGATTTTGATGATCGTCATTATTGAATTACTGTGAATTACTTTGAGATTCGAAAATCGAAAATGAAACAAACTCCGTAAATAAATAAAAAATCAATACTTGTTTAAAAAATGGAAAAATCATTGAATTCCTTTCACAAAAAAGTTCAGTATTTCGAGATAATAAAAGTTGAATATTCATGTAGAAATAAAACTGATATTGCAACGGAAACTGTCGGAAATATTTCCTACCGACAGGCTCGTGCAACGACAATCGTCAAATTTTCTACATTCGTTCGATATTTCATCAGTATTTAGGAACATAATTGGACTATTTTTTCTGATTCCTTTGTCGCATAATTGGATGTGCGAACAAATTTTTTATTTAAAAAAATAAAAAACTGACGTTATTTCTCGTAATTTTTTATATGAATGTTTTTTTTGTCATTCAGTGTCCAATATCGAAACCGTTTGCGGTTTGCTCATTTTTGTTACATATTGCTGCAATGGAAAGTTGATGAATTTGATCGACGCAAGAGTGTTGAGTTTTTTGCCAATTAAGTTGATTAGAGCAAATCGATTCAGAGTAAAATTGTTGTATTTTGTTTGGTGCATTGATACTGGCCGATTTTATGTACACTCACATGTATGAAACCATCAATCGACTTGGGTCATTCGAATTAGGTAGTACAAACTGTCAAAGTATTTATCACGCTCGGTGAATCGAATAAAAATGAATTAAATATTTTGTGAGCCTGAATGGCGCGTCACTTAAGCCTCTTGAATGGCGAGAGATCAAATTGGGTGTTTGAGTAAATAAATCATTAATAGACCGGCGAACGGTTCAGTGTATCTGGGAAATAATCAGCTTGCCAAGCAGAAAGCCGTTGTATCCTGTTTACTGAAACCCAGAATGAAGTTTGAATGCAATAATTATCAAAGTTTTACTGTTGAATAATTACCATCCTGGATAACGAGATCGTTGATCATAATACCAAAAGCTTTTTGTATGATCGATGCTTTCTTCATTTCAGATTAATTGGTCATTGTGTATAGCGTCAGCTCTACAAAATAGTATACCAAGGCTTTGTAATCAATTTTGAAACAATGAAAATGCAACAATGTCAATAACAGTTTTTACTGCAGTTGGAAATGCATGGAACTATAAGGAGCAGGGTAAAATTCGACGTGATGACTGCAAATAAAGTCAACGCATCGAATAAAGAAAAGTTTGTGATTTCTAAGACCCTCGTGTCATTTTGAGAACGAGTTTTGAGACACTGTGTATGGGAAACTAGTAGAATGAAGATTTTCCAGTGACAGCTTGCCGGATAAGCTGAGCTTTATTGCAAGAGCCTCAAGCTGTTGTAACCCCGTTGCATACACCTTTCAATCTCGTTCACTCGAGGTGTATATACAAGCTGTATATAAGCGTGGTATAACAACGTTGGCTCTGATGATACCGGTGATGATGTTGCACTGTCTACGGCACACACAGTTCCAGGGGCCCAAGAGCATTATATGCGAAAGCTCAAACCTTGCTAACAGCTACTCTTCCAACATGAGCAAGCCTCAAGCGCAGAAGGCCATGAAAGCCTCTGCGAGTTCCGTCCTCCTAGTCTCAATCGCGCCCTTTTGTTGCTCGGGGTATACATCAACTGATTTCGTCTGAATGCACGCTTTCCTGCCCCGATTGTCGCAAGGGTGCACGAGTAAATCAACCCCCTGAACAACTCCCTCGTGACGAAACGACGCACCGTTCCGCATGATTACCCAGAACATTGTCAACAAGCGAAGTTTCGATACTTACTCCCCTCCCACTTGACCTGCACAAGGTTTTACGTTTTATTGCAACTTTCTGCACGATCAACTTCGCACTTGGACCTCAAAGTTTATTTGGAGGGCATAAAAAAGTGACTGCGAATTCAAGAACAAATTTCCAAAACGATTTCGTTCTGTCGATATTTTTTTTTGTTTTGGATAATTCGTCGCTGCGTGTGTATTGAATATTTTAACGTGATAAGTTTTTGAGTTCAAATTCGATTTAACATTTTTTCGTCCCAAAGATCCTCCGCAGTGATGTGAACAGAAACGTCAAGGGATTTCATGAATTTTCGAAATCACGGATTTCTTCGGCCTAATCGATTTTCTGACGATTTATAAAAATTATTGAAAATCGTTCTCTGATTTTTTCAGAGCGTAAAACGCTCCGTTTCGGTCGGTTTGAATTTTTTGTCGGCTAAAAAAGGAGAGAGATTTGATAAAATAAAATAATAAGAGCAATGGAGCCACGAGAGGAAAGATGGAACAAGATACTGTGGATATAACGAAGATCTTTGTAACGCGATTCGTGAGAGGAACGTTAATTAAATTAGCATTTGAATCCGTATAGCTCTTGGATTCTTTCGGAACGAACGTAGAGAGCAGGCAATTACGAACTCTCGTGAGCCTTCTCGTTGTTTCTCTCTCCGTCACTCCTTTTTCGTATATTTTTTCCTCTTTCCCTTTCCCTTCGGAGCTCCCACCACAACGCATCTCTTTTCTGTCTCTCCGCATGCGTCTCCCTCTTTTCCCCTGATTCCCGTTGCTTGTCGATTATTTTTCTTTTCCTCTGTCTCGTTTCGTCTGTTTCCTATTCTCTGCCTTTCCACCTTCGCTTTTTTCCTTGTTTAATTTCTCTTTTCTTTCATTTCCTCATTGCGCTAGGCTTTTCCCGAGATTCTCATGTGCAGAACACCTGCGTATATGAATCCTAACACGCTCACGCGATTGTGCGAGAGATAACGGATTTGCTCGCTAGTCCTTTGATTAAATTAACATAATGAACGGAATGGAGAGGCAAAACGGAAAACCACGAGAGGAAAAGAGCCATTCAGCCTTTGCATTCACTTTCTCTCCTGCTATAGTGTCTCCGTATTCTTTTGGTCCAGCCACTTGCTTCTGTACTTTCTACAATGAAGGAAGCATCTCCATTATACAAATTTTTCTTCGAGGAAACTTTTATTTTTTCGTTATAAAAATGGTCGTGTTATGGTGCGTAATACATATGAAAGGAACCGCCTGGGGTGAGATTAAATTGTTGATAAGTAAGCTGAAGGTTTGGCTGAAGGAAAATGCACCGAGGGCAGAAACTTGCTGCCACGGTGGTTGATAAAATAATAATTTCGATGATTCACACTAATTACTTTCAGCACCAACTACTTTTTGAGATACCGCGGTTCACTGTATAGATTCTTCTTGAATTATTTCCACTCGACGTTTACTTTCTTCAATTACGAGGGTAGAAAAGAGAGTATGGCACCAATGATCCATTAAAGTCACCACTCTGGGGATGAGAGGTTAATGCGAGATTTTTATTTCCCGATCGTTATTGATTGTTCGATGAATAATTTTTTACCGACCATCTCCCACAAACCTTCCTTCCTTTTCTGGTTCACGTCTCAGGGAAAGGATTCGAGCAGAGCAGGATATAATGAATTTTCAAAGTTTACCGGGGCACGGACAGTCGCGCCTGCATTCGCTGCTCGGGGTTGCACCGTCAAATCGAGACAAGATTTATAACCATCGTACACAGCGTGCTGAACAAATAGGCGAGCTTACGAAACTTTGCACGCTCGTGCACCGACCCTCGTAACTTTCCCTCTCCCTTCTTTCTCTCTCCTCTTCGGTGTCTTGCCTCTTCCCTTTTTTTCTTCTTCCTCTGTTTTCTCGCCTCGTTCGAGTAATACTTCCGTTGAGGGAACTGGAATGTTGCATAACATTCAAAACTACTTAGCCTTGGAGTTTTTTTCTCTGCTCTTTAAATATATTTCCTCCCACCGTACAGAGCAGCGTGGCTTTTTGCAGATATTGAATAAAATCATTGGAACTTTGTTCTTGACAATGTGTGGAAATGTCAAAATAAAAAAAATTCTGCAAAGGCTCCTTTGAATCCATTTGCAGGTTTTCAGAAGGAGATTAAAAAGTTGGAAAAAGGTCACAGCGTTCGAAGCAGCAAAATACTCTTCGCAACCAGATCAAAATATCGATGCACATCGAAGATTGCGATTGACGTATCCGAAAAAGCAAAACATTATTAAAAAAAATTTTTAATTGAGAAGAGAATTTTGAAATGGTAGCAAAACATCGTTTCACCGTCGTACGAGCTCTGTACTATGTTTCCATGACTATAAATCCCGTGATTTATTTTTCAAAGGGAAAGTTACGTGGGAGTATCTGGTAACGCATTAGGTATTCACTAGTCGAACGATTTCGTGCGACGGAACGAAAGAATTTCGTCAGGACTGCGATCCGAAAAGTTCTCTCGAAAGGACGAGAGAGATCAAGAGAAAGAGGGAAAGCATGAAACCCTAGCTTGATAAAAAAAAAGGCGGAAAAAAGGAGAACAGACGTTGGCTCTCAACGCGCTTTTTCCATTCTATACGCGTTACATATAATATAAACCATTACAAGAGCGAACTGGAAAAGATAGAAAGACTAGAGGAGCAGAGAGCAAGGGAGGGAGAGAGTGCGAGGATCTCATTTGAACGAGAAGGCATCAAGGCCCGCAAATGTAATATATAGGACGCATAAGAGGAGCATCAGACAGCGCAGTCTAGAATCTCCTAATGAGGGTGGCTTTTTCTTTCGTCTCTGTGGCAGAGTTTTCAGCGCCCTCTGCCCTCTCGGCAGCTCTCTCCTTCTCCTCCTCCTCCTCCTCATCCTCCTTACTCTTCTGACTCCCGGAGCGACTATTCTTGCATACGAAAAGGCCGAGGCCCTTTTTTCTTCCCTCTTTTTCCACCTTTGAATTCGAGAAAAAGGCCAGAAAGAGAGGGAGACAGCCAGAGCTGACTTTAGCACACAGTCTCGGTGTTATCTCCCTAACGGCAGATGTATAGTTGTTCTCTGCGGTTACACGTCAATGGGAGTGCAGCCAAGAGAGCAAGAGTGATGAATAAAGGGAGGGACGTGCCGTCGAGTGGCGAGCTCTGGCGGTGGCGTCGCATAATTAAAAAGAAAAAAACTCTCGAATCGCTGCGTTTTTCTCTCATTTTACTCGCATTCCAACGACAAATAGAATCGATATCTATATAGTTTCTCTCTATTTTCGCATTCCCTTACCTATAGTTCTCCAGGAAAATTCAATCTTTAATTGAGAGTTTTTGCCATTGAGAAAGTAATAAAGTTTGGCCAACGATTGACAGATTTTATTGAATCTGAACGTGTGAGTTTCACTGCGTGTGGTAAATCGACCGATCAATCAACGGGATCGAATATGTATGACAAAAATAATCGAAATACTTGGATTATTGATACACATTTTAATCATCGAATCATCAGCCAGAAAATCGCCTTTTTCGAGAGATTGGTTTTTTTTTAGTTTTAGGAATTTCGTTATGTATTTATCGACTTCGTCAATATCATTAGTGCACTGACTTCCGGTCTTTTTTATTTATGAGACTGCGTTCCGCTTAGCGATCTAATCGATGGAAAAACGATTCCAATATATTTGTTTTTCACGGTTTATTTGATTACGACAGTTTCGTTATTCGTCCTTTGTTATTATTCGAGATTTTTTTTCGTTCCAACAAACACCATGATTTCTAGAGATCCTGGAGTTCTCATTATATATACAACAAATAAATTCATATATGTCTACAGATATATATGAAAGATTCTCTGGCACAACTCTTGGAGCTAAAGAGCTCTCGTTTTCGATGTAAAAAAAATTGAGAGCTCTCGGTCTTCTCTATATCTCTGCTGCGTGCTCTCTCATCGCTCGTTTTCTTTCGTTCTTTTGGCTTCCTCAAGAGACGGCTGATTCATCATTTCTCGACCTACTAAAAAATTATTCCGTCGTGTCGGAAAACGAGTGCGCGAAGAGAGATGAAGAAAAAATATGATAAGCACGAAAGAATTTTGACATTTCTTTCCTGCGAACTTTTCGCTAAATATTGATAAACTCGGGATATTAAATATCAATCGTGATCATTGAGAGTCATGCCAGAGCATTAACTTATTTTCATAAAAATAATAAAATATAAACGGTTATCATTTGTTATTTGCATAAATATTACGTATAAACAAAAAAACAAATTCCATATTTTTTTATTATTTTCTTTATGCTGAATAATTACGCATACCGAAATGGCAAATTTTTGACAAACTTAATGAACTGCAAGGATTTTTTTCTGATTCCGATTCATTGAGGAACAGGAACGTCGAATAATTTGTTTATTTTTTCTACCGGACGTATAGTCGGATATTTTTCGAACTTTTCTCGTGGGCGAGATGTTATTCTTTGGCGTGGGAAGGCGAGAAAGTGTTTGAGGACGAAAAGCCGTTTTTTTTTCGTTTTAAATGAGGAATTCCTTCGAGCGATCGCACACGCTTGTCGAACGCCATAAGATCACTGTCAAAAAGACGAAGAGAAAGAGAAAGGAGGGAGCGTCGTGACACTTCGCAACCCCCTTGGCCTTACAATCTGTAGACTCTGACTTTCGGTCCCAGCCACGCGAACAAGATCGAAGCTTATTTCAATGCGAATTGAAAGCGGATTGCGGATATCAACGTCTCGACCGAATCGAATTACCATAATAAAGAAAGCTTGGCAGAGAATGAGGGACGAAGGAGGCAGGTCGAAAAAGAGGATTGGAAGATGGAAAGAGAAACGGAAGAAAAAAGAAGGAAAAAAATCGAAGGCAAAGAATCTGTCGATCGGAAGGCAAGGCGAGGAGGTTAGTTTTGGGTATCGAATGTTCCAAGAGCGTTTCTCGCTCGCTGCGAGATTCACCTCGCTATACAGCCACGAGCACAGAGTGCTTTTTAATCCGAGTTGGGTTACGTATCGCCGAACGGCTTTCCAAAGTCCCAATTTCCGATTGACGGTATCGTCAAGCTCGGATACTAAATACGTATCACTTTTGATTACTTACACACCCACCAATCCGAGAAAAAGATACTAAGGCTATCGTTTTATTTTTTTATTCAACGGAAGCACATCCCAGCGTAATGGCGCTGTGCCAACATCGCCTTTCCGAGCTATCATCCTACCTATCAACTGCTTATTTCATTATCTCTTTATAAGAGGCTGAGGGATTTTATCGTGCTGCTTAACAGAGATTTTTGCAGCCCTTTTTCCAGCCCTCGTCGTACTTAACCGTCGGCGATTCAGAAGTCGTAGTTAATTGAATCATGGCCAATTAACTGGTTGATGAAAAATCAGCATTTTATTAGGGTGATGCGATCTTTTTTTTCGCATTCTGGAAACTGCTACACATTCCAATAGATTTTTAATTAACTTGCACAAAATATTTTCAATTACATATTGTGAGGACGAAGAATCGCTCCAAGTGATTGAATTTTTCGAGATACATTCTCGGATAAGGAACGAGCACTCGGTGGTTCACGTTGAATCATCGTCGCGTGAGAAGATTTTGTTTCTATGGACGTCCGGTGACTTATTCCGACAAGTCGAACATTGAAAGGCCTTGCTCTTAGAATACAAATGAGTAATTGTAGTTTAGAAGTCTTCGGGGGAGTGTTTTCGTGGTCGAAATTCGTGCTACAATTTGCAACCTCCTGTGATGTTTCTTGTCTTTTGAGCTTTTTTTTTTATCGAAGCTCCCACGACCTCTCGAACCTTTGGTGGAACATGGGGATCGAACTTGGACGAATAAGAATCTCACGAAAAGATTAGCTCTGGGACTTTTGTGTGCAGAGCCACGAAATGATCAGGAGTTTTCAAATTGGATTGTGATGAGGGCAAAAGATAAGGGATAAAGGTAAAGAGGCGAAATTGTTTGAACTCGCAACTGTATTTCGTAAGATTTGCCAATAATAATGAAATCGAATGATTTTTGCTGCCAACCGCTTGATTATCATTTCATAGAATTTCGGTACATTTTTTTGATGTGCAATTTCTTCCAACTTTAGATTGAAATATATAGGGATTCATGGTCAGAAAGCCATTAATTAGTAGTCGTGATGAATTGCTGCAATTTCGATTATCAATATTTATTTAACGCGCTTTTGCTGCAAAGCTCTTTGCACACTGTGCAAATTTACTTTTGCTTGGAAAACATTCGTCGTATATATGAACCTATATACTGCGAACCGTATTTATCCCCCCCCTCCCCCCAACCCCGTCACTCGATATATCGATCTCTCTCTCTCTCTCATCGGCGATGTCGTATTTGAGGAATATTAATACCCCACGACCAGACGCTGCGGAAATACAGAGAGAAAACGATAAACTGACGCGGATGTATCGATTTTGTTCTCCTCCATTCTCGCTTGGGTCCTTTCGCACAATATGATGTTTGCAAATCTTATATCGAGCCCGAAGGGTTTTTAATCCCTAAGATTATGGCTTCCATTGTATAAGTTGATATGATTGAGTCAGAGGCCTTTCAAATATATATCGTGACCCCTTCGTTCACAAATATTTTTCGCTACGCGTTGTTTTTTTTTTGACAAGTCGCCACTGACGTGTCAGTCGGACGCGAGCTTCGGAGTTTGTCGAGGCGTTCTTTTGTAAATAATCGACGATGTGTCAATTTGTGATTCTCGTCAACCGACAGTTGTCATCGTTGATAATAATAAACGATCCTGTTACAATGAAACTTTTGTTTTTTTCCAAAACTCCCAAATTCTCGAAAAAAATGTCAGGAATTTTTTAACGGCTATTGTTTCCGTGGGTCCTCTACTGATTTCCGGGGCCTTATAAAATGCAGAAAACTCTTCAAGAATTTTGAACAAACGGAGTATCCATGAGCCTACACTTTATAATTTCCATTTTGAAAATCATAAAATTCTGCCGACTGCTCTGCTAGCTGTGAGAATGTTTATCAGGCAGCAGTATAAGCGTATCTTTCATCACGGTAATTGAATTTTTGGAACTCAATACCGTGGCCAAAGCTTGTAACTAAGTTTACCGGTTTTCTGCACTGTGAGAGATTGCAAGTGGAATGCACGAGTATATATGGACATGTCGGTCAACTTCTCGACTCTCGAGTGTGCAAGAATAACTGACCAAACTTCTGCAAACTCAAGTTTTTGAGAGAAATGGAAAAATTACATGAAAATTGAAAATATCGAAGTGTTTATACGAAATTCACGCTGAGCTTTTGAAAACTTTAACCTTTTTGATTTATTGATTTGTAATCCGTAAGACTTCAAAGAATATTAAAATATCATTCGAGGGTTTTAATTATTGAAATTTCTAACAATTACCCACGGTTTTTCCTCATTTGACTGAATTCTAATTGGAAGAACAAATGGGCATTTGAAGAATTAACGAGAGCGACGAGAACAGGGGATTTTAAATGCGGTGTAATTGGCTGAGGACGATGATGGCTAATACAACGGACGGATCGTTCATCATGATTACTCAGCGATTATTTCAACTTCGCGACAAAGATTAATAGATTTTCCCCAGGGGTATAATTAATCGAGCGATTTCTCACGTATTTATCATTCGAAGACTATCGTTTATTTTTAGATGAAAGTATAAAAAAAAGCTGGATCGATCGGAAAATGGTGGTGCTTAAAAAATCGAAAAGATATGATCACGAAGAACGTTTGCTGGTGTGCTGGTGTTACAAAAGTAAGTTTTCGCAGTGTATATGGTTGAAATTGGGGAGGAAAAAAGCATCCGCTCGACTCGTAAGTCACGAGCGAACGTTATTGCCTCATCGTTTTGTGATGGCTTTCTTTATCTCTTCTTCGTCCTTTTTCTCCCTTTCGTCAATCGTTCTGTCCTTGCTCGTAATTTGGAGAAATTGCTTCGATCGCCAAGGAAAAGGTGGCGTGTAGGCGTTCTGGCACTTGTGGCAGCCATTTTTCAGACAGTCATTTCTTTCTATCTCTTTTCCTCTACGAAGAAGGGAGCGCCAAATTAGTGCTCTGAACAATAAACCTGACAAATGGCTTTTTCTCAGATCAATCGAGAATTTCGTATTGGTTCGCGAAATATATATATGTATACATTTCTTCGTCTCCGTCAACGTGGGCTGAAGTTGGTAAATATTTTACTTGAACAATCCGATTCAAGTCCGTTAATTAAGTAAAAAAAAAAAAAAAAAAAAAAAAAAAAAACATTTTCCAGTAAGGAAATCCATTGGAGCATCAGGAATCCAAAAAATCCCAGAAAAATGCGGCGATTTGAAAAATCCGAAAATATCTGTTCTGATAAAAGTTTTGCAATTCGAATTCCGATAGAATTTCCAATTTTGATTGAAAACATTTCACATTTTTCGACAATGAAACACGGGCTGGCAATTTCTCTCGAATATTGACATCGATGACGCGTTCGGTGTGCGGCTTTAGTAAACTCCAAAGGTCAAGAAGCCTCGGGCCAGGAAAACATTTGGTTTGGGTGACCGCTCATCCACGCACCGGCTTACGTATTAATCGCTGATTGGAAGGTAGTTTTGATGAGTTTTTAATCGCGCTGATAAGCCGACCCTCAGTAAAAGTAACTCAATGTGGATGACGTCGTGATGGTAATCGTCGCCATGCAAAAAGCCGACACGAAAATTGAGGCCGCAGTGAGAAAGTCTGTTGGAAATGAATAACTCATTTGATTAGTGCGTGAGGTCCGTGGCTTCGTTAACGAATACACGTAAAAGGGTTGCGAATAAAGTCGAGCAGTAAAGATCTTGTACGAGGGAATGAGGATATATACAGAAGGGATTCATATGAGAATAGCTATAACGATAAGAATGGGACGCAGTGTTTTCGGAGGTGCACTACCGTTCGCAGTTGTCCCGAGGGTGGATAATAAACGCGTGAAAGCTCTCGCGTTCATTAGGGCTACCCGAAGCACCATCATGAGCAAAAGCAACAGCATTCGCAGCGAGAGCTTCCAGCGTAAGGCTTAAATATATCTGTATTCGTATACACGTGTGTTTGGTATAGCCTCGAGTAAAGTAAATCTTGAATATCATAAGGCGTTGGTTGTAATGTCTGTGTGGGCGAGGCTCAGGGAGAACTATACATTGTCGTATACTAGCCTTCAACCTCAAGCTTCCTTGTTCGGTATAATGAGCTGTGGTAACAATCCCAACAAGGAGGAGACAGAGGAAGAAAACGAGGGAGCAAAAATGTCAGAGGATGAGAAAGAGAGAGAGAGAGGCAGAGACTGCAGAAAAAATGTCAAAAAAGAGAAAGTACAGAACTCAACGGAACGGATTGACGACTTGGGAGAGGAGAAAGAATAAAAATTAAATAGGAGACAAGTAGAGCAACCGTGAAGGGATGGAATCCTGTTGGACTTTAAGCAACACAGCGGCAATGTTATGCCGAATTGTCATGGGAGAGCCAAGAGCGGAACGCAGAGTAGACGATGGTGTAGTGTCCCATAGTCGTAGAAATGCTACCAAGGTGCTTAGGAAACCGAGGAACTGAGAGCGGCAAAACGAGAGACAGGATAATACAAAAGCAGAGGGAGAAAAGCATTGCAACAGTAGAACTCGGAGAGTGCAGTGCTGTTTGTTGTTCGGGAGGAAAAGCAAAGAGAAGGAAAGAGCACCTCGAGGAACGAAGAGCAAGACAGCCAACAGAAGGTAGCGAGCTGCTTTCAGCCTTCTAATAAACTATACGTACTATCCCTACTTAGGTACACGTGCACCAGAAATAGCGGGTGTGAGTGCTAAAGCTCAGAAGGTGCCCAACAGTCAGGCATCCGCTTGGACGTGCGGCACGAGTTGCCAAGCACGTCTTTCCCGACAATCTTTCCTCTCCCATCCCTGCCAAGCTTTTACCTTTTCTCTCTTTTTCTTTCTTCCTTTCTCTCTCTCTCCTTCCCTGTCTTCCAGTACTTCTCCGTGCATCATTCTATCTGAATAATTTCCATTGTTTCTTTATTCCGCGACAATTTTTTGATTGTTCACTTTATCCTGTTTTTATTATCGTTTTCATAACATCACAAGATCTTTGGGCAGACTCAAAGAACAGAAACCATTTTTACAATGTCCACCGTTAAATTTCAATGGTACGAATTCTAATGACTTTTTCAATTACAAAATTACAAAATGGTGCGAATTTTAATTACTCTTTTAATTACCAAATTGAAAAAGTCATTGGAATTTGCACCATTGAGATTTAACGGTGGACATTTTTTTATAATGGATTCTGTTGTTTAACTCTGCATAAAATCTCGTGCTAATTATGAGAGCTCTCTTAGTGAATTTTCAGCTAAACAAAATAAAGACATTCGTTGCATTCGAAACATGCAAACCTCCAGAGCATTATTTTCGATTCATTACGTACTCCTCAGTGTTATTGTCATTATTTAAAATCCATCGAATGAATCGACCTCCTGGATTTTTTCTTCTTTCTATTTATTTAAAATTCTCGTTTTCGTTAAAGTTTTTTCTATTACGTGTTATCGATATTTGCTCCGTACAATTTGGCTCTAGTATAAAAAAACCACATCGGTCGATAAATGTTTCTCTTTTATTCTGTACCTTGCAGGAACAAGCTCTCCGTCTTGTTTTTCTTACTTAGAAATTCGATAGAAACTAGGCTCTGCCACGCGAACTCCGATGAACTCTGTACAGCATTTATTGACGCAACGGAATATTATGGGATAAAGAAACGGGAGGCGAACCGAGAAAGGAACAACCCTTAAAAACTGGAACTTCACCGACAGCGGTACTTCGGACGGATAATCATGGTGTGCCAGTCGATTTTTTCTTTTCCATCCTGGCCATATTCAACGCTAGTTCCTAAAGCTCTTTTTTCTTGCCTTTTTTTTTTTTTCCTCCCTTGCCTCTTTGCTCCATCAACGGAACAGGAAGAGGGAGATGTACTGTTCAACATGGGAGTACGAAGAAAGAAGCTTTTGGTGTTTCGTTCAGGTACTCGCCACCTAAACTCGTACATTTTTCTCTCCTCGGTTACATTACCTTAACATATAGGTATATATATATATATATATATAAACAAACGAAGAATACAAACTACATGGTCGAGCATGTGTTACTCTCGCTTCGCGTGCGGCTACGTAAGAGATGAAAAGTAAAAGGAACTGCGCGAACTGTGCTTCGAATCCGGAAACATTCCGCTGTGAGCTTTTCGCGTCTCATCCTTTTTTCCTATCACTATTTATATTTCATGAATATAACGGGGAGACTGACCCAAACTGGAGTACCAAAAAAAAACCATTTTTTTCCAATTATTATTTTCTTTTTTCACTGCATTATCCACTGCACTGCACTTTGACTGCATTATGGGTTTTTCATGGTATTGTGAAGCTTCCAGCACGGAGAAACTTCTGTGGACAATTTTTTTGATTAACGTCAATCGAGTTTTTTTTTCTAATTGAAAAGTTGAAAATGACGCTCTTGGTTTTTCAAAAATGACGAGAGAATCGAGAACATTTTTATACGGTACTCCACTTTGCCATGGTGCCCCCTATGGATGGATGCACGTCCGATGTATATACACCGCTGCAACCTTCGGGAAGTGCAGTACTCGCGAAACCCGTTGTACGTTGTACGTCTTCAAAAGATCGTAGAGAGATAAATATTCTTAACAGCAAGATATAGTTCCAATTCGATGGGGGGCTTTCGAGACTTTAATGTTTTTCTTTTTACCTCGTCTATGTTTCTGTAAGAGAGTTTCCTGACTAATAATTCACGAGAATGATGTCATTTTATTGCATGTCCTCGGGGAACGATAATAACGATGTTAGACTGAGTTAGAGCGATGAGGGAATCGTTGAAAAGTATATCTACGATGAGAAATAACGTGTACGGTGATGTATACTAATTGGTGTAACGAATTCTTGTTGTCCGTGCAGTTCCGCTTCCTAACTTCATTTTAACAAATCTCCTCCCAATAGATCGACTGTAGAAGCGAGTTTTTGCATTTTTCCTCCATGAGTCTTTTAATAATCGTTATAACTTTCCTGTCAACGACTTATCGGTTTTGCCGGTCCGTTGCCTTTGTCGGCCGGACTCTGGCGTTTGGATTTCACTATAATTAAACCTCGATAGATGCCTTTGTTTTAAAATGACAGCCCATGAAAGTTGTCGGTCCGACAGACCGAGTGTGCCTGAGTAAAAACTTAAACAACTCGCGATAGACACGATTTACCGGAAACTTAGACTTTTTTCTTTGTTGACTTATTAAAAGCTTCGGGAAGCTTTTTTTACAAGCTTTCTTCCAACCCGATTGTTCCGCTTCAACGAATAACGAGCTTCTTATCTTACAATCGCGGGAGAGAACACTCAGCGCCTTTGACTACCGCCTAAACGATCGGTGCTCTGGCACACCTTTGCTTTATAACGATTCTAAAGAGTTCCTGAACGAGACATAATGATTCATACAGTTGGATCATTAGCTCACCGAGAAGAGAATTTGCTGGAGCCCGTATGTACACACTCGTTGAGTTCACGGATAATCCCTCTCCGAGGAAAACCGGGGAACAGGGGACGTTAAGGGGCCTGTGTGCTGATGCCACCGGAGAAATCGTTTGCGATGTTTATATCCACATCTTGAGGAAGGTTTACAAGGTGCAATATCGTGATTTTAGTACCCAGGGGAAGAGAAGAACAAGCTTGGGGCGCCTGTGAACTGGGATAATAATCCTGGAATGGACACTAACCGAAGACAGTATATTATGTACTGCTACCGTACAAACCCCCTCCCCCCTCCGCCTCGTGTATTCTTTACTACGAGGGGGTGGATTGTACGACTGCTATAACATCTTAAACGGGTAAGAGAGATTGAAGTCAAGATAAGGAACGCCGTTGCGGTTTGCATCGTTGAAATGCATTCAAATTTATAACCTTTTATTATGATTGAAGCCGCGGTGGTGAATTGTGTAGTAATTAGTTGACTAATGGCAAGTCAACAGCATTGTAACACAACGAGTTGTGACTTTCTTTGTTTTGTCAATTTTTTACAGTCGTCGCTCATTTGGAATCCGCACTGCGTTTTTGTTTTCAATTTTTAATTTTTTTTGAGACGTTGAAAAGAAGAACCTGTTCTATGGGACGAGAAAAATTGTCTATGGAACAGTCGGTCGCATTCTGCGTGGAATAAAAATCATTCCAAATTATCATACGACTCCCCTGACGCGTATTGTTTTTCGGATCTTTCATCTCTATCTCGCCTCATCTGCGGATTTGCCAATTTTTGTTCCTTTCTTTTTTGTCTTATTCAAATAGTTTGCATTATTCTTTCCGGACTAAGAAAACTCCGGAAGAAATATTCAACAGATACATATACAGCGACTGCTACATTCGCGAGGGAGACTTTACATCTCGCTTCCTTCCGAGCGAGAAAAACTTTTGTCTCTTTGACGAATCGAAAGAAAAACTCGAACGCTTTTCACAGTGTTGACTTTCCATTTTTAATTATTTCGAGATTTCGATGAGCAGAAATCACGATTTCGTGCTGAGTGAAGAAAAAATAGAAAACAATGTCGTTTCGTTCCTATTTTTCTCTTGAGCAATGTACCAATTTTATTTATCGAGTGCGCTCAAGGATCAGTTGATGGGGACATTTCTTTTGCCATTGAAATTCGTCGAAATCAATGGGAAAAAAATAGTGAGCCGATTTTTTAACGAGGTCCCACCAATTACGAAAGTCAATTTTATCGTTGTTGACAATTATTTTACGTTATCGTTGCGTCAATTTGAACCCGAAAAAATGCTTCAGACCCGCGAATCTGCTTGAGGAAATACCAAAGAAAAAATTCGCAGAGTCTCGAATAATAATTGGAACATATATGAAGAGCGAGTTTGAAACCGCTCGAAGGGGATGAAAGAAAAAGTGAATAATAATAAGAGCATCACCGGAAACTCCCCTCGTGCCACAATATTACGCATGAGAAAAAAAACCATGGATAATTGCAGTAAAAAGAATAGCTGACGGAAAAAGGATGGTGAATAAAAATAATAAAAAAATTAAATAATGGGCATAAGATAAGAGAAAAAAAATCGGAGGTGAAATGAATGAAAAGCTTGTGGCTTGAAAGCTTTCAATGTGCTGCTTCTGCGTGTTCCGCTTGTACTTTTCTGCATTCTACAACAATATATATATACGCGTAGGGAACACGTGAAATACACACATTGAAGCTTTAGATGGTTTCGTTACATCCTTTTATTTCGCTACAATGCCGACTGTTTTATGGAGAGCTGTCTACGCCATTGTACACAATTTTCTCAAGTTTACACTTTCTAGTTCATAACGATAGGAAATTGTTGGAATTTTTCAACTCCAATGGTCGGTAATTAAACATTAAACCATTATTGATTATCATGCAGAGACGAGGATTTTTTAATTCCACAAAATTCTGTGAATTTCGGATGTGAAATTGAATTTTCTATTTTTAAGGGATCACGAAGAACGATAGGAAAATTATATTCACGAGCAACAAGCTACCAGAAAGTTGAGCGAGAGAATTGTTGATTCAATGTTGGGGACAGTTGCTGATTAGTTTTTGAAAAATGAAGCAACGGCGTAAAATTTAGACGTAAGGCAATTGAGAAAATTGGATGAAAAGTAAGAAAACAATGGACCACATCAGAAAATTCAAAAAGTCAATGAAACGTCCTGTGAAGAAGGAATGACTTGAAATAAATCGGCTTCTATTCGAGTTGAATATTTTTTTGTTTTCTTCGAGGGAGGAACATGAAGGAAGGAAGGGAAAGAGAGATAGAGAGATGTAGATGGATCGAAACAGAAAGACCGGGAAGACTTACAGTGAAACAGAATTGTCGGTATAAGGCAATTTTGTAACAGAGCAACACAGAGAGCTTTGACATCGTGTGCGAGCTTTTTATCCGAGCTCTGCTCAAACTGCAATGGGTGCAGCAACGGTTTTCGTACTTTGAACTTTTATCGAGGGGCTAATGCGCTTCACGACCTTTGTGAAACTGAAACTGCTCCGCTGGCCTTCCAAAATGCAAGCACGAACCACCGGACCCATTATGAATGAACTACCTGATGAAAGGGGTCTCATAAACCATCGGTATACACATTCGATAAGCCCTTCTCACATCGAGGCTGCATCGCGTTGTATAAACGTACGTACGGATCGGCAGTGCGCATACGTGCGCGATTATCGAATGAAATTTTGTAGGGATCAAAGGAAAATATTCTCGTAGCACAAAGTACGAAAGGAGGCTTTTGTGCGGACCACAAAAATTTGACGGTTCATAGTCACACAATTTCACAGCCTAAACGTTTAAATGCCAAAAGAAAAAACTCAAATTGCCTTCGGAACTTATGGAGAGGAATGGGCCATTTTTTTCTTAATCATAAGAAATATTTTTCGTCCAATGCTTCGAGGAGTTTTATAAATAACCCTGAGCACACACGTCTGGTCGATGGCATGTGGCATTAAAAAAATAAAAAAAGAGAAAATCTGTGACTTTTCGTTAAAAAATGTTCATCAACGATTTTTCAAAAAAGTCAAATAATCTACAGATTTCATATTGACAAGGATATTTTTTACTAAAATATTAAAAGTACAAAGCTCACGGTTTTTCTCAAATGCATGTTGTACCTTTTACTGAACTCGATCGTTTCTTTGTTGCTGTCAATTGTTTGATTACCAGAAAAAAATTTCACTAAGTAATTGCAGAAATAAGTCAAGGCAGATGTATACGTTATAAATACGCAGAGATCCTATCGATCGAAGAACACACGAAATGTTCTTTGAAAATCCCCATCGAAATGTTCAATGTGCGAATTTTATTACTCAATAAACATTTTTACAGTCTCTCAAAAGAGTCGAAATTCAGAGTTCAATAAATCTGGGAGACTTTGAGTTCCATGTGAAGCTGTGATGCACGAAGCATGAGCTTAATTTTTCATTCGACGTAACTCACGTGCACCTGGCGAGCTAGAGCACCCAGGCGAGCCTTGTAAAAAGAATGACAAACCCAGGGCGAGATGAGGGACGTGTTGTGTTGGGCTGACTGGTTAAATTACCTGGAACAGAAAACAAACGTTTTGTCGTTAATAAAAGTGTTAGAGCTGAACTCTCGACGTTAATTGACGCGAGTGGCTTACATAATGAGAAAAAGCAAGGAAAGGAGTCCCTCATTTGGCCAGCATTGCGGGAGGGCACGGTGGGCTCCATTTTTTCCACCGGAAGTCTTGAAAACTTTAAGCACCGGAGTAGGAAAAACGAGGAAAAACAAAAAAGGCAAAATATTCTCACTATTGTTCGAACAAACGACTGTGTTCGCAAGAGATCGCGCGACTCCTAAAGTCCCAACGATAATTTGTCGAAGTTTTACGTGCAGCGGAAAAAAGTGAGTAATGAATTTTTCAGGTTTTTCGCAGAATAACGATTGTCCCTCCGCAGGAGTACGCCAGGAATATGGGTGAAAATAAAATAACGAAAGTCAGAAAAAAATAGAAAAATAGTGGAAAACTGAGAAAGATGTTATGGCATTATTATCGTATAAGCTTTCAGCAGAGCTCCCTATCAAATATTCATAGAATATTCTATTTTCTTCATCTCCTTCTCACCCTCTCTCTGTCCATTTCTTCTTTTTCGTCTTCAATTTTCATTTTTTTTCTTCGTGCACCGGACAAAGTTTTTCAATGTCTCAGAACTCCGTGGATCTTTATACCGACGCTTGGGCCCGGTTCAAAGTTCCAACGAAGGCGAATACTCGATTTTATACGCGAGAGGAAATAAGAAGGAGAGGAGCGAGCGGGAAGGGCTCGGGGAAGGATACTTTTGCATTTTAAAGTCGTTTCTTCGGTACTATGCGCCGCTAGAAACATCACCAAGTCGAATAAATCTCTTGGGAAAGGCAAGAAAAATGTTTTTGTCTATAATCGGTATATCTGTATATTTTTATATATTTGTACACATACATACTGGACGAACGTCCACGAGAAGAAAAAAAGAATCAGAAACAGCAAGAGAGAGAGAGAGAGAGAGGAAGAGTGCGAGCAATATCATTGTGAACACGTGAAAGTTGCAAAAGCCGCCCGCGTAACATTGGGGTCATTTCGTTTAGTTGGAAGACTAACGCGAAGAGGTGAATGAGGCAAAAGATAAAAATCTCATTCAGTGTCGTTCGTTAAAATTTTTGATGCTCCCCAGCCTCCCCGTTTTTAATACGTTTATACGTATCCTCGCATTTATTACGAAGCCCTCATAATTTATGTCATCATTACGAAAGTTCCACAGCCTGCAGCCACATTAGAGGAGGAAAATTTCAGAGATCCTTCTTGTGTGTCCTTGGAATTATTTCCTTTTTCCTGTGACATAGGATGAACTCCGGGCCAAATTGTTGGCAGAAAATCATTATTTTTAGTCATTATTTATGTGACATGTGTATTTTGCTGCTAAAAAATGGAAATTAATAAAATTTCTGACTTCCCTGACGCTATGGATGTATTCCGCAGGTTTCCTGACGCAATGGACAATAGCCATGAAAGTTGATGGTAATATGCGATCCTGGTAGGAACGAATTGTCACAAATAATTATTCGTTCCTTGATTGTCTATTCATTCATCATTTTTTTATCGTTTTTCACAAGTAACTGGATTTTTTGATATTTTTTTTACTCAGACAAAGAAAAAGTGTGCCTGAGCGATATTCCGCGTGAATTTTGTCATTTCTTTTTTGCTTATGCATCGATTTCTGAAGCACTTTTGCCCCACGTTACCAAATTTAGTCTGGACCTGACTAAAAAAATACTTTTAAAAGTTTTCTTTTCCGAGAACTGGGACGGTAATTTGATTGCCGTTTTCGTACATGAGGGTCTCGGAATATAACGGCAATAGCGCGGATGAGGGAGCAACGAGTCTTGTTTCGAAATTCAAATTCCCTTCGTTAACATTCTCCTCGTTATATTGCTCGGTTTTATGAATATATGTACAATGGGTACTTGATTCGTAGTGCGTAGGGGATTTCGTACCATGGACCTGTGATTATTCGGTACCCAGGGCGTTGGGGAAGATAGAAGTGTCGGGAAAGATCTCATTGTGGAAGTGAGATGTACATACGTTAACCCTCGGGCGTGCCAAACCAGCAAACTACACTGTTATATAAACTCTGGTTATTATATACCATCATTACGTCACAGAGAAGTTTTACATGCAAAGAGGAAGCGAAAGAGAGAGGGAGAGTGAGAGAAACAGAGAGAAAGAGAGCGAGAGAGGGAAAAGAGATAAACATTAAGCTCGTGCGACCAGCAATTGCATAGTTTAACATCATTTTGATAAGGTGACTCTCCATGTACGTAGAGTTTTCTGTTATCTTACCGAACAACTTCATATGTTATATAAACAAAAATGCGTATACATTAAAGCCTTCGGGATTCGTGAACGCAAATTCAACCACTGGAAAAAAATCTCTTCCATTTTATTAATTCTATTCTTATTGTGTTTGGGAATGTCGGGTTTTATAATTAGATAGCGCACAACCGAAAACATTGAATTAATTTGATGAGCACAATTAGCTGGAACCTCGTGATAGGATTCAATTGAAATCTGTATATTTTGTTGTTCAGGATGCTGTTTTTAAAAAAAACTTTCACGATACAGTAAATTTAAAAGTGCAATTGAAAATTCATTGAATTTTCGAAACCACTGGCATTGTTTTTTTTTTGTAATAAAATGAACGATCAACAATTTCTAAAAAAACGATGAAAAACATCGATCTGAAATCTTCAGCATTGCGGCATTCCGTAAAAACAAATCAAAAGTATAGAAAACTATCGCGTCGGGCAGGGAAATATTGTAAATTGTACATCGCGACACGAAGAAAAAATATTCAACTGTTCATAAAAACAAAACAATGCCCGCTACACGGAAACGCAATGAATTCTGCAATGGGAAAACTCGACCAACCACTGCAAACATCGGAATGAAAAGTGTAACTTTACCGGTTGAAAACTTTTTTTCCGAACGAACACGAGAAATTTCTTTTATTTTTCGATCGCATCGTTATGTTCCCGTGGATCTGACATTTTGTCTTGGATTAACATTAAACAATACTGATCAGGGAAAACTCAGCTGGCGAGAGAGAGAGAGAGAGAGAGAGCGCGTTCGAATCCATGCAAGCGGCGGGCAGGGGAGGCGAAGGAGGCGATTGCCATCACGTTGCGAACTCAAAATTGCTCCAATGAATGGGAAACTCGCTAATATGCATATACGATATCCGCTTTGGGCTTTCCTGCAGCACGAGGCCTTGCCGTTCCTTGCTATGAATTTGCGCTCTGAAGTACCCTTTAGCTCAGTTCTCCCTCTGTCTCTGACTAGCTTTTTTTTTCCCCGAGATTCGGAGAGGATGGATCTGCTCGTTCTGTTCGTTCATGGTTTTGCTTTTTTCATATTTCACTCAGAATTCAGATCTACACGAAAAAGCCATGTTTGCCAAAGGAAAAATCGTAGTTTTATCATCGAACTTGTTGGAAACGTACACTTGATCCTCCTCCCCTCTCCCACACTTTTCCGCTGTCTACCTGCAAACGAGGACTCACATCCGAAACGCTGGTACTTTGGGTATCGGTTGGACGTAACGTCCTAGGGGAAATTTCCATAGAGGTCACTCGAGCTGAGCTGTAGAGCTTCGATATCTATACAACTTTGTATTTTCTATATCTCCTGCGATTTGTATGTATGTAGATGGATCATATATACGATCTAATCCGCTAGCAAATCATACCGTCAAAGCTATAACGCTATTTCAAGTGGTTTCCTGTTCGGAAGTTTGAAATTGAGGGCCTATTGAAATGATCGTTGACTGGTCGGATCCTATCAGCTTTATCTTTGCCCCTTCTCGTCTTTCCCTTTCACTTTATTTTGTGCCTCCTTTCCTCCAAGCTTCGTCCAGCTCCTTCAGCATTCCAACAAGAATAACAACGAGAACATGGACACAACTTTCGATGGTTCAACCCAATACATTGGAACACATGACTACCGGCACTTATCCAGCTTCAAATCTATCTGTCTAGTAACAAGTAAAAACAACTTGTGTCTCACTCCCTCTCTCTTCCTCTCCTTCTCTCGCTTCTGCTTTGGCGATCAAACGGTGCTTCGGTAGTTTTCGGATAATTGCATTCCGATCTATGCCAACATTTCGTTGGAATTTTCCGTCCAATGAACGGCAAAGCGATGGACTTGATTATACTATTTTTAACGAATGTTGGTGAAAACTCTAAAAGTAAAAAAATGCATTTTCCTAAATTGGCATTGATTTTCGTTATGATCATGCAAAGTTTTTCGGGTCATACAGACCCCTTGTGGTTTTCACCAGAGTCCATCGAGTTCTATGGACCTACGAATTATTGAAATTTCTTGAATTCGGGATTTTATTTAATTGGCTCAAAGTTTTGGATAAATTATCGCAATTCATAATTCATACGCGATCCAGATGCACTTCCAGCTTGTTATCAGGACGTAATCATTTCTACAGCGAATTCAAGCATTAGAATCAATTTCGTGATGTTTCTTCTGTATTCCATTAACCGAAACGAAACACTTAAGAGAAAATTCAAAATTCATAAATAACAAGAATTCTCTTCGAGCGCCTAGGGCTCATTTAAATCATGTATGCGTTTGTGCACTGGGAACATAAAATTTATCTTCGCAAGCAAGCAACGAGAAATTTCGCAATTTGCATATACTTGTCTTTGATTTCGAAGATTCAAGAAGACAGAAACTCAACAAAGTTTTGCTTATTACTGAGTTTGCTAGAAACAGTGATCTCGCAACTGCGAGTCACTGGCAATGCCAAATCCTCGCGTGATGCCCCAAGTTTTCTGACTATTTTCCACTTTGTTGTGCACAAATCACAATGTTTGTAAACGCGTACACACGTGCATGACAAATGTTAATAGTTTTGAGAGTCTACACCGAAAAATCTAAAGCAAAATTGATTCTTGAACGATACTGCAACTCTTTATATTCTCTGCTGGTTGCAAGGCCACAAACGATTGTAAATCGATTCATGGTCCATTTGTCCCCGAGTAGGAATGGCAACAGAAAATTATTTTTTTTTTTTTCAAACATAAATCGTTCGAAAAGTCCGCGATTGGGCCATTTAACCGTTTTTCAAAACTTTATCAGTCGAGAAAGACGCGATCGCGCACAGAGTTTTTAGTCACCGCAGGTGCGACAGTTTTCGAAATTTCTCACTATCAAATGAAAGTGATACCCATTCCAAAAGATATTGTGAAGTGTTCCATTCGTCATTTTTTTGGGTTTTTAATTATTAAAGTGTAGAAATTCCATTAATTTCGGGCCCCGCCATAGCTTT
>JBAJMU010000001.1:23648496-23749164 GCA_037952995.1 Hyposoter didymator | reverse complement strand
TTTTAGAAAAAATGGTGAAATTGATTGGTAATCATTGGTGCTCAACAGACTATAATATCCAAACTTCATGAGAAAACCGATAGATCGTCGGAACGAAGCCACAATGACTGCAAAAATTAAATTTCTAATTATGCATGGAATTCCAGGATAAGCTTCCAAACGTTAGGCATGGAGAACCTCTACGAAATTACGTTTTTTTTCGAAAATTTTCTTAGACCACTCGACTTGGCACGATTTGTACTGTTTTTGGAAAAAAAAATGTTGGAAAATATCAATTTCGAAGAAAATTGTATGCTCGCAAACCGACCAGAAAAAATTGTCATCGTGTGAGAACGATGGGATAGAAAAAGTCCTGCAGTCTTGCAGAACTCAGCAATTTCCGCTTTTCATGATGCACTAACGTGAAATATATGTACGTATGTATAAAGGCGTTGAAATGCAAGATCTTCTGGTTTCTTGCTGGTTTGTGAGATGCGCCGAGAAACAGTTGACAGGCCCACGAAACTCCTGTCTTTGGCTTAAAGGGTTGTTAGAGTTAGGCTGTTTTCAGTGGGGAGTGGGGCACCACGAGAGCTACAGCCAATGCCGCATTAGTAAGAGAATAAGAGAGCAAGAGAGACAGGGTAAGAAAGCAAGGTGGCAGGAAGAAGCGTAGAGTAGCGCGTCCCGAGTTTGAGTCATAACTTCGCCATTATCCGACTTGGCAAGTTTCGGATGCGAAAGTGGAGGTGCTGGCAGGACGAAGAAGCGGATGACGCCAGAGGTTTGAGGTAGAAGGATACGGAGGTTATGTCGATGCAATGCCTGTCTCCTATATAACACGCTCGGGGCTTTCCATCCTTTTCTCACACTTTGCAGTGCACGTAAAGACAGAATGAGAAAGAGAAGGAGACGCAGGGAGGACAGAAGAAAAGGAAAGGATGAAGAATATGGCCTAACGATCTCTACTTTGCCCGGGCTCACCCGAGTTTTGGTGGACGAGTAAGGAACCACGCGTGCTTAACCCCTCCTGGGATAGATAAGCAAAAGTTTCGTTGACATTTTTGCGATAACGTTTCGGCTAGAGACAGACTCAAGGGAGCCTCAAAATACGGCTAAGGACAGAGAAAGAAAGTAAAAGAACATAATGGACCAGGCTGGTCTTCCCTCATGAACGAACTAGACGTTTATCACCTCTCTTTTCTTGTCACACCCTTATTCTCGCACGACTAACTTTCAGACACTTTCTCCCACAGTGATAAGCACTTTTTTCTTATCATTCAACTCGATAACTTCCAAACTGTGCTTTATTGCAGTTTTTTTTTTATAAATCGTTTGTTTTATTGCATTTGTTTACACTTTCGATCCAAAATAGACTTTTCGATTGGATGAATTCGATTTAAAGTGCGTTCCTCGAAATTCTATTATACGAGTTTCCGATCGATGGAAATATCGTATTCAGATGAGCAGAGGAAAATTTTTTCAAGACCTTGAAGTATCATTCGTATCCACTCATCCGTATTAATCGTATTTTCAGCTTTTTGTTCATTTTCCTGCAAAAGTATCTACGAAGGATAAATGGAATCCCGATTTCTGCGTCTTTTTTTCCCGGGTCAGATTTTACACTATCACGTGAGTTTTCCTATAGCTCCGCTATTTTTCCGGACATCTTATCGTTTCCGGTGGACATCGAACGTCAACGACCATTCACCTGCGAGAAAACTCCTCGATGTCGCTTCTTTCGTTTCCTTTTTCATAGTTGATCGAGTTTGTACGAGTCCGAGGACGGTTCCGTGGCCGAGGTGCCCAAGGAAGTGGTTGGAAACGAAATTTTCCACCTGATTAGTCGATCACTCGTAGGGAAAAGGAGACGGAATAAACGTGGGAAGAGAAAGAAAGTGTCGTGTTGTAAACGAAATTGTTGGTTGTCACCTTTGCTCCATTTTCTCACGGAGAATTGAGCCTGGTCGAATGGAATTGGGTATGTACGATAAAACGACCCTCTTCGTATACGATCACAATGTAGGAATGGAAAGTCTTTCACCAGAAGTCCAATCGACCAGAACTTGTTTTCCTCGAAGGAATCATTCGCGAAAACATTTTCTCTATAGACTTCGTATTCGTTCCCGTTTCTATACCTTTTCGAATGGTTTAAAACGGCACTCCGAGGAACGTCGTATCGAGACGATCACAATGTCAAAGTTCCATCACTTTTCCCTCTCAAGCTGCTCGTAAAAACTATCGTGCAATTTTTTGGCAACCACGAAAAACGACGACGATATTAATTTTTATTTCTTTCAATACAATTAATTCATGCGAATAATTTGCCGTGCCCAATTTTATTTTCAATCCTTTTGGAGCGTATGTGAAAAAGATAAACTAAAAAAACGACTTTTTTGTTACAGAACTCAGCCCGTAACAATCGAACCATATAGTGGCTTTAATTGAATTCGTGCTCGGCTTCGTGCAATTCGAAACTGTCAAAATTTGCATGAATTCGTAGCGTAAAAAGAAACATGTTCGCGGGAAATAGAATCGGAATACTTCGCTAATGAATTCCTAGGTTTTTGAAAAACCATGGTTACATAATTCGAAACCGATCGATCTAGAGAGATTTAGAATTTTTTTTTAGAGAAATCTAAGATTCTGCGTCATTTTATACTTCGAGTTTTTTTCATTTATTTTTTATTGTGAATATGAATGTAGAAAACTGGATATGGACTGAGAACTTAGAGATCCCACGATGTAACAATTTCGGAAACCCTTCTGAAGTGTTTCGTTTGAAACTGTGTGCATTGACAACTTCCAGCGACAAGATTCATCACCCTGTTGGCGTTGAAATGGCTCTTCACTCTCTCTGTTTTCCACCCTCGTGCGATTGCACACGTACGTGGCTCTCGTTTTTACATCGGCTCGTTATACGATTGCGTGAATTTTATTATTCTATTTCTCTTCTCGTACTGCCAAACACTCGATATTTCTGGTTAGCGCGGTGTGAATGTTTGTTGTATTTGCTTTTTTTTTTTTACATGCTACCTGGCACGTTCGCGTTTCCATCGACGATACACTTCCCATCAGGTGCATCGACCAGAAATTGCACTTTCCAACAACCTTTTCTCCACTTTGCGTATGTACTCTTTCCGAGCTGTATGGCTCTCTCGTTTATTACCGGCCGTCATCGAGGCGCACCGCCATTCAGGATTCGGCCGAAGCACGATGCTCACTCGAGCTTGTGGACGTGATAGTCTCCGCGATTGTAGTTCCCAAATATAAACAGGGTGTCCCGAAGGTTATCACAAAAATGACTAAGGACCGGAAATTTTATTTACACTTTCCATTTTGTACTTTTGCAACTAATCCCAATTTTTATCAATTTTTCATTCCATTCGATATTCAAAAAGAACGAAACTGTAGTTTCATGTGTCTTCTGTATTTGGACATTAGCAAAATTATCGAATAATATGGCAAAAAGCAAATTATTGGTGCTCGTCATACAAAGCTGCGAATTTTTCTGTTTCTTTTCAATTCTATTTTATTTACAGGCTAATAGTCCTTGACATTTCGTTGAGATCGGTTTCAAACTTTGTTAAGGAGCGAATGGGAAAATATGCAACTGAAAGATGCCAAAAGAATGTTGATGATATCGAGAATCATTTGTATTTCAATGCGAATGATGTTCTCGTCTTTGGATTATCGATAAGGTTTCGATTAATGAACGATTACTCGTAATTCCATGAAGACTTGTTGTTCAAAAATGGCATGTGTCTTTTGAAAAGGCCTCTAGATCTCTATGAAGCATATGACATAAAAAGCAAACTGCGAAAGAGCTTGTCAATTGATCTTCTTTTTATGAAATTTACGGGGGTTATTTCGTTACTCTCGTTATGATGATTGAATCTCTGCATTTCATAGCCACATTGGATTCTCGCCGTTCCGTTCTATTTTCATTGGGGAGCTTTGTGATTGAAGTCACATAAAAAAATAATGAGTTTTCAGTCTCGACCGATCGAAAATAGATGAAGAAACTGTTCATTGAGATCGCGCACGAAAGGCTATTTCGGTTCGACAGATGGGTGGGTAAAAAGATGAAAGAAAATTCCGTCAACTTGGCTCCACAGTTTCAATTTTTTCAAATATAGTTTTCTTCTCTGACGAAATTTCTGTCGTAAAAAAACTTTTGACTCTTTTATTTCTAACCGTAATTCGCGAACGTGCTGGAACTGTATGGACTGCGGAAGAAAAAAAAATATATATGTGATTGCACAGAAAAGGCAAGCACATTGGCTTTGCGCATTATTACGAACGTTTTTTCCCCACACCCGCTTTGAATAATCTTCGAGGAAAGAGAGCTTAAGTAGAAAATTGCCCCAATTTCATGGCTTCGCTCCGGGAATTTCTTCCAATTTTCATTATTGGCACAAGAGTGTTTTTTTTCAGCTCAGAAATGAAACTCGGGCTGTAGATGATAAAATAGAGNAAAAAACTTTTGACTCTTTTATTTCTAACCGTAATTCGCGAACGTGCGGGAACTGTATGGACTGCGGAAGAAAAAAAAATATATATGTGATTGCACAGAAAAGGCAAGCACATTGGCTTCGCGCATTATTACGAACGTTTTTTCCCCACACCCGCTTTGAATAATCTTCGAGGAAAGAGAGCTTAAGTAGAAAATTGCCCCAATTTCATGGCTTCGCTCCGGGAATTTCTTCCAATTTTCATTATTGGCACAAGAGTGTTTTTTTTCAGCTCAGAAATGAAACTCGGGCTGTAGATGATAAAATAGAGGAAATTCTTCATTTTTCCCAATAAAAAAAAAAAAGCAGTTCTAGATGAATTTGCTTGACAAGTGGAAAACCGTATCACTCCAAATTCAACGTAACAACGAATGCATTTCGTAGAAAATATGTCAATGGATTTACAAGACTGAAAAAATGAAGGACGCAAAGACAAAAAAGTAATTGACAAAATGGAATGACGCGAAAAGGTTTACGACTTTTTTGTTACGTTCTGCCTCGATTATTTTTATTTTCCATAGGAAGAGAGCAACGAGCAGTCTCTATAAAATTGACGATAAAGCTTTTCTCTTTCCACGTGCGATACATTTGTACGTCGCGTACGCGGTAAATCACTGGCAGATGACGAGATACCGGTATGGTGGTTGAAACAGTGGCCACTGGATTGCCAACAACGCCCTCAGTCAGTTGAGCCTGTGAGATAGTCCCGGACACACGGACCGTTGTTCACTGGAGTCGAGTTTCAACACTGGATTGTGGATTATCCCTCGTACGGGCGTAGGAAATAAAGGGCGTAAGTGGCGCGATCGAGTGTTGGAAGTAAACTCAGCCTGCGGCCGTTTGACTGCGAACATCCCAGCAAACATGCCTCGCTATCCGAGCGATTTTGGTCCCATATCTATCCCCATACACGTGCAAGTTCTCACTAGTGGAATTTCTACTCCGTGTCTTCTCAGTACCATCCATACTGCCCATAAACGCTCATATCCTTTGATGTGTCCAGCCAATGAAGTCATGGTGGCGAGACTCCACACAAGTATATTATCGACCAAGAATGAAAAATAGGCGCGTGAAAAAACGGCCCGCAACGATGTAGCTTCGAGCGTCTGACAAAACCAATATTTTCTACTTGCTCCCGCGGTGCACACCTGGCCCTTGCAATTCAAACGGTTTCCAATGCTCTCGTTCGCGTGTTTTATTTTCATGCTACACTCTGCTCGACGATTGCGTATCAATCCTAATAAAGCCACGATGACAGAATTTTCATTCGGACAAAATAAAAACGCGATAATGAAGAGCACGAGCACGAGGAAAAAAATATTTTAAGGCCGGACTAAACTCGTGTTTTTCTACTTACAATTACAACGAGGAAATGCAACGTAGAAACAAAATTTAACTTTATGGTGTTTTATCTGCTTCGATGCATTTTTAATATTGTGTCTTTGACTAATTAAAAGTTTTATTACGATATTACGCATAATAGTGAACCGGACATAGAGTTTATGATTTTGTATAAATTCCATAAGTTTACTATGTTTATATAGGCAGGGGTATAATATAGCCGTGAGTCAGGCGGTCTGGAATTAATATCTGGCATATGTAACTTGAGAGGTGGGTGACTAGCCCCGGAGAGAGGATACACTGCAAACTCGACGTTTCATAAACCTCTAGTCCCCCTTTCTCTCTCATGGTATTTTCCGGCGAATATGCATGAGAAGGTGTGGCATCTCGGCCTTGAAGCTTTTGCTCCCGACTAAAAGGCGCCCCTGGCCACGATTCACGCGGAATTTTCGGAAACGTAAATCGGCGAATAGTGCTCGCCTTTGCTTCGTGTCGCGTCATCACTTCACGCCATCCTTCCTATTTGCAAAGCAAAATAACTGGCCTCCGTATATACGAATATATATTTATTTGTATACTTTTGGGAAGAGAGGGGCTGGAGGGTTCCATACATCATATTTTAGAGTAACACTCACGTCATCCACAGGTCAGGCCTGTCACGAATGTTTCGAAACATTTTACTAACACGTGTCATTCGTGGTTTCACATATTCTCCAACTTTTCACTCTCCCGCATACACAATTTTCTATCTCCGGAATGTTTCTCCCAATCCTTGGCTCCGTGTGCAGCCAAAAGTATTACGAAGGATGAAAAAGTCACGTGCATTTACGAATTATCAATTATAAATGCTTCTCATCATTTACATTGATGTCAAAATTCGTTTGACTGGTAAACTTTTCAGAATTTTTTAGTCAATTCGTTTTCAAACGATGCCGAACAAAACAGTCCAGTAAATTTGTGTCCAACATTTAAATGCAATCAGCCAACTGGTAAAATCTCGGCGTCACAGATTGAAAGGCAATTGAAAGGCAATGAATCTAAAAAAAAAAAAGTCTCTAGTGACATGTTTATCGTTTTGTTATTCTTCTCCTCACCAATGAATAACACAAAATATCGAAAAACAAAACTACGCCAGTGTCTGATTAATCCCACCATGCAACAATGATGCGTCCTCGAAACTCAACATCGCCTAATTGTTCATGATGTTCATCGTTGCAAAACTTTTAAGTAGCTTCTCCATTATAAAGCAATTTCATAATGACAGCTTTCCAAGTTGGTATCCCTTACTTTACACTTTACTGTATAAAGTGTCTGAATTATTAAATACAGGAATGGTAGGGGAAAAGTATAAGACAGCTTGTGAATCCATCACCGCAGAAAATTTATTTACTGTCCAGTAGTACGAGCTCTGTTGGGTCAGACTTTTTTACGCCAATTTTTCAAGCTCTTTATCCTTTCATTCTTCTTAGAAGGGCCATTCTCTGACAGTAATCTTGCGAAGACAACGCAAAGGACAACGACGAGTAAAGAGCATACCTCGCAGTTTGTTTGAGTTAAGAGTTGTCAGCAAGTAGTGCTGCTGTTGCCTTTCGCAACCTTGGCCACCACCACCAACAACCACGACCACTTTCTTCGTCTTCCTTCCTTAACGAATACGAAGCTACCAGAACGTTGTTCGCGTTCTCAAAGAAAGTCTATAAGCGGAAAATAAAGGAAAAAGAGAGAAAGAGCGAAATACAAGGACAGAATAAAAAGAGAGAAGAAAGATGTTGTGTAAGGGAAAAGATAGAAAGTAAGATATATCTGCTCTTCAAATTGCTACATTACGAAGGAGCCCAGTCCTTTCTTCTGACTTCCCAGAGCAACCCCTTTATACTTCCTCCCTCTACAAATATCTCTGAAAAAATAAGCAGTCACTAGGTCGAGGATTGGATTTCAGGGTTTCTCAAACTTTCTCAATTCTTCTCGTCGACTGAGAGTTTGCTCTTGTTTGTCAAAAATATATACACAGACACACGGGCGCGCAATGAACAATAAGCATCTCTTTTTTGATGCTTCATACAGAGCCCAACGTCGATCGCCACGGCGATGTCTATTTTTCATCATGGAAGGCGATCAGCAAGAAACTCTCGAATCTTTAATATTTCATAATTGGAATCAAAAGATTCTGATGTTAATCAGGATTTCTCGCTAATTGCACGCCGAGAAATTGAAGGGAAAAATTAATTTCTCAAGAAACTACCGTTGCTTACAGTTTCATTGACTCGGAGTATAAACTTTTGACTATCTGCTCAGAATTGAAAATGCAGGGTACAACTTTTCAACTTGTATAAACTCCCGGTCGACATTTTTATGGATAGAAAAAACTAGTAGCAACAAATTCGATTGTATATATTCAATGTATAGGGAACAGTATCGTTAGTTTGCAAAAGCGAAAAAGCCGCAGTCACACTGGAGTTTGGAAATGATCGTCGAAATGGGGAAAACGATAGAAGAAAGAGGTCGATGCCTAGCGGGCTCGAGCAGGGAGGAAAGGTAAAACTTGGGTTACCAGTTCGGCTTAAAAGTTTCTTCACGTTCTGGACTCGTAGTTTGCAACGAAGCAAGCGCCTTCCGCAAGCTTCCAACCGATACGCGGGTTGCGCGAGCGTTGCAACGAAGAATCGCCATTAAAGGCGTAAATTGCAATGGAGCAGCAGTGCGGATCGAGTTGGCACTTTTCAAGTCTCGAACACACTCGAGCGAAGCATGTAGAATTTTCTGAACCATCTCAGTTCACTTTTCTATTCGTTTCCATGCCTTTTTCTGGCGATGCACATGAAAACGCGCCAGTATATTGAATTCCGACTCGTTCAAAGAAGCAGATGGAATGAAATCTGTCAAGGAATTTATTAACAACGAAAAATCACACAGAAACAAGTTCGGAAATTAGAAAATCAATGGCAACTTATTTAACAAATTTTTTCCTTTCTTCATTCTTATGAGACAGTTCGATGAAAAAGGCCGGTTCAATCTCGCGAAGTTTTCATTGATTATGTAAAAACTTGAGAGGGTAACGAATAAAAAAGAAAAAAAAACTCCGGTTAACAACGGAGGGTTTTGCTGTCGGCCACCGAGGCTAATTCAATTCAATGGAATTAAGTCCCCTAACGTCGCGAGGTCTTCGAGATCGGAGAAAGCGAGAAGACTTTGGACGGGCAAGTTTTTCTTAGCTCTCGACTTCTTCACAGTTCGAATGGACACCTTTTTTTTGCCTCCCAACTTTTCCCTGAAGACAATGTGGAATGAACCCTTGAGGATAAAGAATACCGAAAAAAATGTGAGCTACTTCGGTTTTTTTGTGTTTTTGCTACAAATCCGAAGAGTGGTTGGATACAAAGCTCACAGCAGCCGTCGGTTCTCCAATAACCTGAGATTTCATAATTTTTCAATAAAAAATTCAATAATTCTACGAACGAATCGATAAAAACGAACAAAGATTCGTAAACAAAAAAGCTTGAGACCATATTTCAATGATAAAAAATTCAGAGATCCGAGAATATATAGAATCAAGAGAAATTTGATTGGAAGTTCGAGAGTGATCAATATCGAGTCACCGTGAAATTCCGAAGCGTCTGCGGCGAGCCTCAGAAGAGAAATAAGGGAGGAGAGGCTTGGAGGTGGAGTTGTGAGTGGAAGAAGGGTCAAAAGGAAACGTGTGTCGTCCGGGCTCTTCGTGTTCAATTCGCATCCGCACTTTCACTCAGTTCGCCATTAGGAATTCGAGGACATGTGTCGAAGCCTTAAATCCCGGATTTGCTCGACCTCTGAACTGTACGAGGTGTGCGTGTGAAAGGGAGATGAAAGTGAAGAACGAGAAGTGAGAAATGGGAAGAACGGAAATGTCCCTAGTGAGAGAAAGAATCAAAAACAGTTTGAGAAAGCTGTTGATTCAACTGAAAGAAATTTACAGCAAAAGGAGTAATAAGAAAATAAAGAGCTAGAGAAACGTTGGGTGGATTAGAATATGAAAATTTTAAGGAAACCGTGATGAAAGCGAGAATAAGAGAAAAATATGAAAAGAATGAGAAGAACGAGACAAGCGAATGAGAGGCGAAGGGGGATGAAAAACAAGAAAGGATCAAGAGACAGCAGGGGGATGATTGGAGAAGATGAAATAGCAGGCAAAACCTCAGAAAATTAGAGATTCAAGGAGATGGCGGTAAATTAAGGGTATGGAGGGGAAATGAGGAGAAGATGAAGGAGCACCGAAAGGAACAAAGAAGGATAACGAGGGAGAGACGAAGAAAGAAAATCAGAGAAAGAGAGTTCGAAACATTTGGTTTAGATATTGTTGATCCTCTCGAATGAGAAGACCCCGTAATACAGAGGGGTTGAGCGAGAAATGGGCGAGGATGAGGGTAGGTCGAGAAAGGACGAAAAGGTTGCGAATGTGGTTGATCGATAACCCAAGGATCATCCCGCAACGTCCTTTTTCGCACGTGACGCTTTCTCGTGTATTTCGATGTGTTTCTGTACGCCACCTTATATATATTCAACAGTAACGAACACGAAATCTAAAAGCGTCCCTTTCTGATGTTCAACATCATGTCATGCTTCCAACGCATTGTGGAGCCCCGAAGTAGCCACCTTTGTGCTGAGAATAATTTCACAATGATTTCACGGTAAAAAGAAAATTCTCTCGATATCATGTAACTAGGATATAAATTTCAGGGTCTCATTGACCCATACAAGACACGATTTGAGGCAAAAACTCGATCGTGCTATTAATTGAGAAAAAAATGTAGAAAAAAAAAGCAATTGAGTTTCAGCTCTTTCACTGTATTTTTAGCAGTGGAAATTTTCAATTTTTATCAGGAAACTTGGAAAGTCATAAAATTAATAACTACCAGATATTTGTATGGTTGAAATGAAAAATGTACATTTTTATATGATTTCCAAACATTTTTGTGTCGGATTTGCAACTATACGTGCATTGTTTTTAATAATAAAGCAAAGTGCCACGAATTGCTTGATTCAATGAATATAAGAGATGACATTTCGTCGGGTTATGAAAGTCGTGAGTTGAAACGTGACTGTGAATAAGTGGAAATCAAAAGAGAGACGGAAATAAAGAGAGAGATATGAATATCAGATTCAAAAGTCATAATTGATAGAGAATGAGAGAGTAAGAAAAAGAGAGAGCGAATGAGATAGAGAAAAGTAAAGAGAGATAGAGGGAAATGGAACGAGCAAAGTGCAGAAGCAGAGGATGAATTTCTCGTGGATATGCGTGGTTCACCTTTAAGCCAATCTTTCCATCCCCTGGGGCTGCGAGCTCGGGCATATAACTTGTGTTTCCTACATGAACGTGTACATATAACAGTATATAGTCGTGTTCGAATTGGTCACCACGAGAATTTGATGGGCAAGTGGTAATTTAGAAAAGAGGTGGCGTTGCCTTTATCGATCGATCTTCGTAACCACGACAAGTATAAATCGTTTTTCATATTTCTCGCCTATTCATTCCCTATGAAATAATCCTTCGTGACTCGTGGCCACGGACGATTCTACGGCATTGCGAACCGTGCGAATTTTTCCGGCCACATCATTTCATTTGTTCCATATTAACCTGCAGATTAAAAAAAAAATATTGAAAAAAGAGTCTGGGACTGAATTCAACATGGATTTGTCGTTGCAATGGGAAAAATTCGTTTCCAACGTTGCTCTCTGATACGACGAACAGAACTATGTCTAAATGGAAAATTTCGAGGATCCCAATGTTCCAAAATCATATCAATGCTTCAATAATCCATCAAGCGAGCCTGTGCTTGTGCATTCAAATTTTGTTACAACAATTAAAAGACTGAAACCGCAGGGATAAAGGACGAAGACGTAACAATGTTATCAGTGTCCCTGAAGTATACCCTTGGGACTAAGAACTCTATCCTCCCTCAGTTTCTCTTTTGCCTCCTCTCTCTCGATCGAGTCTAGTCATGGACCCGATCCAATGTCATGGCGGATGGCTCGAAGCTGTCACTAGCGAACCACGGAGTCATTTGTCAGGATCACCGCTCTGTATTTGCCCTTTCTCTTGTCCCCGTACCTTTCGCCGTTCAAGCTCGCAAGCCCCTGCTTCCCTAATTCACGAGATCTTCTGCCCCCTTTTGGCTTCTCGTTCGCCAACCGAACCAAATAATCCGACACACTGCTCCCTAACTACTGTGCTCCCGACCTTCCAACGGTTTGTCATAGCCACGTGGGAGAAGGTTGGTGGGTGGAAAGGCACAGCTTTGCCCCAGAAATTTCATCCTTTGAGCGACCAATGGAAAATCCTCGGGGGATGATTGACCGATTGGCCTCTCGTTACATCGTTGTTCAGCCACTCTGCTTTTATACATACACCTATAGACATTCAATTGACAGTATACACCAGGAGAGAATTGACGATAGCAATCAATCTGACGATTCAATTATAAGTCTCCCTTCGACCGAAGAATAATCATTCATTTTTCTCCCGGAAATGTAATCTCGAAGTTTGCAACGTTAAAATACAACACTTTGATTTCCCATCACGAACGAAGATTATAATTTTTCTGTAAAACGAATAATTACGGTTTTTCTCCTGATGAGTAGATAAAGCAATCTCAGATTCAAAAAAACGAAATTTGAAATTGTCCTATCAACTCATGGTTTCCGGATCACAGACTATTGTGTGGGTCTCATTGATCCTTCGTGTCTCTCGTAGAGAAAAAGCATCTGCGCTGGTGTCTTTTTTGTCAGTATCCAATCGATTAGTCGCTGGGAGAGAAACAAGAAATAGAAAATGGTGGATATTGCCGGCAAATTAGATAGAGATTCAGTACGAAGATCGATGGATCTAGGTATAGAGAAGAAACGAAAACTTTTATCTGCGCGACTAAGCGGGATATCGCTTTTTTAAAAGAAAAAAAGAAAAAAATATCCACGAAATATCGATGCATTGTTCCTTCTATACCATGCATCATCCAAAGTTCTCACATACTTAGGGAAAAGCACTTTCGTGTCCCGGAGTCACTCACGACTGCGAGCAATTTTTCTCCGATAGTAGAGTTTCTCTTTATATTTTTTCTTCATTTTTTTTTTCATTCGCGATGTATATCGCCAAAGCAACTAAAATTCCGTCGTCGTACCATCGATTATGGATAAAGCCCGATAGCTACACAGGACCACTCACTCAAAAATACATTTTTCCTGTAAAAGACTTTTGCCGAATGGAGAAAAACATATTTTCCCCAAATAGATGTGGCAGTAAATGTAAATGGCGCTCTGGAAAAATTGAATGTCATCTTTAAGTAAGAAACCTCGCTGTGACGCAAATACGCAATCCCATTTGCCCCAAAAACTCGTTCCTCCAAGAGAAAAAGTCGATTTCATATATACACAGATCCATACTCCTTTGACTCTCCCTCTGCTAACGTCGTTGGTACATTTTCCAGCCCCAGGAAGTCTGAATACCTCTATACTCTCTCACGATGTCTAGGAGAGGCTCCAGAATGTGGGTTTCTGCATATCAAAAGTTGTCATGAATTCTGTTGTCGAATGAGGGGTATTTCGGAATTAAAATTGAGCAGTAATGAGCGTTGTAATAAAAAAGTAATCGATACACATGTTCGTAAACTCTAATATTAAAAAAATGCTTTTCATGGTTTAAATATAAAGCCGGTCGCGTCATTCATACGATTTTTTCCAACTGCAATTCCTTGTAATTTGAAGCGTTTTCTATTTCGTTTTAATTGACTCGATAGTTTCAAGAGAAACTTTATCAAATTCTTATTTATTTATGGCCTTGAAGAGACGAATGATATTAAAAGTGAAAGTTTCAAGGATTCGTATAATCTGCGGATTTTTCGACGGCTGCTAAGTAGGAACGAAATGGGAATTGCGTGTTGTCCCTATTCTATCGGAATTGTGAGTGAAAAATAAATGAAAATAAATTGAGTAGATAAAGTCGAGGGTCTAAATGATTTAGAAAGCATTTCATAAATATGATATGCATCATGAATAAGTACAATGGCAGGATAAAGAGCTCAAGTATGCATTGAGAGGAAGGCTGTAGCAAAGCATTTTGGAATTCAGGGATTCAGCCACGTGGAATCAACGAATACTTTTGACGCTCAAGTAAATTCCATCAAGCTTCTCCGCTCGGCCTCGTTCTGTCTTTCACTTGCTTACAATTTTTTTTTCCTTCTTTTCTCACTGGTTATTTTTGCAACCCCCTGACACTTGTCTCTCCTGTTGTAGTCTCTACTTTGTTCTTTCGTTCGCGTGCATATATCCTGGATATTTTTTCAGTCGAGCAACGTCTACGAGCGTGGGCATGGATTGCTCGACTTGCTAAAGACAATGCTCCTTCCTTCCTGCTTTTCATTCTTCCAGCGTAATATCTTTTTCTCCTCCCATCTTTTTTATCCACTCTCTTGAGTATTTTTTTATACCTCGTTTTGTGACGGTTCGCTGTCGTTGTTCGAGTCGTGCATATTTCACTTCGGTCCAACTTTGCCTTGAAATGAAACTCTCGTCGCCTGACACACTGACGCAAACATTTTTCTCTCGCATTTTTTATTCGTTCCCGCCAAATTTTGATTCCACCACGATGCTGAAATTTTAGAATTCCGAAAGCCTGTCACAATCTTGCCCCAAGTTCGCCCCTCTGCGATTGTTTTATTCAACGATTCGTCATGCATGAATTAATAAAAACACAATTGATACATAACTACCGACCGGGAAAAGGGACGGTGCTGGTGGCATTTTATTAAACATTCAATAGTCCTACTCGTAAATCGTTAAAGCGAGATGGAACGAATGTAGAGAGGTCACCCTCCAACTAGCGAACTATAAGTGGTCGTACGAACGAATGAACGAACACGCGTGCCCACGAATGCAATAAGCCAGCGCTATTTTATTGTAACTCGCCCCTTCTCCCATTTGTTCCGATAAAACCTTCGCTAGACATTTCTACGTACAATTCGAGTATTCAATATATACACGATGGAATTCAGCCACACATGCATGTGTACACATATGAATTGTAGCCCAAGGCGACGACATGGTCGTGAGATCACGTGCCATATTGCCGATTCGTTTGGTGGATTATCGAATGAGAAATATTAATCCTCAACCTCTTTTTCACACTCTCACATTCTTTCTCTATTCGCACTCGAGTCGTAAAGCTCTTGGCTGACCTCGACCATTTCATAAAGCACTGAACACCAACCCCGTATTCGCACATCCACGAACTCACGTCACAGGTGTTCCAGATTACCAACTTTTCTGCTCTCATTTTTCTATCGTTTCTGCTAAATAAGTACAGTCGGTTAAAAAATGCCAAAATTTTATTCTACGATCAATTGTTCAAATGTGCAAACCATGGTTCGACTAAAAATATAAATTAATAACGAAAATTTCTTTTCAAAAAGTACATTCGAAAGTTATACAAAAAAAAACTCTACGGTTTTTATTTCTTTATGATATTTTATATTTTCTGATATATTTTCATTCGATCCTTACGCGTATCAAAGCAGAGATTGTTCGGAAGCGAAAGAAGATGTCAGAACATCGGTTAATGTGAGTTTCACAGTTTTATTAGTCTTGGCAATCGATAGGGAGTGTTCCATTTCCTCAGGATAATTTATCCGATAGTTTCCTTATCATGGAAAAGTTTGGACACTTGGCACATCCAGATATGAATATATATATTCACCTAAACATCGTTATAGAAGTCTGTAGAGTTGCTTCAGTCAAGGAGACTACTGGCAATTTGAACGTGTGGGTCTGACGAACTGATGCAAATGCCACGAAAACCGAGAGACTTGAAGTTAAGTGGCCGAGTACCCGCAGGGTTGTCCACGTTCTAACTTACAGACACGTCAAGAAGGAGATGAGCGAGAAGGAGGAAGAGCAAGATGAAGAGAAATGCAGAAGCAAGGGTTGCTGAAGTAGCGAGTGCCTTAGTCGGCGGGATTAGTGAGAACGTCGTTGTGCTTCGGCAGAAGCGAGAATCAAAAGAGAGAGAGAGAGAGAGAGAAAGCGGATTTACCAGCTAATGCTCTCTCTCTCTCTCTCCCTCTCTCTCGCTTTGTACAATGGCAAAGTTAGCATCTCGACTAAAATGATTAATTCATGGTTGTAGCATTGTCAGACAAACAATTGTTACGATTGTAGACCAATAGTCTTTGAATTTCATGCTTCAAACCCCTCCACTTTCGGACGTCCGTCATTGTTACGTAATGTAGTACGCGTTTGAGACATGAGAGAAGTTGGATAATGGGCAATGTTGAGATAGAGAGAAAAGGATAAAGAGCGAAAGAGAGAGAGAGAGAGAGAGAGGGTGAAACTAAAGATATGGTCATTCATGGCAAGGGAATCATGGTGAGAATACCTCCGCATGTACCTGGTAGGAACTTTGATTCATTCGCATCTACAAATCGTTTGTTTCGAGTTGCAATTAGCCGGAACGCTACGAATGCGCAACGTAAATTCGATACACAAACTTTGCTGCGAACAGCAAACTTGAAGATTCCAATGTATTGCGATCTGTGTGTTGCATAATAGATTATTTCGTAGGCGATAGGGCTGTCTGTGAATAGTCACAGAGGAATTGAGGAACGAGTAGCCGCGAGGAAGAGAGAGAGAGAGAGAGAGGGAGAGAGAAATCACACGATAATCTCTGGTACAGCCTCGCAAAAGCTGACAAGGGATCTCTACTCCACAAACCTGCAGATCAGAGAATATTCATGTAAAAGTTCATCCTCCTCAGCTCTCCCATGCAGCTTCCCCAGGAGTAATCATTCCCTGCTGCGTAGCTGTTGTACAGAGAGTAGAGAGAAGCGCAGCAGTGGATTCACGTATACATAAAAAAACGTAAACACTCTTGGAACAAAACCGTTTGAAAAATTTCTATCCGGATCTCTGCTCCACGTGCTGACCAATCTTTGAGAGCGCAGACTTTTAATTGCGAACATCAATCGTATTGCCCAATACGAGACTTCCTATTGTGCAGCGTTTTTTTTTCACTCATCTCGAAGGATTAGAATCCAGAGAATGCGATGAAGATTTATACAATGTTTTTAATTAAGGATTGTAATTAACACGAAAGTTGAACATTAACATTCAATAAGAATGTTCTGAATTTAGAATACAAACGACCGAATTTTTTTACCTGGTTTCTATGCAAATTTTATGACGTTTATAGTTTTTGAAAAATCTTTACGATTCACATGGAAAATTCTGAAACTGGAGTTTCTAAAACTTGCAGTTTTGTTGAAGGGAAGAGGCTCCAACACTTTGCATTTTTCGATGAGACAGTAAAGTTTAAATCTTGATCAAACATTTCCTGGGAGACTCGAAATTCTCTTAGCTACGAAAGGACATGCCAAGTCGTCCTAGGGGAGGGACTGTGAGTCTCGAGAAACGTCGCTTCATGCAGCAGCACAGAAAGAAGAGAGAGAGAGAGAGAGAGAGAGAGAGAGAGAGAGACAGAGGAAAAGGAGTATTCGTAGCGTTGATTTAACACCTCGGATTAATTGCTGGCTGTTCTCCCCATCCGCGTATAAGACAGAGAGCTTGCAAGATCTTATGGTTAACCTCAGCTACAAGAATTTCATCTACGGGAGATCTCGAGCAGACAGATTCAAGTTTAACTCACCAGAGGTTTCCTCGTGTTTGATAATAAGCTACGAAATGTCCTTCGCATATACTCTTTCACATACGTTGCCGTGTTAGCAGCTAAGGAGCATGTATAAATCCTTATAGAGGTTAAGGCTACAAAAGGCGATATGAGAGGCACGATAAGGGGCTGAAAAAGCTGCTAACATGTTATAAACGTGAAGTGGGCAAAACGCCTCGGAAATATATACGTAAATACGTTCATACATACACATTCATACATGTATATACTTCGGGGGATCTTTCAATCTCAAAGAAGATAGTCTGAAGCCTTCGTCTTCAGCTTCCACTCTTACAACCCCTCGCTGACCTAGTTCGGTTAAGAACACAGATGTATCGCGTCTGGTCGCCGCAAGTGTTGCAGTTCCGAGTTATTTTTTTTTCCAGTTTGTAGTAATAGGTCGAAGGTCACAATCGAAGTTAGTCTACGAGAGTCAATCAGATGCCATTTCTATTTAGCTTGCCACGATTTCTCTCTATTCTTCTTTCAAATACATTGGAAGGAAATCTTAGAAACCTCGTGTTGGCCTCATAGCTGTCAAACGAGGACGATTCGGGTCGTCGGATTATAATTATACGGAAAAATGTCGTTGGACTTTAACGACACTGGAAATAAAATTTTGTTGGAAAACGTCGATATTTTGTTGAACACGACGAACTAAATATTTTTTAATAATTTCTAAATTTTTGTTATTTTGACAATATATTTGGTTTCTAATGGAATTGTCAGCAAAATTTACGATTGGAACGACTAAAATTTCCTTCCGGAGAGATTTTCTACAATTTTTTTGCTGCGATGACACAATTTTTGGGATTATTCAAACAAAACGTTTAGTCGAACGTATCGAACAAAATATCGATCTTTTCCAACAAAATTTTCTTTTCTGTGGACATGAATTTCAACGAAGTTTTCACTTACTGCTCCATTTATCATCACGGCTCTCGCATTCGTCCAAATTCATCGAAAGGATGATGANTGGTTTCTAATGGAATTGTCAGCAAAATTTACGATTGGAACGACTAAAATTTCCTTCCGGAGAGATTTTCTACAATTTTTTTGCTGCGATGACACAATTTTTGGGATTATTCAAACAAAACGTTTAGTCGAACGTATCGAACAAAATATCGATCTTTTCCAACAAAATTTTCTTTTCTGTGGACATGAATTTCAACGAAGTTTTCACTTACTGCTCCATTTATCATCACGGCTCTCGCATTCGTCCAAATTCATCGAAAGGATGATGACTCATCGCAGTTTATTACGTGAAAATTGAGAAGAAAATGTTTTGACGTCGCTGTTCTGGCACATCATCGTCCAGACTTTTTCTCTTTCTTTCTCCATTTTTATCCTGCGTTCGGCCCGGACGCCATATCGTTGTATGTACAAAGCCGAGATATAAACCTGAAGAAAAGGATATTACAGGAGAGAAGAATGGAAGAACTATACCAAGAGCTCCCAAGGGCCACTGCCGAGTCCCGCACATTTATCATCTCGTTGGCGCGTTTTATCCGACGACAGCCCGTCGTCGACGCATTCGAAGCTCCGCGACAGGTAACATCACAGGACGATAAGCGTGAGAGAGCATTTTCGACTCTTTTCTCTTCTCTTATCGTTGCCACTACCTCGGCCTAAGTTACTAACGATGATGATCCTGGATTCCTCCGACTTCCGGTTTTAGAAAAAGCCTAGGATTGCCCCGGAGTGATTTGAAGTTCTCGGGCCACCGAGGACGATTTTGGGATTCAAGAAATAATTACTCCCTCAAGGTAATGAGAAAGGCTGAGGACAGTCATCGACTCGAAAGGTGCAAATCCTCCGGTAGCTTGTTTGAGAAAAATCGATAAGAATAATGTCGATTTTCCTTGTGAAAAGATGCCAATATTTTATTTCTCGTTTTCCACTACTTTTCCCCCGACTTCTAGAGACTTATGGCGAAAATTCTTCCGGCAGTCGAGAATCGAAAAAGACTCCTGTCGATCTTGCAACGTCTCAAAAACATCGGAGCTCCGCGAAACGGAGAGACTTATCTTTTTATCATGGTCGTCACTCACTGCCGCCTTGCTCTCTATTTTTCTCAGAATGGCAGGAACCGCGGGAAAAGATGAAGTCAGATCAACATGACACTTTTTCGAGAAATATTGTACGGACTTGCACCACGTAGAGGACAAGACCGGAAGTCACATTTCGTCTCTAGTCCGATCAGCAGAACCGATCAAAGATTCAGGCGACCTGCTGTCGCTTGATATACTGCACTTTTCTCCATCGTGAATGTTCCACACCCAATTTTCTCTCCTTCTACCAATGCATAGCACGTTTTGAACTCACGGATATATATTTTTTCCTTTACAAATACCGAACTCCTACACGTTGCTGTCACACGAATTCGACCAGTAGGATTGCTTGCTCTTTCCAAAATTCGATTGACGTGCACTCTGTTTCTACGTATGGGCGTTTTCTTTTCAAATTCTGAAAACATTTTCGGGAGTCATTTCGTTTTGAAACTTTGAAAAATATTTTCACACGTTGCGTACTAATCGATTCCGTTTTTTACCCAGTGACTCTGTGCCGAAACCATTTTCTGCTGCAGTTTTTATTGCATAGTTCAAATTTTCTTCAATTTGGAAATCCGTTGGTTGTTCATCAACGAGATCATTGACGAATTATTTTCCAATTCAGTTTAAATGTTTAATTGCGTTTTATTTTGTTCCAAGCTACTTGTAAATATTTCGTAGAATATTCGGAATGAAACGTCGTCTATAGGTTATCGTAATATTTTCTTGTACATGAGAGTGACATTCTCGCTGGACGTGAATTCGAAGATGAACTTCGATCACACATTTTCGTGCGTGTGTCTTACTAAAGCATTTTTGACCTTTTCCCTTCCCGTTATCGGTGGCGTTTCCGTTTTCCTTCCTTCCTCTACGTTTTCCCCCAATTTTTTTATCTTTTATTCAGTTGCCTGGTTGCCGAAAGGCTCTCCATTTCCGTTCCACCCGCAGTCCACCCTCTGTCCCTCGTGTGCTGGAAAGAATCTCCAGGAAGTGAGGTTCGCAAGGAAGAGGGAAAAGCACCGGTGAACATTTTCTAGAAACAGCCACGACCGCAAGTGGAGATCGAGAGAAAAAAAAGCTTCGGAAGTTTCCTTTTGTAAGCTCTTTTCCTACAAGCTTCCTTTTTCGAGGTTTCTCGTGAAGGGAACAATTTTCAACGTCTCTTTGTCTCCTCTAATTAAAAACGACTCTAACTCGTGTGTGATATTGCAAACTTAATCAATGTTTGTATGTAATGAGTATTTCCGGAGAAAAAACAAAACAACAAACTGCTACTAATCTTGCGTTGGCTTGACATGTGTAACCCGGAAGCATGACCATTCGTTCACGTGCAGATTGCGTGGTCTGTGTTGGACGGAATCCTGTGCTGCAAGTTCAGGCTACACGGAAAGATCACTTTCCCAGGTCTTTGTCAAAGTTTCCTAAAGGACAACATCCGCAAAAAAAAAAATCATGTCCCTTACTATAGCGGAAAGAAAAAAATTAACAAAAATTTGTTCATTTCATCAAAAATTAAATGATCCATTTAAAATTTCCAAAATGTGTTTTTTAAATTCCGAAATCCTTGCATCTAAATAGATTATTTCTAAAGAAGAAAAAAAAAACGTTTCAAATTTCCCGTTTTCATTATTTCCAAGTGTAAAGTTTCTTGACAGAAAGATACTGCAATTGAAGGATTAAAGGAATCTCATTCTCTCGGTTTAATTTTTTTTTCAATGACTGCAATACTTTTATTTTTTCAACATGAAAATAGCTCTTTTCTGAAGAAAAGGGCTGAAGTTTGAGAATTTCCCATTGACAGGATGAATGCTTCGAGAATTAATGGACGAATAACCGTTTGATCCCTGGACAGAATTCCAGGTAGCTAGAATTTCTGCTTTCGCTAATGGGACTCTCTGTTGACAAGCTACATGGCAACTGCAAGCAATTACCTAATGTTTCACTGCGGCGAAAGGAGCCATAACGATATTGTGTGATGTTTGTTGGTCCTCGTATGAGTTTATTTCTTGTGACGTCTGTCGTAAGCTCTTGGGTCTATTACTCTGACTCGTATCTCGCTCGCCAGAGTTTCTGGCTTTCATTACCGAAATATGCGATTGGGAAATATTTCTCCCGAATAATTCTCTATGTTGAAATGTTATCGAAGTTGAATCGAGCTGAGCCAAGTCCAAAGTTCACATAACTCGTTATGATTTGAGTATTTGACACGTCAATTTTTTCGGCTGTTAAATTCAGGGGTTTCCGGGTCACTGATTACGAACGTGAACTCATTCATTTATTCTGATTCATTTTAATAGCCAAATTCATAGGTTTTACCATTTTTTTGCCCATGAATTCCGAAAGAGTTCATTAAGACCTGTTCAGCTTTCATTCTTTTGGAACTAGTCCCAAAAACTTAATCTCGAGACAGGGCCCAGAAAAATACACGAGAAAACATTATTTTCGGACGTATTTGCGGACGCAGAGCCATGGGGGAATGTGAAATCGACTTTTCAGCACTTTGTCTTTTCTCTGGTATATTTTCTTTCCCTCAGATTCTCCCTTTCTGTTCAGCGATCGCACCAATTAAACGAGAGACTTGCACTAGTACTGAATTTATTACGTGGATACGCTCGGGGCTAACTTTCCTCAGTTCCCTTCGACGATTTAAACACACATACAGACAGGCTTGCATGCACAACTCATTGTACATACACAAAATGTATACAAGCACGGAGCAAGCACTTCCGCGCGTTTAGACGATGCAACGAGAGTACCTTTCGGGCTGTGCATGCCGCAAGGGTTGAAATTGCACGACAACATGCCCATCCGAAACACCGACACAAGTACGAGAGAGACAAAAGTCGAGAACCGAGCAACTAGTTAACAAATTACGATTCCAGCCACACTCTCTCCCGGGGTGCATCGATAATGAACTACTGGAATTTACCTTGTATACATAACACGCACTTGAGCTAATAAACATCGAAGGAAAATTCGAAACAACTTTTGCAAATCAAATAATCAAGTGACAATGAACGTTAATTGGGAAAACAAATATTAAGTCCAATCATGCAAGTTTTCATTCGATCGAATAATCAATGCTAATTATAAATTATAATTAAAAGTTGAACCAATTGTGAGAAAAAAAGGGCACGATAACAGTTTTCTTTTGTCTAGTGAACGTGAGTATAAAAATAAGTTGAATCAACGCACGAGAGTTCACATTGAGAATAAATGAGTCGCATATACAAAAGCATGAAATTGGAAAGTTGGAATTTTTAAATCTCGCTTTCATACGTTAAGAACAATGCGTTTTCAATCAGCGAATGCGATGTTTCGTCTCTCATCAAAACCCAATACTGTGGAAAATTCGAGCTCTGGACTACAATGGAAATTCTTTTTGTGGATAATCAATGGAAAAATATAACTCGCCCAACGTTCATTGTGTTTACCGAATAAAGTTCAACATTTCGAGCGAACAAAAGTTGCAACAAAATTTCAATTGTTTCGGCTCGCTCTCTATTCTCTCTCCCCTCCAAGGGGAATCGTCCAGAATTTTCTCTCAGTTTTGGTCCTTTTCAATCAATACAACTCACGAATGAATAAGAATGATGATGCTATATAGAAGCCCTGCGCATGACTACAATGAAAAATCAATTAGGAAAATGTTTCCATATCACTATCAAGAGACGCGGCAGCGGCNATCGTGTATACGACGATACCGGAAGTTGATTGGTCGAGAAATACTACGAACGAGGACGAAAGGGAGAGTGAAAATGAATCAAGTTAAATAAAAGCTCGAGCAGCCATTTAGTATCGGCGATGAGAAGAGGGCGTGGGTCGAGCATGGGCAGTAAACTGTGTACGAGAGGGACAAGGCTCATGGAGTAGTGGTGAACAGTGTGGAAGGTCGGGAAACAAGAGAAAAGGAAAGAGGAACGAGAGAAGGAAGAAGAAAAGGGGAAGAGCTAGACTGTCGGACCGTGAGCAAAGTTGAAACCCACATCCACAAAAATCCACACACATTTACAATTCTTGCACGATCTTTTAAAATATATAAATACCAAACACAAAGTCCAACATTGACCGCTACACTTCTCCGCAGCTCACAGCAGTTGGCTTCCTGAAAAAGTTGCTTTAAAATGTAACGACGAGTACCATTTCCGGATCACCTTTGCCCTTCCACTCCTCCTTTTTTTCCCCTTTATTTTCGTACCCTTTTAACGTAATCTTTAAATAAAAAGTTGCCAACTGAATCGCTGAGCCTGAACTCGCCGATCTGCTATTTTGATGTTTTTTGGGTCACAGCATTTTTCGTTGAACTTGTTCTCAATGTTGAGTTCATTGGCTTTTGAAATCATCGAGTGCATTACACGAAAAAAAAACAACCGACGCTAATAAAATTTTTGAATGTTTTTTTCATTCGCCGATTCTCGAGGTAGCTCGTGAACTTATAGATTGAAACAATAAAATGTTCCTGATGATTCACCCGACAGCAATGACGATTGCAATGATGACGTTTTTTATTGCGAGTTAAATTATCCGTCTGGCTTTTTGTTATGGATCTTTGGATTCACTGTGCAAGTTTTCGAGTCTAACGATCGTTGCACCATTTTTTTCTCTCGGAGATTCTCCAGTAAATAGAAAGAGGGAGAGAGAAAAAAAGAGCCAAGGAGATCGTTTTTCTTGGCGAAATAAAAGTCCAAAGTGGGAAATTGAAAATGGAATATAGCTGTGTGGCGAACCCATGAAACCACCACCGTTTCCCTCTTCATGTCTGTGTACACAAGTGGAGAATTATAGTTGGGAAAACTCATACTAACTTGCGCTGAGTTTATGTGTGTCTCTCTTTTCCTCTGTCTTTCTCGCTCTTTCCTTTTTCCCTTCTTTCCTCGCTCTGGGTTTCGAATCTTTTTATTTCGCTTTATTTTTATTAATTTCGTCCTTTTTGTGGTATGCACAACGAGGATCGTTAAATCTTCGTCACGTCAATGAAAACCGAGAAGCAAAAAGGATGGATAAAGATTGTAAAAATACTTGTTTCGTGGTCGAGTTCCACGTCCCAGGTATCGAACTTTCGATAAGAAGATTAATATTGATCCCTCGAAAACTGGTTTTCATTCGATTCGGTAAAACAAAATCTCCGATTCGGACTTCTCAGCAAAATCGAGACAAAAGGTTGCTTTTTTTTAGCGATTGAAAAATTATAAGAAATACGTTGGCAAAAGCTTTCGATCTATCATGTCAGCTCTCAAGTATATTAACTTGTGACTTGTGTGATAAATTAACAATAATGTGACTCGAGAGAGCTCATCATGATTCACGACGTAGCGAATTACTTATTTGCATGCAAATATAATTCGAAAGAATAAAAAAAATGCGANAAAAAAAAAAAAAAATGCGAAGGGGATAAAAATTTTACGTACCGTAAGAAAAGAGTGCGATTTCTCGAGGCAAATAAAGGAATGAGGAATGAAGAATGAGGGAACAGAAGTGATAAAATACGAAGCAGGAATTACAACCACGATAAAGTTTTCTCGGCGAAGCGAAGACGAGAATTTCGTAAAAAACGGGGGCGATTAAATTTAGAGACCGTTAAATTAACAGCTTGACGACAGGATAGACATGCGTGACAAGAAAGGCAAAATAGAACGAGCAAAATCCATGACTCAGATGTTTAAATCTCTCCCTCCCTCTTTCTAGCGGAGTACTCGCACGTTAAATTTTTCCTGCATCAACAAAATTGCATTCGATTGCGATTAGGAAGATTCCTCAACTTGAAAAGATTGTGAGATAATGATTAAAAAAAGTAAGCGAATGTCATCAAAATGAACCCGCTCTTTCGAGTCGCCGCGATAATACGATTCATTACATTGAAATCCAGTATCTCGATCGAATGTCTGACGAAAAACGAATTTTACTACTAAGCTGGACTCCCGCACGACGCAGTCGCATTCATCCTCGGATCAACTCCAGACCGTACGATCTATTTTCTCCAACAGAAGTACCACAATGGGGAGGTTAATTAACTCCAATGTTTTCTTCAACATAACTTGTTCCTCATATGCGATAACAATGGTTTAATGTGCCCTATTCTCTTGGTTTTTACATAACGAAGTGGAGAGTGTATGATAAATTTTTATTCAGTGAATATTCGATGATGAAAACTGTATAAAATGAAAAAAGCGAATCGAAAAAGAGTGAAAAACGAGTTTTCTACAAACAGGATTAAGGTTCATTTTATTTGCACTAAATAAATATGTTTTCCTCTTTATTTGCGATGCTTTAATGGCATTTTTTCGGGTTTAAAACATAAAAATGTGGAGGGAAAAAAGGGATGAAAAAAGTGATCAATAGGATTTCTAATTTCCCAAGCACGTCGAGCACGTTGACCGCATACTTAATCGCGTGGAAACAGGCAAATGAAAATAAATATGTAGGCGCGGTTGTGTCGGTGTTGGTAAAAAATGTGAGCTGTTCACAGAATCGCTGAGACTTTAAGTGCAGACGAGTGTATAGCTCACGATTGAAGTGGTACGAACCAGCTTAAGCACGGAGACCTCTCTTTTCTCTGACTTCTTCTTCTTCTCTTTCTCCTGCTCGACGGTTTAAGTAACGACACTTTGAGTTTTACTATAATTTGGAGTTTCCCGTTCCTGCTACTACTACTACCTGGCATTCGTCAGAGCATACATACTCCAAGAAATTCTTTTCAACGTTTGAATGGGCTCCACGGGCTATTACAAGCAGAATCAACGATTTTTCCTACGGCAAAGTTGGGACTGTGAAAAGCAAAAAACTGTCATTTTTCCAACGTCATCGGATCTTTTCTTTCAATTAGTCTACGAAAATTCATTTGTAGAACCAATCTCGTGCTTTTCATTAAATCCTCAACTACAATCTACAAAAACATTCGGAAGTATCAAGAAATTACGATGTGGAAAATTAAAACCAAACTAACGGGCTAGTCTGACGTCGTGTTCAATAAAAAATTTTAAATAAATATTTTTGACGAAAATCAGCTCGAGCGTCATTTAAATTTAATAAATGATCCTGCCATGTTCTCATTTTATTCAGAAAAACATTTTATTCGAAAAGTATGCGAAAAAGTCTCATGATAATAATTAATTGAATAAAAAGGATGGAAAGTTATTCAGCCTGGAATATCCTGTACTTACTGACAGTTATATAGATCGATAAATTTAAAAGCCCTGTCTGCTGTACCTGTAGGTTTTTTTCTGCGGGTACATCAGGGACGATTGTCGGAAAAAAGTTATCCGTCGTTTGGGGGATATGAAGGGGAGGAAAAGAGTACAAAACATTTATATATGGCGAAGAGGACGGAGAGGGGGGCAAGTACGAGGACGAGCAGACAACGATGATGCTTGACTTCTCATTTCAAATTGGCCAGCAGCCAAATCGTGACTCGAGTCCTTTTCTATCGTGTAACTAGAGGGAACGAGGACGAAGAGCACGAGGCCGGAGTGAGAAGAACTTTCTATACATTCCATGATACTCGACTCGACTATCGCCTTTAAGGGGTGATGTAGGATATGCTTAACGTTGACCCAGCCCGAACTCCACTTGTGAATTCCAATACTTGACGAGCAAAGTGAAAGAAAAAAGTCATGAACCCACAAACGTGTCGTGGTTATCCGAAAATTCTCGATATTTTTAAAACTCCAGGCCATTCCTCGTTCACGGAATCTCCCGAAGGCTTCTCTATACTCTCGATTCGATATCCTGCGGGAATTCTTGCCCGACGATTCATTGGCGAGGTTGTTATCGCTATCGGAAATCCCTAATTTGCCGAGAATCGATCGCTAACCAAAAAGTTATACTACATTCTATGATTGTACGGAAAATTTTCACGAGTACGAGAATGATCGTTGGGCTTGTGCTGCAGGAAAGAAGAAATGACTATTGGATAAATAATTCATTGAAACAAATTAACACTTTCCCGCTCGATTCGATTGAATAAGCTGCAGGTCTCAAAGTTTTTTAAAATTCCTTGTGCAAGTTGCTTTTGATCGGCTTCGTCGATTTCTTCAACCATAGAAGCATATTTTCACGTTTCCTCACAGGTTCAATTAAACGTCTCTCCCATTATTATTAGGAGAGAAAAAATATCGTGGCATTTGAATTAGTCGCCCATTAATACTCGGATCGTAACGAAAAATCTCAATAAGGAATTGAGTGGAATGAAGGGCAGGTTTTTGTTGCGGTTGAAATTGAAATGTTCTTGTAACACGGTTGCAATCGACTTAACTTGTGAGTCCGTAGTATATATAGCTGTGTCTGATCGCGTTGGAGGACAAACGAAAGTGTACAGATGCAATGCGGCAAAGAGGTTTTGCTATGGAGTTCTGGTGGTCGTCGTAATGGCTATGGGAGTTTGCAGAATCGCTCGCTCGGACCTCTACTTGTATCGAATTGTGTATCCGTCCGTTGAGTCCTAATTGCCTGGTGCCATTGGATTTTCTCTCTCTCCCTCTCTGTCTCCTTGCATTGCTCTCTATATGGTCAACTGTAGCTTTTATAGCAGAATGAGCAGAAGAGGCAGCAGCAGCCAATCAGCTTGCTGGCTCGAAACAATTAATCGACTTATTTCTTCGTTAGTGGAATAGTAGAGTCGGTTCAGATGGAACGAGACGAGGGCTCGTGAGAGAGAGAGAGAGAGAAAGGGAGAGAGGAGGAAGGTGAACGAGAAGGGGTTTGATAAGAGTCGAGGCAGCAGGTTGACTATTCCATCGGTAAACCAAGACTCGAATATTCTCCTTCATTCCAACGCCTTCTCAGTCCCTCGTTCTCCCTCTAGACATTTATCTCTTTCTTTCTCATACTAAGGGGAACCCAAGTTTTGATTGCTTCCGCAACGAGCTCTGTTAAATGTTAAATAGGAACACGATGCGTCATTGTCTACCGGTACTCACCGAATTTGGCCAAAATTTGCCTTCTCCTTTCCCATTAACCAATGCACGCATAACAGGGATTACAGTTTGTAAACAAGCAAATATATAGAACATTGATACTTCGTTTGAGGGAGAAATTATTTGAAATAATTCGAAATTGGTAAAAAATAACAAAAAAAAGGTAGAAACTCTGATGCCATTGCCGTGCATGATATTCCGATCGACGGGACAGGCTTCCGCGAGTGGAAGTGAAAGTGAAATAGATATTTCGTTGAGCTTTTATTTCGTAAAGATATCGAATCGTGAGAGCTTATCCGTTCGAGCGAAGAGACGGAGATCGCCTTTTTGTTTGAGTCTCGGGCTCGGGAAAACGACAAAGGTGATCGTAGGTAAATTTACCGTGGATCATTGGCTACCGGAAGAGTTGAGAATAAAGAGGAAAAGGTAAGAGCTTCGGAGATAGCGATAGCGAACGTTTCAATCGTGGTCCTTGCGGATCCTCTCTACTCTTGTTTTCTTTATTTCTTTTTGACCCGATCTTTTTCATCCTTCAGTTCCACATCTCCGTCCCTTCTTCTCTTCTATCAAATTTTCATTCCCTCCGTCTCTCTCATTCTCTGTTTCCATTTCTAACGATAGTCCTTTATCTTCCAGTATATGATTTTCTCTATTCTCTATTCATTTTGCATCTCTCAGTCCTTCTGCTTTCCTCCTTTCTTCCCTTTCATCAATTTCTCTCTTTTTCTCGCTCTCTCTCTCTCTCTCTCCCTTTCTCTATCAATCCCTCATGCTCTTTATCCCTGTTACTTTCTGTGGCAAGTTCTCTTTTTCCTAATCTCTCATCTCTAGTATTTTCTGTAATTGTTTTTCTTTCTTTCTTATCTTGCTGCTGGGTTTTGACTTCTGACATATTGTTTGAGATTGATATTTGCCCCTTTCTCTTGATCCATTGCATTATTCTCTGACGTTGGTCGTCATTTCTCTCTTGTATTTCGATCGTTTATTCTTCATCAATTTCTCTCTGCCACATTTATTTTCTATTTTATTCTTGACTCTCTTATACTTTTCTTCAAGGACCTATGATCAAAATGGCTATATTGGATCCCCACGCTCGTCCCGGGTCCCAAACGCCCGGTCACTCCGTCAATATTAGTTGGATATACAAAGCCAAAGGTTATATACGTCGCAGAACCGTTTATATGCGATCTCCGTAGAGCCCTGTAACCTCAAGATCTTTTCTCATCGAACGTATAGTAGCCGGGAATATAATATCGTATACGAAAACGTGATCCTGACCAAAGACTGCGTCGTTTCCTCTCCTTTTTGCTCTCCTCATACCTCTCAGTCTCCACTGTTTCTCAAAAGTGATGCAAATTCCCTTCAGCTCCGATACGCACACGATGCAGACGATAGCTTTTCGAAGAGGTCAAAACCCTCACGTCCTAAAACAATTTTCCAATTCTCGGACCACAAGAATTCAATATCGACATATTTTTGCCGGATTTTTTATCCGATACTTTTGAAAATCAATTTAGATTTGACTCACAAATTCAACATTTCATATCACGATGGTAATAAAATTTCTTTACTATGAGCTCGGAGGAAGGACATCCGGAACAATTTTATCATCATTTTTCATGCTTGGATGAAGACAGTTTTGCAATTTGTACACGAGCCGACGTACGAAATAAATTTATTCTAAAAATACGCTATCCCAGATTCACGTGGTGTCCATTTTCAAGTTCACAAAAAATCTTCTCAATATTTTATCATGAAATTTATAAAAATGTGCAAATGTTTTCTCTCGACAACTTTTTGGCCCATTCAACCAAGACGAATGAAATGGACCGTATGAAAAATTCTTCCGAGATGCATGAAAGTTTTTTTAAGAAAAAAAAGAAAACGCTTTGAATCGTACATTCAGGATTGAGCAAGCTTCGAATGATGACAGATAAGCCGGAGTGTTTATGGAGAAGAATTTTGACACAGATATGACGTGACTGAACTTTCCATTGTTTTTCTGTCTCATTTACTCCCTCCCACGTGGTCAACGGTATTTTTTTTATGACATCGTAAAAGAGTAACGATTTTACCACATCCACGTGCGAGACTGGTCCATGGGACTAGAGAAGGCACTGGGCCATTGAGCGAGAAGTCGTGACAGTCCAGCAGAAGCGACTGCTCCCTCTTTCTCCTTCGCTCTCTCCCTGCCTGCGAACTGTCCACGACGGAAATTTACGAGAGGCACGACGTGCCGAGCTAACTGTGCGATGAATAACAAAAAAATGCCTGTACTAGTCAGGTCGTCACGATCGATGGGTGAAAAATCGCCTCGAAAATCGAGTCGAACAATGAAAGAAATGGAGAGCGAAGCGTAAGTAATTTGATTGGATTGTGTAGTCCTGGACACACGATTTTATACAGAAAAATTCAGATCCGTTTCCTTTTTTTTTTACTCGTTGTCTGTTCCTGACTTTCTCTCCCTCACTCGCTCCCTTTTTCCATTCATTATATGGAACGAACCTTTGATATATTTCTGTTTTTTTTTTCTACTATATTCAATACGAATTTTTGTTACACCCTCAGTATTTGCTCGGCTGTGGCGCTATTTGATTAAATGCAATTGGTTATTACTCGCAGACTGCATGAAAGGTTCGGGAACTCAATTACGAAAAAATGGTGAGCCAACTAAAAAATTCACAGAATTTTCACAAATTGTCACATTTCCATGGAGGGAAATACCAGGAATCGAAATACCTCAGTGAAACATTAAAATGGTTTTGAATCGACACATTCCTGTTATATATCGACGAACAAACAAAATAACGAACAGAAGTTCGAAAACACAAAGTGGTAATAACAAAATAGAATTTCCATCGAAATTCATCACAAAAGTATCGAATCGAGAAAATATATTTGGATAACATTGGATTTGCATGAAACCGTGTGTTTCAAAGTGTCGCGGAAAAGGTCATCAGCGTCTTAACTGTCATCAAGATAATCAGCCGAGTACAGCAGTGGCTGAGATAAAATTAACAAAACAAAAGAAACAAACCCATACCCAACTCCAAACGAACAGTCATATCAGAGGTCAACAAACAGAACCAGCGATTAACAGACAAGCCTCACTGAATGAACAAACCAACATAGCCAACTGAGAAATCGATGTTCGCACATAAACAGTTCGTGTTTTATTTTCATTTCCGTCGCTTTGGTAGTTTTGATTTTGTTTTATTTTTTCCTCATTTGCAATTGTTAAAATATTTTTTTAACGAATTTGCTCAGCGGCAGTATTCGGAAGGAAAAAATAAAGTGTGTGGCCGGCAGTTTGTCAAGATTATACTTATTTTTCATGTTTTTACAGAACTGATTTGGAGAACGGTTATTAAGTTATGTCGTTTTGTAAACGAGTCCAATTTCTATTAATTTCAACACTAGCCACATTGGAGGTTGAATTATCGCTTGCGTACACTGAGAGAAATTTTTGGTTTAGACTACCATATTTGGATGTTTCCCTGAGGGGATAAAAATACTTTGAAGGTAATGCCAACCCAAAAAATGGGGTTTGATTTACCATAATTTTTCTGGTAGGTTGCATTACATGCGTATATTAACTGCTACAATCTTCGTGGCAAACATATGTTGTGTACTGGTGACAAATAAATAGTAGTATTTTTAGTAGAAACTATAGACACTCCTCAATCAACAACCCAAATTGATAATGCTTTATTTTATGAACTTGCGGACTGTACCTGTGAAATCGAATTTGCCATTTCACGAAGTCAAATCAACGCTACTACAGCCAAGAATGCTATACAGTGAAGAGAATGAGTCCTATACAATTCATTTCGAGTAACCATACGCTATTTTAATCATCCTCAATTGTTAGTAAAGTCACATTTTAGCTTAGGACGAGAGGTCAGTGTGCAGGTTCGTGCACTGACCGGCTAGTCTTCCCCGGGATGGGTCATCATCTTCAGATTTCCCAGTCTTGCGCTCCGAGGAGATAGCTCGACTCGGCATTCGGAATTGAAGAAGGAATTAGGGAACGGTACGGAGCTTATAGGCGTACGGGCGATACGTCGCTTGAGCGAGATCGTTTCAGCCGTAGCCCTCTGGCGGATGTCCCCACTACTAGAAATCGTGCCATTGCAACGCTCGCTATTACTATAATAAATCGTCACATATAACTGGAAACACAAGTTGCCGCGAGATTACATTCATAGTTCCTGATACGAGATATTTTAATAAGACGTACTAATCAAAATTTATCAGATACTTGGTAAACATGGTAAAATCGATAGACAGTAGATCCAAAAATGCATATGCTACAGCATACCACACTTTTCATGCCTAGAGCAACTTGCTGAACTGATTACGGGGATTGTTTGATCGTTGTAAAATATTTGACTATAACTTCTAGTCCTTTCTAAATAACACATGGTGACACGCACCATTAGGTTCATATGCTTAGATAAACAATACAACTACAATATAATCAACCAACTAATAGTTGTCCTGACAATTTTTTATGGTAAATTTCACCATAGACCGTCCAATAATACGTGTATTGTAACGAGTACCAGAGTTTTTTCTCTCAGTGTAATGATTCGTTTATAAAAGAATGGATAACGATGCAAAAGATTCGAATTTCATTGAAGTAAATGAGCATCGAAACGCAACTATCTATTCCATGGATTATTGTCGCCAAATTTCGTGCAAATGTATCGAAACAAGGCGATATTGCAACTGCATTAAATTGCCTTCCGTTTTGGCCAGTATTTGCCACAGGTCGATCGTGTGTACAGAAGCGATGAAGGGACAAATATACCACAGCGGTGTATATATACGAAAGATATTGCATTATACGGATGGATATCTGATATAGCATGCATTGCACAACGTTTGAGAGGGGTCGAGCACGATCGTTCACCCGCAAGAGTGATATCAAAACGTCCCTGGAAAGATAACACGCAGCTCTGTTCGTACGAGGGAGAATATGGACAAACTTCTGTGTCATTATTCCGTAAAACTTTTTCTTTCCCCGCCGTAATGTTAGTTTGTCGTCCGGATCCTTCTAATTGAATATGCAGGATACGAAACCGTTTTTTCCCCTTGTTTTTTTTCATTTTTCTATCTACAAAATCCTGTTTTCCTAGCTCGTTTAGTCAAAGAATTAATTTGCATACGACGGAGGAAAAAATTGCACAAAGTCAAATTTAAAAAAAAATCTTTTTCGAATCCGATGGAAAACTAAACTGAACCGAAATTAGAATCTGAAAGAGAACTAAATTAAAGTAAATAATTGCAATTAACTGAACCAGAAAAAACCGTGCTCACATAGTGTTTGTTGCTGCTTTTCTTTTTTTTTTTTTAATACATTCATTCGTTTCTTTTTCTCTGGCAATCTAATAGAATAAAAAAAGCGTATAACCCACTCCGCTATCGGAGAACTTGCTGGTCCGCACACGAGTACAATTTGCACAAAAGTGCAGACCATATAATACGTGTATTCAGGGAGGAGACATTGGAAAACGTAATTGCAGTTCAGGCGAAACTATACTGTGCACGGTACTTACGATGGGCAAGGAACTGTCGTCTGGATAAAAACCGCGTAATATTTTACGATCGTATTCTCCCTTCGTCGGGGAAGAGAATCATGGTGATTCGTTCGTTATGTGTTATCACTTTTTCACCGGTTTTCCCATCATCATAAGGTTTCCAGACTTCCATCATTTACGAATTATTCTTACCTGCAACAAATTAAAAGAAAAACGAAAATAAGAAAAGTTGTAATTTCGCAGTTGTACAGGCTGCTTATTATTTTCGATAAAAACGTTAGAATACTTGAAGAATTTTCAAAGCTCGTTAAGTCATTATGGAAATAATAATTTGCAAGAAACAAATTATTGTCTCGTGCGTTTTGTAACAATAAGCAATAAAATTAAGCACAAGCAATTTCTCGGCTTTCTGCATAAATTTGTCAGCGTACAGGCTGTCCCTGAAGTCACGAATCCAAATAATGAAACGCTGACGACCTATTGGAATAACAACATTTTTACTATCATTCAACAACATTGAGTTGACAGTATTCAACAAAATAGCGAGCTTTCCCAACAAAATTGAGTTTTGAGTTTTAAAAAACTGTAGGTTCGATGAACAGATGTGATGAGATGTTAATTAGTTAGCGACAGCTAATCTAGTGCGCGAGTAAGCATGGGGTGTGGCTGGCCAGGAGCCAGCAGAGCCTCGAGCCTAGAAGATGAGCCACAGGTTCCGGAACGTATGGCCACACACCACCGCAGGCTTCATCTCCAGAAACGCCAGATTGGCTGTCACTAATCAATAAAGTAATTCATGGACGATAGATCGGAGAAAAAAAATGAGAAGATCCTCAAGCCAACCTCACGATTTACTTGCATTGTAAATCTCAAGACAACTCACGGACACTGGATATTTGCTCGTATGCAAACGTAGTGCGAAATTCGAGAAGCACGATTTAACGTATTTTCTGAAATTCAATTTCCGGCTCCCCGTACGTGGGTAAAAAAAAAAACGTTTACTCGTACATGCTGCTTATATATGTATGTGAATGTGGCAAAAAAGTAATGGTACGTTTTGTACCATGCTAAGGCAGCTCATTCCTAATAAATTTCACAGAACTCGTACTTCTCGAAAGCCGATCGTGTCTGACGTAGCAAAATGTGATTTCGTACAGGCTGAGCCGTTAAAAACTTTACGATCGTCGCCTTGTCGGTCTCTCGAGTCGTACACAGCAAAATCCAATATTCATTACCGTGGAACAATTACATCACCATTTCCTTGCCTTTTTCTACCCTTTTTTTTCACAGCTTCGCAAATACTTATATTTATATCGTCCGTTCACATTCAGTTAACTCGGAAGGTTCTAAGGAACGACCGTTTTGTGTTCAGAAGGATTTTCATGCAGGCTTTCACGTTGGATTGTTGCTGCTGATGCAACGAATTCCGCCTGCGATGATCGTCCGGGTTAAAGGTCATTGAATCTCTGAAAATTGTCTCCTACGGTTTTGGAATTTGCTGCCAGGAACAAACACGTACTTTTCATAATTTATCATCGTCGTACCGGTCGATACGTCCCTCTGACTGCGAGCCTTGTATGGGAAGCATGAAAAAACATTTGAAAAAACGTCACTGACCACGGAGCAGTCTCCCTTGATAATTTGTGTTATTTCATTCTTTTTTTTTGTCGCAAGAGCACGAACGCGTGTGAGCCGGGTATCTCCGGGGAGTCGTTTCTCCCTCCGTTCGATTTGCACAATACGTACATTACTTCTACCACATACTGCGGATATTCTTGCCCCGGGTATAAAGCGTAATGTGCTCATACAATATTTACAATGAAGAGAAAATTAAATAAATCATCACGACGGATGGACAATTTACATATATGGAAATGCGATATTCGAGTTTAATTGTCATCCATGAACCGCGCGTATGAGCATGACATGTGTTCGTAAAAGTACGAATCCAAATTGTCCAGGAAAAAATAGACTCAATCGTTAGTCGAGATTAATTTAATTATAAATTCCACTTAACGAAACGAAGAATTGAAGTTTGTCGATAATTATTCATCAGCTGATTGATTCAAATTCGTATAGATTATTCGCAATGTACGCGGCGTTCAGATTCAGACTGCACGCGATGCAATTCGCGTTACCATATTCATTTGATGGATTCAAAAGATCAATCAAACATTTAAAAATTCATTCATGCGTCAAAAATACTCCGGTCCATTTTATTCTCAAAAAATTGCAAACCTCAAATAGGATTGAGGAATTGGTGCGATCGCAAAATTCCACGACATAAAATCCTTTGTGTTGATGTTTACTCCTGGTTTTTATAAAAATTTGAATCCCACAATTTCCCTATAAATATAATCTCTGCACGCGGTATATGAAAAGAATAATTTCACGCATGAGAAGTGTATATAGTTATGCAGTCGTTTAATAATGCATCGTTCCGTGAATCGTACAAATGAAAATTTGTTGAATTGGTGAGCCAATTAAAAAGTAAGCTATTCTTTGATATGATTGGTAATTCGGTACAGGGATCGTAATCCCAGCGAAAAATCGGAACGTCTGGGAGTAAAATCGTGAAAAAAGAATGAAAAAAAAAAAAAAAAAAAAACATTTCATAAGCATATGAAGAAGAGATTGAAAAATGTGTAGTTCATTTTTCAATCTCTCTTTACGCATCGTTGAGTGAATCATACAGGAACGATCGAGTTTGTTATTGCCATGGACAGGATAATTTGGCAAGAGGGAGACACGAACAAATCAGCGAACGAGAGAAAGAGAGAGAGCGAGAGAAACTGCCAGGTTGTATGAGTGCGATTTTCGACAATAGGTCCAATCATCGTGTAGCACCGTTTTGCTCGTATCCCAGAAAAGCCGAAAATCGCGGATGGGTTAGTATATTAGAGAATGCATCATCCTATATAGTCAAAGAGAAAAGCTCCATTTTCTGACGCAGCATGGTGGGTTGAAATTCGGTAGGAAAATGGAAAGCGTGGAACGCGTTTACGAAAACAATTTCCCTCTCTTTAGCCTCCTCTCTCTCTCTCTCTCTCTTCTAGGGCAATTTGCGAGTACTTTTTTTTATGCAAACGAGGCTGTGTGGATACTCTAGTGGAGCCTCGTTTCATAGGAAGCACACAACGTGTGGTTTTACGCTTTCGAGTTCTCTTTTGCTCTTTTATTTCACAAGCACGCCGCTCAATTACCCTTCTCGTTCCCCCACTACTTTATTATTGCTGAAACATTTTGTCTCGTTTCGTGGCATGTATATTGCGAATATCAACCCTACAAGTTCACCCTGTAATTCCATCGGTTATTCTTCCACGTGGCTAACGTTTTGAGACCTCGAAGGAGAATGAAAATGCGTTGAGTGAAAATGCTAAACAATCTGAGCTCTTTTTCTCTCCCTATTTCCGATTCTATACGATAGGATAACGCATTAGGAACGAATTTTATTCAGCCGAGAATAAATGTAAAATTTTCATGTATATTTATTCACGAGAGCACCGATTTTCCTTATTCCCTTTCCAAAATTCTCGTGGAAAACCTGCTCATGTATAGACTTTTGTACATGGACAGTAATCGCGATACCGAATGATTGCTTTGAAGGAATTTTTCTTACGAATAATGTTTCCATATCCGGAAGCCCTTTTTTCTACAAGAAAAATCCTCGAGGTCGACAAAATCATAAAAATATACCCACGCGGTAGAGAGTTCGCCCCCTCTCTCTCTCTCTCTCTCTCTCTCTCTTCTCTCTTTCTGAATGGCGGATGCGAAATGAATTCCCAAAGAGAGGGTCCAACTCAAAACTTTGCCCCGAGCCAATGGATATCTTCCGGAGATGATAGAAAAGAGAGAAAGAAAAAGAGAGAACTTCCCCAAGCGGTGGATAAGAAAAGAAAAACTCCAGGCGATCCCGATAATACAGAAATAAAAGGTGAACTCTCACCCCTTTTGATCCTCTTACTTTCTGACTCCACTATAGGCAATATCCAGATCAAAAGTCGAACGACTTTTGCCCAATCAAACTTTCCAACGATATCAGAACTTCCTTCGAAATATTGTTCATATTTTTTTACGCTTACGAACCAATTGTTTTTAATAATTTCGCAATGAACGTTCTCTATACGAAGGACTGAAGAAATTTCAAAATTCTCAACTGGCTGAAAAGTGACACTTGGCATTCAAATAAGTGATCGTCATTATTATTTACGAATGAAACATTATAATGGCAACTCGAAATTGGATTGCTCATTAAGTTTTTGATTATCGAACGAATATTATGGCTCTATATGATCCCTGCAACTTTGATAAATGTAAAAAATGTATAAAAACGTAGAAACGAATTGTTCGTCCAACTAATTTATCACGATAAAATCAAATTTATATTTTGCCAGTAGGAAAATTTTAACTTGTGTTACATCGTGTCCAAGGTTTTTCACCGGACGCACGAAATAGTCGGAAATTTTTTTTTTCCGTCTCACACATGACGGCGTGGGTGTACGATACGGAAAAGCGTAAGATTGTGGTCTGATTGAATCGACGAAACAGAAAATTGGAGATTTTCATGAAAATTCAAGTCGTGTTCCATTTTTCCAAGCTCTCTGGTTCCATATACTTTCCAAGCTAAATATATAACGTACGTTCCTAAAAATATATTTACAGAAAATATAAATTGTAAAGCGGGAGAACGAGGGAGAAAAATTTCGAAATTTTGCTTCAACGGTGGCGTTTTCGTCTTTCTCTCAGCCTCTTTCTCACATCGCGAGAGGTGTCAGACATAACCTCGAGGATTCCAGGGCCACGATGATTGCTTGAAGAAACGAGAGAAAATGCTTTTGCCTACCATCCATGGGATATATCACGGTGAGACTCGAGAGCCCGAAAATTTTGCATAAATCCTTATGTATCGCGACAAGAAAGTGAGAAGGAGGAAAAGGAGAGAGAGAGGAAAAGAGGGAAAGCTACCTTAAGTGGATCGGGAGCCACCCCTCAGGAGGTGGCTTTCGCCTTGGCGAGAATAGACGTGAGCTTCGCCTTCTGTACCCTCAGCGAGAGGAAAGCAGAAAGAGGTGAGAGACCGGGGGACAATTTATTATGCGAGCCTGGAGGCGGGTAGAAAATAAATTTCTCCATGACCGTAGGGCATGAGAAAAGAGACGTAGAGAAAGAAGAAGGAAGATAGTGAAAGAAATGAAAAAAAAACGAAGGAAAGCGAGGTGCACTCTTCGATCGGAAATGCAGCTGAAAAGCTTCGAAAAAAAAAAAATAATATATTTCGTGCAGGTTGAGATTCGGATGAGGGAATTCGAGAGAGCCGGAAACACAAGAAAGCCAGAGATTTCCACAGAGAAGCATCTCGAAGGAAAATATACTCAAGTAGTCGGAGCGAAAAGGAGAAGAAATCTCTAAAGATACTTAAAGAAGAGTTTTCACGGATAGGAGAAAAGTAAAATCTTTAGAGATATCGAGACTCCATTCTCTTTGATGGGCGAAAGGGAAATTTATGGAAAGACGAAGTTCCTCTTTTTTGCATATATACATTTATTTCCATCTATCGGCCTATCGCCAATTTCAATTTTCACCACTTTCCTATCGTACAAACCTCTTTGTTAATCGACCCAATCCTCCGAGACAAGTACGCGATAATCAACGTATTAATTCCTTCTAAGACTCTCAGTACTTTTTATATCAGACGAGTGCCTCCATCTCGATTATCTCCGAGTCAATCTCTCGCAATCGAACAGTTTAATTGGATGTATTATGTTCAATAAATCTCGGTGGAAGCTTCATGCAAATTCGCGTCTTAAGTTTTTTTCGAGCCTCTCGCGATATCTTTGCATTTCAAGACGGTCGACTGTCTGGATATCGATAAAAAGAAAGCTCTCCCAACTACTCTCGATTCTCCAAATCAACACAAAATTATACGACGGAATATGCTTGAATCGAGACTCATTTTTATTCGCTTAATAAAGACTCATGTTTGTAGGCAACTAATAAAATCTCCTTTTTATGACGTTCCCTTTAACCTTGTCAACAAAAACACACGAACAATTCAATTCGACGACAAAACATTTTCGCTCTGGACTTGAGTTTCAAAATGGGGAAAAATGTAAAGAGAATTCCAAAGAATGTTGCTCTACGAAAAAGTAAAATGAAATCCAAGACTTTCATGAGAAATAGTCAATTAAAAATGTTTTATTTTTGTAAATGAAACTGACTGTGTGTACTTTATTTCACGTTACATATCTCCGTGGAAGAAAATCTTTCCTGAGTTGCGAAGAACTCGATTCATCTTGATCCGTCACACACCTGAGTTCTTGCTTCAAATATTCCTCGCAACCCTTTCAGCGAGGAACAAAAAAAAACATTGTTCTCTGGCTTTCTTCTCTTTTCGACATCGCGTTTTCTTAACGAAATGCACACATTGCTCTTCCTGCTATTCACCGCAAACATTCAGACAGTATGATTCGTGTCTACACACGCTTTGTATCCTTATCCGAAGAACATACGCGGATATTTTCATCCGCACGCAAGGTAGCAGCATTTTTTTCTCTCTTCTCTCAACTTTAACAGCAAAAACCCACAGAGCGTATATGAATCTTGATGCTGTACGATGCAGCGTTTTGCAATGTTGGTTCACCGAGTGAAAAAACGAACGGGTGAGTTTATTCACTCGGTGTTAAAACAGCCGTAAGATTATGAGAGTCACGTTCGCAGCTGGCCATAGGTAATGGACCGCGTTAGCATATCCAATAAAATAAAATACGAAAAGTTGAAAAATAAAAAAATAAAAAAATTTCCAATCCCGATCTTATGATTGCTATGGAGGGCCGAACTTCCCTGGAGTATATTACGTGGAGATGGCCAAGGAAGTTGTATGCAGAGTACTTTTCAAACTCGACTTTCTCGCAAGTGGAATCCAAACTTTTCTCGTAAATGGCAAATCATTTTATACTTCGTTTCGAATACTCTCCCGTGTTATCGTGGTTATTTTCATAATTCCTCCTGTTATCGTTCAAGTTTATCAAATCCTCTACACAGCTCAATGCTGTTGTGTCTTGTTTTTTTTTTTGTTTTTAATATATCCATCGTTATCGTTAAATTTTGTGACAGTGACCGAGGTGATTTTCAGTCTATGATTTTTCTCATCCCTATTTTCTATATTCCTCCCTCACGACCTCCTTATTCTCTTCTCCGACGAGCTGCACCTCCCAGCAGAGGTTTGTACGCACTAAATATATGCACGTGTATCTACATGGTTGGCTTACCACGAGATACTCGTGTAATCCTGCGACGAGGCTGGATATACGCAAGAGCGAGTGGATCTAATCCTCAACTAATCCGAGATCGCGTAATTTCATAAATGCACGAGCGCGAATGCAAATCATGAACGAAGGAGAGAGATAGATCGAAACGCGAAATGCATGCATGTGTCAACACAAGGAGGGAGAAAGATAATCCGATTTTATCTGCATCCCAAAAGACTCGAGGAACTCATGGTTAGATGCGTACGATCCGAGTGTTATTATTTATAATGCTATCACGACTTTTACTTATTAAATCTCATAAAGCAATGAAGCTAACACAATGATGATCGTCGTCTATAAATAATGCAAACTGAAAGCGATTATAGAGCTAATTACGACCACGAGGCAGGCAAATTCAGAACTTGGAAGCCATAGAAATTCCATAGCATTTCCGGCGAAAGTATTGAAACGACTTTTCTTAATATTTTTATACCTCTCGGCTGTTTGGACAGTAATTTCGAAGCATAAATACCTTCGATTTTCATTCCCCAGTAGATCACAGAAGCAAAGGTTGTTTTTGCTACTTTTGCAACAAGAAAAAGTACAATTTAAAAATAAGTGTTGGGTCAATAAATAGTTGTAGGGAATGAAAAAAAAAAAAAAAAAAAAGNAAAATGCTGTTGAAGTTGGAGTTCGGAGGAAAGATCGTGCTGAAATGAATGCATGATGCAGAAAGTCTTCAATTCAGGAGGAACCGATGGACTGCGGTGCGAACGCTGGACTCGTACGATGAATTCTTTTCCCGTATAGAATATTGCTTCCGCGATCGCGATAAACTTGGCGCGCATCCCTCGCTACAAAAATATCTTCCACGGGCCAAACGTGGACTTTAATACGGAGACTACAAGTGACAGACAAGAAAAAAATACGGAAAGAACGGCCAAGAGCGAGAGGGAGGCGAAAAAACGCGAGGAAACTGGGCCCCGGGGCATTGGGTTGGCTGCGAGTATTCAGGCAGCTTTTCCTCTAGTCTCCGTAGAAGAAAATTGGGATACCGATGATGCTTGTATAGTTATAGAATTCTCGAAATAAAATTCGTGCAGATAACGATCGTCACAATCGTCGTTTCTAGCGATTCGTTATCATACAATTTTGTCGAAAAACAAAAATCGACAAGTCATTAATTAAAAAAAAAAAACAATTCATATGATTTCCAATTTAAATAGAAAATTGGCGAAATATTTAAAAAGAAAAGAAAAAAAAAACAGATTTACTCTCTTTAGTTCGGCTACAAAAAGCACAACAGACAAACGAATGCATGAAGATTCAAACACTGTAAACTTCGTTTCTAGGAGGCAACGAATACGTAATTTTCCAGCCTTTCCGTGGACACTCATTTTCACTCGTTTGTGCCGATCGAGTCGTCTCATTCCCATTCGATAGTGTCATTTCCAAACCCCGGAATGATCTCCTATAATAATTCGTCACTAACGAAAAAACCTAAAACTGTGACTTACATAAAAAACGAAGAAAACTGTAAAATTGACAGTGTGGATTTTAGTGTTTGGTCCAGATTTCTTTTTTCACGAAAATATGGTAAGGGTTGATTACATCCAAAGTTTTTTATGCATCAAGTATAATTGGGTGACGGAAGGATGAGGAGGTAACTAACAAAATGAAGCAGAAGACCGTGATAGTTTGGCTTTGACGGTAACTTAGCTCTGCCCTCTCTCTCTCTCTCTCTTTCCGAATTCTTCGTCTTCGTCTCTGTCTTCGTATTTCGTTTTGGTTCCTTTTCCTCAGTGGATGGATGATGATCGATGTGTGGGCGACACACTTCTCCAACTTTTCCTCCTCTCCCTTTGTCTCCCCGTTATTTTGCTATGGATGTCCCGCAGGTTTGTGCGCTTCCGTTTTATTTGGCATTACCTTCGAGTTCGAGGCAAATATATACGTAGAAAATTAGCGAGGATGCTATACGAAATGGCTGTCCCGTATCTATGTATTGCTCTCGCGATCCATCAACCACTCCCGGAAACAGGAGAGTTCCGGGGTAGAAAAGTTTGATAAACAAAATGGTACACGAGAATGTTGATGTTCACAAATAACAGCTCTCTAATTCGTAATCTATTTGCACGTAAATACCGGTTCGGGTTTTGTTGATCGACCAAGGACTTGCGTTTTATCAACTTTGAAGTTTTAATGAATTGGAACAAATTTTGTCTCGTGCTTTAACGAAGATTCTGAATATCGAAACACACGGTGTGGTACGAGTGATTTTTTTTAAGTATTTTTTCCTTCATCAGGAACTTTGTGCTCCTGAAAATATCAAACTATGAAACTAAGAAGACTAATTGATCTAATTTTTAAGCTTTTAATCCGTAGTCACCGCACGAGTGAGAATTAGGACTAACGAAATTTTTAAATACTCTTCAAAGAATTTTGAACGATTTTTACGAGAGTTTTGCAATGTCAAATCCCAAATCGACCAGCGGGTAAAATCAACGCGTTATTGTGCAACGAAATTCATTTGTTGCTAATACGTTTAGTGACAAGTTATGCAATAAACATTGTATCCAATGGTATTTCATCAAACTGATTTTAAACCACAATATACTTTGTTTGCGGAGACATATTGTAGTTTACATGTATATTCTCGTAGGTCGGAAGCCACGTATGTAAGTGGACAGCAGTGTTGAGAGGAGCGTAGATGAGTTTCGTGCATGGGGCCGAACCACTGATCCTTCGTCTGGGAAGGCTTTTAGCTTAATCAGGTTAGACCAACAGAAGCGAGCCAATGTGGCTCGGAGTCCGACGCCGCAGAGAACGGACTCTCTACGCTCTTGCTCCCTGCTTTTCTCTCTCAATCCCTCAGCTGATGCTGTGGAAAGCGTGACGACGAAGAAAAAGTGGTCGAAAAGGTATATGGCCCAAGTGGCAGTTCTCTTAAAGCCGAAAGGTGGAAATTACGAACAACTCCAATATCGGTATACCAGCAGTAACCCCTCCACCATTTCTTTCACTTTTTCCAAAGGGGGATGATGAAAAGAAGGGTGTGAGAAAATGAAGAAACCAGCATGTAGACTTTTGCCTCGACGTCGATACGAATGGGAGTGGGAAAGTGTGTGTGTGAGAGAGAGAGAGAGAGAGGAAGAAAGAGAAGGACGTTAAAAGCTCCTTCGAGAAACTTTTCCCAACTCTTTCCTTTAAACCACCTCCAGCTTCTTTCTCCTTCTCGTCACTTTTCTCTAACTAATTGCGGCTCGAAAAAGTTTCTCTCTCCTTGGTATTAACGTTTCTCGATGTATATTTTTCCCATGTTTGGTACGTTCTCCTCCTGTCCCGGCCTCGTGATCTACAGGTGAATTTAAATTTCTTCTCCTTTCTTTACTCCCTCCTACTTCTTTTCTTTCTTCTACGCCATTCTCGTTCTTTTACTTCCTACTTTCTAGTTGTATACTTTGTCACTTGGACCTCGCCAACTTTCAAGATCGAAACTTCTGCTTTGTTGCTTTCGGGCCACTCCCATAAAGAGACGAGACGTTCCATTTTATTTAACTTTTGTTTGCTATTTTCGTTCTTTCCATCTCGAACAAACGAAGCTCACGAAACATTCGTCGATACTCGATACAAATTTCCTCTCTCTCTCTGTTTCTGGCCTCTTTGCGTGATACCGAACGGAAAAAAATGATCTGTTAAAATTCCTGGTCGATTTTACCAAAATTATCGAAATTCAATTAAAAATAACGCGATGATCGAAATTTAAACAAGTTGTCGAAATTTTGATAAAATGTACGAATGAAATCTTTCAAATCTTTCGGTTCACGTTGTGTCACATTGAGGAATATACTTCTAACAATTGTAACATCATTTCACCCATACTGACAGAATAAAACTTGAAACGACTGGGTGTTTTTTTCATTTGCACTCGTGGAAGCATTTTCATCGTACGCTGAATATATTTTTTATAAACTGATGCTGGAAAAATGTCTCGTCATTCAATTTTTACTCACGAATTTCCTTTGTTTTTCGAAATTTGCAACTCGAAAATGAATTTGAATTCATTTTCGGTGTTATCGAATTTCGGGACGATCAACCGCAAAGTCCCATATCAACATTTTAAAATCCGTTGAACCCCAAATCCGAAGCGAAATTCAACCATGATGTTGTCTACAAATGAGATTTACGTGTTCGCAAACCGCAAAACGCCTCGAGCTAACATTCACTAGTGCAAACTCTATAACCCGTGAAAAAATTGCCGACGCTTGCAATACGGCCAATGTCCGGGGCAGTACTGGGCAGCCAACCATTGGCACCAACCGTTGGGCCTGAACATGGCCCAACGTATTTGCCAATGCTTAAGCAGCGTTCAGGTTCAGCATCGGTGCAGACGGCCGGCCAAGCCTAGGCCAATCGTTGGCTTCTAAACGTCGGCCGACTGTTGGTGTCGAGTGTTCGCCCAATATCGGGCCGATGCTGCTCACTGTTGTTTACCCTGTAGTCGATTCCGCTATCGGCGGCTGACAAAGGGCCCGGGCTGAGCCAGCATTCGTTATGAAAAGTCATCTCACGACACTTATTTATCCACTCTTACTTGCTCATTTGGGGCAAATTAAAATAAGTTTTATATACGTATATTATATACGTATTGATCAAATTTATTACATACGTATTGAAAAATTCATTTTTCAATCAATGAAACTCGTTTGAAATATTTTACAACAATACGTTTTGATGTATTGATCATGCAATATTTCGACATATCCCCTCGATATTTAAAACATTTAATGGTTTATGAAAAAATTTCTATTCATATATATTTCTTGAATATTTTTTGTCAANATAAAAGCCCATTTTTGAAAATCGAATATTAGTTCACACAAAAATGTAGAAATCTGCGTTTTAGACCGAATTGCCAATAAAAATTTGCTTAATGTATCAAATAAAATAAAAATCTACATGCTTCGGTTTTTCATGGATGAGATTTAATCATGCAACGTCAATATTAATGACAACAATTATATGAAATATTCAGGAAGCAGATTTCAATTCTTTTACTAGATTTCACTATTTTTTATTTCGCCGCGAATTATTTTTTGTGCCGAGATATTTTTTTTCCACCGCAATCGTTCTAGTTTACGTTTTTCAGGATTGCGAATTTTATCCTCAAATAACACGATTTTGAAAAAAAAAAAAAAATCTCTAAAGACAACGAACTGATTATACGCGATGATGATATGGTCGATCGGAGAACTTACGTATTTAAAATTGTCCCAAGTACCGCATGGAGCAGGTTTTTGGAAAACGAGTTGGAATTATCGATTTTTCACTGAAATGGAGAGAACAGGAGGATGAATTGTAAAGGAAAGGTATGAGTTGATAAGCGAAAAGGAGACAAAGGAAGAAAAGCAGAGTGAAAAGGGTAGAGAGAAGGACGGAGTAAAAAGGAAGGGAGACAAAATTAAAGGGTTAGTAAGTAAAGTGAGTTCGTCAGCACTTGCATATAATCAAGTTATGGTTGAAGCTAGTCGCATTAATCACAACTATCAACGACAGGCGACCCTACTCATTGTCAAAGAGACTTGATGTATATTATATCGGTCACTACGAGCCAAAAAGCCTCAAACTTGGAGCCGTCGAAGCACCAAATCCCTCGACTTACGTCCTTTTGTTCTCCAGAAAGTCATTATAGCGTATGAAGACCGCCGATGTATAGATAGAAGGGTCGAATGTCGATTTGATCTCGTCCTAACCCTCTATTTATCATCTCACAAGACCCAGCACACTGTGGAATAGTTCAAGCGAGCTCGTTTTCTCTAAATCGTTCGAACCGTATAACCTCACCCTCTGCTTTTGAATTAGATTGTCAGATGATGCCACGCAAGAAAATTGCCTCATTTGGCTAACGAATTTTCCAACTCACGACCATTTTTAAATGGATTTTCTCAGGCCCAATTAAAAATATTAATTGAAGATAAACGACTGGGTTTTGGGATCAAGAAATATCTTTTTAACGCCGTAATCAACGCATCCAATTAAACGAAGCCAAAAATTGAAAGCACGAAAAGAGTATTTATTTTGCTTAAAACAGTTGCTTAGGAAATTCCTCAAAAAAAATCTCTATTCAGTGGAAATTTGTTAATTATTGATAAAGCGTTGCGAACGCATCATCAAGGTAGGCGAACAGGGAAATTCCTCAATGGATAGAAACGATGCTGCACATTTCTCAGTAAGATTAACTCTCTTGCAAGAAAACATTTGAGGAATGGTTCTCCGAATCTGAGGAATGATTCTAAACATCCGTACATACATCATCCTCGTATACAACAGAAACAAATATCGACAGATATAGCTGTGCGTCTACTGCATGGACGGATCGGTAGAAACAATCCCCAGTCGTTGAATCCCTGGTCTTTTCGTTTCTCGGAGCTCGGAAGCATGCGCAGTTGCGGTCATTCGAATCGGAAACAGTTTGCGAGTTTGGTGAGCACGTTCCGGGCCAACTCGTCGCATGTGCATATCACACAAGCACGTCAACACGCACGCACACGCTCACGTGCACACACAACTGAGAAATTCCGTCTTTCTCGTTTTCGCGATGTTCCGCATATTCCACACGTGTCTGTATGTATGGACAGGAAGAACGTTCTTGTAATTTCACTCTCTCCACTCCCTGTGTGCCCGAATAACTGCGGCGTCACATCCACGGGAACGCTCAATTTCACTGAAATCCCTCATCGCTACCACGTCCGGAATGTTCCAGAGACAACCGACATGCACGGAGAACATAAACTTTCAAACATTTACCACAATATGTGTATGTGGCTCTTTAGTATATAAATCATGTGCATGCATGGGAATGAATATGATTGAAAAATCATCGCACTTTGTGAAAACCAAAGATGACTAAAAATTCAGTTGCTGACTCGACAAATTCAGACGCATCTACGAATATTGATTTCCTTTCGAAAATCGTGTGATCGTTCACATTTTTTTGCACCGCATTGACAATTTTTTAAAATGACCACAGCCTTTGCCGAAAATCAAAATTTTCCAAAGGTGAATCGTCCATTCCAATTCTTCACGGTACGGAAAATCATTCGATACAGGAAAGAAATGGTAGACGTGAACAAGATTTTTTCAAAGTTCTCTAAAGTTGAAAGACATGCATTCATAAAGTTAATTCAATATTTCATATTCAGATTTCTAAGATTCGAAAGGGACAGAGAGCAATCAAGAGAGAAAGAGAGAGAGAGAGAGAGAGAGAGAGAGCGAAGGAGGAAGGGAGGGGGACGAAGCTGACCATTATCGTCAGGCAAGAGTACTGGGCTTTACCTGACCAAGTCGTAAACTCGATCGAGGCCAGTGCCTGACAATGACGTCGTCGCCGTCTCAGCTATTCTTGGCATGCCAGTACCAGAGCATCCAATTCACCATCAACGACAAACCCTTCTATCCAGCATCTGTATTCTCGCCGAACAGCTCGATCCAGCTAAGACTCGATATACCATCATAATATATAGCCTGTCGTCATTATTATCGAGGTTTCTAACCGCATCAAGCTTCAAACTTCATTTCGTCACCTTCGCCCGACTATAGTATAATCAAATAACTCATCTCTGCTTTCTCGATTCTGCGTTCCTTACGTTTCCCAAAAATTCATTAATGAATGAACAAATCCAAAAAAAAAACATGCTAGAACGTCGCACGTAATATTGAATGAGATTTATTGAATAAAACGTATTATTTGTATAGTAAATTCAATAAAACCGAAAACAAAAAATCAAAAGTTCGAAGGAACATTTTTCTTGAATGAACGAAATACTCTATACAGCGAAATTCTCACAGAACTTTTGTGAATACGAAAATACGTGCGACAAACATTCGAAAGTATTTCGATGTCGAAGTTACGTAATGATTATTAATATCTCATTAAGGAACGTAATTCGTGAGAAAAATCAATTATAGTTACAAAACAATATTTATGGAGAATAATTAATAATTCTATGATTTCGTTAGGAATTAAAAAAAAGTAAATTCGTAATAATTGATCGTTTACTTTGTAAAAATACTCCTCCAAGGATTTAATCAAGGTCTCTACTTTTATATCAGAATTGGCTACTCTGTGCCTTTATATTTTCGAACGTAATAAATTTCGCGAGGATTGTAGAAGGAATTTGCGATTGGTTTTTACGACATTGGTGTAATGCACGTTCGTGTGAAATTTTCACATTCAATAAAAGTCTCGAGCTAGGGGTAAACATAGCACGCAATCTGTTCTACATCCTTCCTTATCTGATAACTCACACGCGACTCAGAATTCCCGGCTATTGACGACCATTATTCCTGTATATGCTAAACTTACGTATACAAACACAACAAAGTGCGAACGTTTAATTCCGAACATGCAAAAAAAAATGAAACGAAAAAAAAAAAAAAAGTTCTACCGCGTCCTATATTTGTACATCGATTTTCTTGCGACCACTATAAGAGTTTATGAGGTTAATTTGTACGCAGGAGAACGCGGGAGACTTCATGGAAATAATTCAATTTATGATCAAAAAAATTGCTCGGTTGTGTAATTTTATTCATCACGAAATGCTGAGAAGAAAAGCTGCTCCTAGAATGAAGGATTTTTTAAAATCCACGAGATTATTGACAATTACTTAATCACAAAGCTGCAAGTGGCTCAACTTTTCAAGCCACCAATGAAAGTGAGAAGGAAATGAGGAAAAAAAATTGAATATCGTTCAGAGGGTGGACAAAAGTTCGTCAACGAGCAAGTGGAGGTCCTTGACTTAATTTTAATNTTAATGGAAATAATTCAATTTATGATGAAAAAAATTGCTCGGTTATGTAATTTTATTCATCACGAAATGCTGAGAAGAAAAGCTGCTCCTAGAACGAAGGATTTTTTAAAATCCACGAGATTATTGACAATTACTTAATCACAAAGCTGCAAGTGGCTCAACTTTTCAAGCCACCAATGAAAGTGAGAAGGAAATGAGGAAAAAAAATTGAATATCGTTCAGAGGGTGGACAAAAGTTCGTCAACGAGCAAGTGGAGGTCCTTGACTTAATTTTAATTGAAAAGATAAGCCGCTGCGGTATAAGTACGTATGAAGAGTCTCTGGCTCGTCCCCCCTCCCCTTTATCCATCTCTGTCGTTCTCGGCCTCTCGTTTCGTCCCCAGGGACCTCCTCTCTCATGAAAAACCTTTCGACCGGCACTCTACGAGGACTTTTGACATTCATTTCGTTTGGCTCTCGAAAAAAAGAACATCCAACGATACTCGGAGGTTACGTTCACTTTTCCTTCACGACCTCTCATTCGCACTCTCTCTTTTTTTCAACAGCTGTGTAGCTTCTGGTAATTTCATATTCTTCTTTCTCTTAACTCCGCTATGAGCTAATGAAAAAATTCATGAATGTGTAATACTTTTGACGTGTTATCTTCGTGTTAATGTACAATCGCAAATGTTAGCCATTAGTTTCACAGCGCACCACGGGCATCCTTCGGGAACTGGTACACCACGAGTTAATATTTATAACGGCTTTCCTACTGTCGCAATTCACGTATTGCATTATCTCATGCCATTTATCCAGAGCATGAGACACTTATCAGTATTTTAACATAGCGGACATTTTTTTGAATGCCCTTTCCAAAGCCTGGCACTTGTAATGCAAGCATTGTTTGAAGCAGATGTTGTGCCCAGAGCGCAACCAAATTCCAAGAAATTACAAAACGATCGTCAGCAAACAGGCTATCGACCTCGCAATCGCGAATCATCACATTCCTCACTAAAGGGGAACAAACCTCGCTCGAGTATCGAACGAAATCACACAAAATGCTGACGATCACATTTTCGCAATCGATCGCCCTACTTTGACAATACCAAATTACCGGAACGATCGATTGACCAATAACTTCCACCACCATTATTTTTAACCCCAATAATTTCCACCACCATGATTGTTAACCCCAATAGTTAACAATATAAAAAGGAAAGCAACATTTTAACGGATCAGTCTGCGATCCGACACTTAGAGGATCAGTCTGCGATCCGACACTTAGAGGATCAGAATTCATAATAGTCATTGGTCTCGAGGCAACTATCTCGATTGTAATAAACTATCCTACAATAAACCTATTAGTTAAGACCGACAGTATTGAGTTGGAGATTTACTCAACCTTGGCAATATCCCGAACTATTCGTCCTTGCAAACTCGCCCCCACGTGACGATTTGCACGGGCACAACACAGATGCTGAAAATACTCGAAACTAAAACGCCTTGCCATTTTTCACGAACTGATAATTAGATGAAAATAAAATGAACAATTTTGTGTATTTTTACGATTTTAAAAATCTGTTTATGGCGAATACAAAATTTCAAACAGTGATCGATTAAAAAAAAAAAAAAGCCAAAAATGTGTGAACGCTGTTTCATATTTCGAAGATGAAAATTTGAATGTCATACCTCCTTAGCGAACAGTGGAAGGGAATGGGAAGGGGGCAGAGCTCGTGAACTATTCTCACGTTAATTTGCTGCAGGGAATTCGTGCTCCTAGTGTTATCCGGTAAATCGATCAACGTCTGTAGAAATGGCTCCCTCGGGGTAATACGAACATGGTGGGGATACGGGGCGGCAGCCTTGACTGGTAAGGCAATCCGTGTCGAGCGTGGGGGGACGCCTTGTATCGGATAATTAATGATAACCATATAACCCCACCGTTTCCCAATTTCCACCTGACGTAATTGCGATACGCGTGAACTCGGGAGCTCGAGTGTGATCGTTTCACGTATGTGATCCGCGCTTCAATCTATACTATATATTTGAGGCAATGTATATATATATATATACAGCAATCTTACTTGTAAGACACGCTGTAGATACAACGATCCTTCTTGATTGCTTTCGAGGATGAACGTTCCCTGTGAAAATCATGTCACTGTGAATGAATCTTCTTTCTATAAATAAATGCTCCCCATTATAATATCTGGATGAAAAATGACGTAATTCTGAAGGCGAAATGACTCGAAAATTATCTAATTAGTTTTATTTTAATAAATTATATATTTCCAATATATTGTCGTTACCCACGATTATTTTTATTATTATTATTCGATAGGTTTTTCGAACCAAAAAACCTAAAGTAATTTTTCCGAGGGGCTATTCATTTTTGAAGTCACTGTGTCACTGTAGCATGAAATCATGCTGGAAATCGCTTGAAATCGGCTGAAGTCGATTGAAATCAAATAAATGTGATTTCGTTGATTTCACATGATTTCTTTCGAAATAATGTGAAGTCGTATGCAATCGGTGAATTCACATGCAATCACAACATAAGCAAAAATAGATGGCAAAGGCAACAAATCCCCTGCAAAGATAAAGATCGCGAAAATGAAACACGATACGACGAATTTTTGAATCATGTATCGCTCTTGAGATGTGATTATCTATACTTCGGCCGATATTTTTCCATGCGCCTTGTTGTATGTTGCAATTCTTAAAATTGTTAAGATTTCCCGAGGTTTACAAGTCGACGAAAAAATATATGGGCAATTTAAGAAATATTTCTAATTTTCAAANGCGCTTCAATCTATACTATATATTTGAGGCAATGTATATATATATATATATACAGCAATCTTACTTGTAAGACACGCTGTAGATACAACGATCCTGCTTGATTGCTTTCGAGGATGAACGTTCCCTGTGAAAATCATGTCACTGTGAATAAATCTTCTTTCTATAAATAAATGCTCCCCATTATAATATCTGGATGAAAAATCACGTAATTCTGAAGGCGAAATGACTCGAAAATTATCTAATTAGTTTTATTTTAATAAATTATATTTCCAATATATTGTCGTTACCCACGATTATTTTTATTATTATTATTCGATAGATTTTTCGAACCAAAAAACCTAAAGTAATTTTTCGTCATGAAAAAATAAAAGAACGATAATTGTTTCGTGAAATTTCACTCAAGTTGAATAAATCGGGTTAAGCTTTTGGTAAAGTCGGTCGAAAATTTGTGACAGAGAAATCTTTACGTAAATGATAAATATTTTGATTATTAGACGTCAGAAGCGAAATTATAAGAAAAATAGGTTTCGTCGTTTTTTTTTCTGGATCGATCCGAGTTAGCGGCTCAAATAAATAGCTGGGTCGAGCGTGCAAGACCACTTTTGAGAATATAGCGCCGTTTCATCACATATATATCGAAATACTCGTCTGTATGTATGTATAAAAATATATGTGTACATTTACACGTACATAACCTGTACTCGACCTGAACATCAAGAGAAAGCACCGAGCCGAGGCGAAAACAAGTAGCAGCAGTAGCAAAATCGAGATAATTAGTACCGCGCGAACGTTCGGCAAAAGCTTTCGACGATACTCGTTAGAACCACCGTTACGTACTGATAGCGCACAATTAAGGAAAGTTTTGGGTGTACGCTTCAATTACGACCAGTTTTAATTACACCTGTCTATATTCCGATCCCTTGCCTTAATGGTTTCCCCTTCTTCCCATCCTTATTTTTATCCTTCGGAGGATTCCCATCGAGAGGGCCAAAGGAAGGACCTATAGTAAGTTCGAACAAGCTTTCAGCTCAAACGAATACAATTTCGTTACAAATTTAGAAATGTTTCCTGATTTTTCAGGCCTCGAGTTATGGATCAAGAAATTATTGAGAAATCTGTAAAAATGAATGAACAGTAGTAGACATACGTTAAAATAATATTAAACAATTTTTTTAAGTCTTTCGACGAGTAGTCACGTCACAGGCAAGTGCAAAAACTCAAAAGAGCTTGGACATGCCATTGGGAATATTAAAATAAAGCTTCTACCATGGAACGCACGTCAACCAACAAAAAAAAAATTCTTTTTGCAAAAAACGCTTCCGAAAAAATAGTACCTCAAGGATTTTTTTCCTCTGACAAATTGAAGATTTTGAACGACGTGAGCTGTTCTTGAAAAACGGATTAATTAAATGCTATGGTTTGTCATTAAAAAAAAATAACTGAGTCGAATGGTGTGAGTGGCCAACGCAATATTTGGTTCACCAACCAATCGTTTAATTTTTCCAATAATTTATTTGACTATCCACCGAGAGAGATTTGTGTAATTAGCAAATTAAATACCATGTTTACGTTTCCGTTCGATCAGCGCGAAATTGGTTTATCTAATAAATTGCATAATTGAGATAACAGAATATTACATTCGAGTTATTTGCCCAAGCCACGTGCGTGAATATTCTCTCAACATGGAGTGTAACCAGAAAAATCAGAATAAAAATCGTGAAAGTAATAAACAAACGAAAATTCACACGATCTAGCGAGTGCTTCGTCGGGTATTGATCAAGTGTCAAGAGAATACAGTGCGAATGTTCGTGTTCACGTTGTTTTCGATTTCGTTATGTTGTAAATAGTCGAGAGTGACCGACCCAGCGACGCCGATCGCCAACAACCGTTGTTTGCACACTGTGCCCTACGGGCCGAGACATCCAACATCACCTACGCGTGCAACATATACATGGCCTGTAGCACACCAGATATTTTTTCTCGCATTATTTATAGTCTGATTGTTCGAGCCCCGAGAGAAATTGCGATTATACCGACTGCCCTGAAGCAAAACGTTGAATTGATCGTGTGATCTGCCCCATGCAATACATTGTAGCTCAATGCTGACAAAAATGAAGTCGTTGGTAACATTGTAATTACTTATTATGATAGTTCAATCGATATCTCTTTTTAGAAAAGTGGAAACCTCCGGGATGGGTCTCTGAGTTCCCGGCATTGGATGGGCCCATGAGGTATGGACTGAGGATCCCACGAAACTCCAAATTGACAAATGCCATTAATATGAGATCGTGATAATCACAAAAAAAAGGGGTCAAGTCATGTGGCGAATCAGATGATGCGGTTTTTATCGTCTTGCTTGTAGGAGGAGCGAAAACCACAAAGAGACGAGATCGTTGAGGTCGGACCTGAGGTGACTTGGTTCAGGACTTGGACACGTGTCGCAACGATGATAAAAGTAGTTGTGTTACAAAGCCAAGTGTGCAGTCCGAAATACATTTCAGAAGCTGTTTATCTGTTGAATCGATGTGTTTTGCAACAACGAAAATGTGTACTTGAGGGATTTTGCAATAATTCCTCAGGGACAAATTGGATCAAGTCTCGCACTTTGGCTTCGTTGGTGTATAGACTCTCGCAAGAGCTCAAGAGAGCCACAGTTGAGATCGATCGATTTGTGAGTGAAACCAGACGAAAGATGCAGGCAAAGGAAGCGAGAAAAGAAGTAAGAAAAACTATGCCGTGATTTCATTCTGCGAGTGCGGAGCACTGAGAAGGAGAGGGAGAGATGAGAAGAGAGTGAAAAAGAAAGACAATATGACGGCGCTGGAAACGAGGGTGATGAAAGAAGGAGAGGAAGAGGATTGAAGAAGTGGGACACAGGCAACTGAAATCCAATTACTACACCCCCAAGAACGTCTCAGCAGTCACGCTTAGTGGTAGAGATATACATACTACCTTTAAAGCTTGCTTCCTCTCCACGAACTCCCTCATCTCTGTGGCTTTCCTCTCTGATCAAACTTGTCTCCTGCTTCCCCTGCCCCTCTTGTTCTTTCCTTTTCGCCACTTTATATTGTTATATTGTTATTGCTACTCTCACCGACAGCGATCAGTCGATGTGTCTCTTCGGCAGTCGTCCAAGCTGAGCAGCCTCGGACGAGGTCAATACTCGGTTAGGTGACCAATTAGCCATTAATTTTTTTGTCTTTTATCAGAGTCTTCTGACGCTGATGTTGTTGCCAACTAGTTGCAACTCAGTAAAACTATTGACATTTTCCAAAGCTTCCCGTGACCTCCACGAGTCTAGTTGCGCAGGAACAATAAAATATTATTCCTAGTGACATTACAATTACGAGTCACAATTTATGCAGATTCCTGAGTATAAATTCATCACTTAATCAAGCCCTTGCTCTTCTGCAGTTTTCTAATGCTTCGTGTTTCTAAATAATAATGTCATTCGATGTATCGTCGACACATGTTGGCAATGTGGTTCTGACAGCTGTCAATTCTCGTATGCATCCTCTTTCGGTGCACGGTAAGTGCACTCAGCATTAGCCTACAACTCTCTGCACCGGCTTAAACTCGAGATACTCACTCTAAAGTTTGTCGAACTTCATGTAGAAGCCAAGTATATAACCTATCAAAGCGTGACGTATCAAAGTGTTGTTTGGGCAAACGTAAAAAAAAGTGTTCAACAATAAATGTTTATAAATCTTCTGATTCCATTTAAATACAATTCGCTTCGTCGTAATGTGCATTACATTAGATCGATTATTTTCCAATGAGTATTTATCAAGTGATAAATAAATCATTGGAGGCATGGCTGTCGCGAAATAATAAAATTTAGCAATTCAGTCGATCGTGGGCATGTCCGAGAACGAGCGTTTTTTTTTTCAACGAAATTTCTGAACTGATTAGTTTTTGTGTCTCAAAAAATCGAGCTGTTTTACGGAGGGGCACGCGTTGATTCCTTGGGGATCCAGGGGCGTAGTATAAGCACTCGAAAAAGAGAGGGAGAGAGTGAGAGAGAACAATGAAACCGAAAAAAGGGAAATAAAAGAAAAAAGCCAAAAAGAGCGATGGGACGGCGATGGAAACGAGTGCCGGAGGAGGGAGGGTGGTGGTGTGGTCAGCATTGCTCGTCGTGGAGGAAGGACTTGCAGCAGCGTCAAACTCAAGCTCCGTCAGCACCTCTATAATCGTCGTTTTTGTTCGTCTTTTTCGCTCTCCGTCGTTCTCCTCTTATATACCGTGATTTCGGACCGTCCAACAATTCTTCCCTTTCCGAGAGTAGATCTGTTCGGAACCTTTCTTCCAACACTCGTCTTTTTTCGTTTCTGTGTCAATGTGTTTTTTATTTTCCCTTTTTTTTGCAAATCGCTATTTATGCTCGCATTTGCGGATCTCGTTTGCAACGCTCAATCGAATTTGGATGTCCAAGAGAATGGAGAGAAAAAACTAGAGCTTCCCAGAGACATCCTACTGTCTGATTGATTACTCTCTATATATACGATTTCTCTCACGACACTATTCTCCGCCTATTTCCATTACCGTCCCTTGAGAAATATCATCAGCCCAATATCATAATCAGAAGAAAGTTCTCCCACCTTCGAAACCGAATCTGAGTCCAAAACGACCGATTTTTGGTCCAAGAGTTAATTTGTAACGAACGAATTTCTACTCAATAACAAAAACAATCAATTAAACTTGTTGACATAATTAATTAGCGAGTTCAGCGATTGTAGTGAGTGAATTGCAATTTGCTAATAAGCGACTGTAGAAATGATGGATTTGTATCGGTTAATCTGACTTTCTATTCGGTGTCTGACCAAAGTGGATTTTTCTACTTGGGATCCGTAGTTTCCTGACAGAATTCATCCCGGTCGAGAAGGAATGGTTCGTAGATCTTTAGAGACGAGAGAACCCCGCAATATAATCCAGGTGTCAGCAAGACGAGTAGAAAATGCTTTGCTTGCAGTTTACTCGTCGTTAATAAAGGGTGACCCCGGTAACTAGGAATGTAATACTCTGTTATGGTGTTCGCTAAATGTTGCTGTATGCTGTAGAGATGAAAAGATCCATTGGCATGCTCGAAAATACCTCAGAGATCTCTGTGAGAATGATTCGTTAGTGTGCAGGGTTTTCTGATCTAAACGCATGTCACAAAATGAGGCGAATTTTTTGTTTCACTTTGTGAGGATTAATTCTAATAACTGTCACTGTAGCTCTGGCTCACCATGTTCAAGTTTTTACAGAGATGTACTCGATTCAACCTGACAAATCCCATGGGCATATGTCACCACGAATTCTCTTACATTCAACGCTGTCCCTTGGCCATGCAGGCATTCGCTACAAATTGGACATGGTGTGTAACGCCGCAGATCTAGGCATCCAGTGCGACCCATATCTCTTCCCATGGTCGCGCCCATTCGTTGAACTCGTAAATCGTATGGTAAAGACTAGGAACGCATCATACTGTACAGCCTTAATCTAAAATACGTCTACAGGAAATTGTGCACCTCTCGCTCGCACTCGAACGGTTCTGAACAATAAAAATTCCGTAATTTATTCAATTGACTGCAACGAATCAACATAATTGATTGGGAAATTATTCCATATCCTTCTGCATCATTTTTCAATCGATAACTGTCGGCAATACGTTGTAAAAATATGAACGAGAAATATATTTTTAGCGAAACGCCGAAAATTCCAATTTCCGATAACCATAAATTATGGTTCTTCTATATGTTTGATCGACAGTTTCCGATTCCTAATGGATTCGGAGTAATGTAAAATGTAAAATACTTGTACATTCTTCAGGATTTCAATAAACTTCAGAGAATTTGTACAAGTTTTGAAAAATTTGAAGAATCTTTGGGCGAAGAGTGAAACGAGTTTTGCACGTATTAAGTTAGTATCAATGCCAGGTGAATTCGGTTATAGGTAACGTTTCACTTTGAAAGTCAGCATCAAAACTTTGTATCCATATATACGTCTCGTCCTACTTCAGTCTGCTTCTCCTCAAAGTCCACCGTACTCCGTTAATTCATATGTATAAATATATATCGATGCACATAAAACAAGGTTGAAAAGGAACAACAGGAAACTCGTATTGGTGGTTAGCTACCGGAATTACACAAACTCATAAATCTTATTTGTGGTATAATGCCGTACGCGAAATAATAATGATGACAATGGCAAACTTCAAACAATAAGGCTCATGGGAACAATCGTATTGAAAACAGTGAAAGCGGAGCTTGACAATGGGGTGGCGTCTTACAGGTACTAACGCGGCCATCAGACACGCGAGGGTAGCTATCCTCAATTCTCTCTCTCTCTCTCTCTCTCTCTCTCTCTCTTTATCGTCAACCTTGCCCAACGTAGCCTCGTCCTTCTGCGTCCCTTTCTTTCCTGCAACCACTATGAATACCGGTTGATTGTTGTTCCGAGATGCACTTTCGGGCACGAACTCGAAGCTTTCCTATTCTTTGAAGTCCGAACTTCTGCACCGGCATAGTTACAGTCGATCTGAATGTTTCACCCTCTTTAGCAAATTCGAGAAACTGAAGGAAATGGTTCAATGCCTTTTTTCATGCAATTTCGCGATCGTCTGTTTGGTTCAATTAGAAACTATGGCTTTTTAGATTCGAGGGATTGTGTATGCGGTGTGTGGATGTGTAGGGAATTTACAAATTTTAAATGAAATTTAGAAATTCGTCGAGAATATTCCTGATTTGTCATAAAATAATGTTTGAAGTGTGCGAGTGAATAGGATCGAAACCGAGAGACGAAGGTTGGCTGATGATTCATTTCAATATTTGGCCTAAATTCATTCATTCAAATTTCCATTTGTCTCGATGGTATTTCTGTGCTGTTTTGTTTCGTTCAGTTTTTTTCGTTACTCATGGAGTCGGTTCATTGAGAATCTCTCTGACTCGTCCCGCATTTAACGCATGTATATATTTATACATTTTCAGAAACGAAAGGAAGAAAAAGAGCGAAGGTCTTTTCATTTTCATGGTTGAGGAGTTGAAAAAAATGAGTCTCAAGGAGCGTTGCACTAACGACGCGAGCGGACTCTTTTTGTTGGAACTTACAATGGAGAAATCTTTGGCAACGCACACCAAGATAGCAATTCACACTTGTCTTATTCTATTAATTTCTTTCATTTTTTTCTTTTTTGTATCCACAGTCAAGATGTGAGTTCTCTCGTTAGCTGGACGTTGAGAAAGAAAGAAAATATATAGAAAATGCAATGTCTTATAACTACGATAAAATAATGACCGATGATGCTTCTGCAACTTCTATAACCCCAACGGTCTCCACTGTCTCTAGACGTCATTTTGGTCTCCAATTATATTCGTATATCTTTTCACAATTCGCTACGCTCTCCTTACTTACTCTCGCCTTTCCTATACTTTTCCGTTGTACTTATTTCTGGCTCCCTCATTATGGTTCTTAAAGGGGAGAGTACATGTTTTTGTTGTTGTCGAAAAACGTTCAAGAAGGTTCATCAAATTGTCTCTAAATAATAAAGTATCGTATTTTCTGAAAGAGCTCTGAAGGTCACTTTTTCAAGAACTCGAGTCAAAGTCGTGGAATATGTTGATCTGAACGATAATACAATGGAAAATTCGGCGGAGATGTAATTTTAGAATTGAAAAAAAATCAAAACCCGCATTGTTAATGATACTAATTGTTGGAGAACGATAAAATAAAATAAAACTTGTATCTGTCGAAAATTCCAAGAAAATGTTAATGTTTTTTTCTCGCGTATTTATTTTTGCAACCAAAATGTTCCATTTAAATCCTTTTTTTTTCTCGTCACCCCTGAAACTCATGAAAATGCTTGTATATAATTTTCATGTGTGTCTTTGAAGAGAAAATTGTGTATTTTGAATATCGATAATCTCGAAATGCGAGCTCGAGAGAAAAAGAAAAGGTACTGGGAGTTTTTGATTGCGGGACACTAAATGCTCAGCCCGTAGAGACAAGTGAGACAGCACTTAGCGGTTATTACTTTGCGTAATCTCGGCGATTAAAATGAATTTAGTGCTGGCATTCATAACTGGTGAATAGGTGCAAGGGTGAAACTGGCAAAGAGACTAGAGGGAGAAAAAGAGAGAGAGAGAGAGAGAGAGAGAGAGAGAGAGAGAAAGAGAGAAAGGGGAAGAAAAGGAGATTCGGTAGCTATCGAACGAGTCCTGGGGGCTTTTCTCCCTTGAGGGAAAATCCTCCAACGACAAAACCATACAACACAGCCCATCTTGGTTTGCCTGTATACTTTTACACTATTAAATGGCTTTGCCACGTACAAATTTTGGCCTATGAATCTTCCAGGTATTAGCGAAGGTTCGCACACCCTGTGGTCATATTCACTCTCCTAGCATCTTTCTTACTTTGTTCCTCTGCTGGTTTCTCTCTCTCTCCCTTTCCCACTGTTCCAGGAATTCTAAGCCACAGTAAATATACAGAAACGTCAGACAAGAACAATAACCTATGAAAACATTGCCTTCATTGTAGACCACAATTCCACGTAATATATTAATGCGTTCTCTCCCAGTAAAGCAGAATTTACTTTACCATCGTAGATCATAAAAATGAATATATAGCTCAACACCCTCAGCAGCAAAGCATTCTTTACCGAGTAAACTTTAAGGACGATATGACGTTTCTAATTAATCTTTCAATCCACAGGTTTGATCGTCCCGGATTGGGGAAAACTTGTGTCTTAACTTTTCAAAACTAAGCAAGAAATTTTCAATCTTTCTAGCTATTGAAAGGAATAATTTGAAAATGTGAATTTTTCAAAAACCAGTCTGTGTAGAACGATGAATTGTTGTGTCAAAAAACTTGAGCTCATTCAGATGGAAAGTCTCATATAAATTTAGACTCGAATTCTGGGTCTTCAAGTCTCGAGAACGTGGTCGGAATGTTGACATTCGTACTACTCGTGTTTCTAAAGACGCACACTACTCTCGTGCAATTTCACGTGGGTGCTAAAACCCAAATGGCTCTTCCTTCCCCATATATCCCTACCCTTCTTTTCTCGTCTCTCTGTATTGGCTCTCACTCGAATGTTATATCGCAGGAGGCTATTTATTCTCTGGAGCTTGAGTGGCAAAGGAGTACGGCAATGAACATCGAGCTCATCCTGATCCTTCACGACTTCTCGATCTATTCAAGCAGAATGCTTCAATAAACAAACTGTTTCTTTTTATTTTGCTTCACCAAAGAACAAAGATTTATTTATATCTATTGAGACCGTTTTTCGTGTTTATTCGTTTCATAGAAATTGAGAAAATTTGTATTTATTGCTGAAAACAAATAAATAACGTTGTTCGGGATATTTGTTCGAGTACCCACGTCAGAGTCGTCTCTCTTATTTGCGAATAGCACGCTGGATGTGCAAAACAATATTTATCGTATAGAAAGCCATAAATATTTGTCGGAACATTATTTTTAATATTTTTTCTTTGCATTAGATATTTCGTCGCCAGTGAATGAGGCTCAAGATGACGTATGCGAGCTAGCTTTTTTCTGAAGGACAGACGATTGGCATTTCGAGAGGTTTTCCAACTTCACGCCAATATAGCCAGGTGCACCGTGTGCGAGAGTTATTTTGCGCGTATTTGCACTCCATCCTTCAAGCAAAACGTATGCAAGCCCAAGCCAATCTCTCGTTTCATGATGCCCTGTCGTAGAACATTCTCTCTCGTGTTTTTTCGCTCCCTCTTCCCACTTTTCGTCTGTATACCCGGTCGAGAGATTGAAAATTTCTCGTCTGCTCTATAAATAGAAGAATGTAAACAAATATATACGCCTATGTGTGAAAAGAAAGACGCATGTTTGTACCGGAGCAGCGAAAACAAGGAAATTGCGAATCGCGAACATTTTCCGCAAATAACGATGCGTGCAAACCTTCGCTTGACGCTCGCTGTTTTTTTTTTGGCTTGCTAAGTGGCTCGTATGTGATCGAATAGGACATTCAACGAAAAACTGTCCCGCCTAGTTAAACCTCTGCACGCTTCTTTTTTCGTGAGTTTTTTCTTCCAACACGCTACAAACTCCCGCCATATTCAATATTTTCCCAACACTCGGACAATGTGAGCGGATCATTCGGCCCCTTCAGTCTCTCGCGAGGGGCTATTCATTTTTGAAGTCACTGTGTCACTGTAGCATGAAATCATGCTGGAAATCGCTTGGAATCGGCTGAAGTCGATTGAAATAAAATAAATGTGATTTCGTTGATTTCACATGATTTCTTTCGAAATATGTAATGTGAAGTCGTATGCAATCGGTGAATTCACATGCAATCACAACATAAGCAAAAATAGATGGCAAAGGCAACAAATCCCCTGCAAAGATAAAGATCGCGAAAATGAAACACGATACGACGAATTTTTGAATCATGTATCGCTCTTGAGATGTGATTATCTATACTTCGGCCGATATTTTTCCATGCGCATTGTTGTATGTTGCAATTCTTAAAATTGTTAAGATTTCCCGAGGTTTACAAGTCGACGAAAAAATATATGGGCAATTTAAAAAATATTTCTAATTTTCAAATATATGTCGAACATACCCTTTGTTGTCTATTTTTTAAAATAAATATATTATTTTCACCGATACTATTTGTCGTAAAAAATTACATGACCTGTTTGACCTGTGTTGTAGTATTTAGCAAAATTTGCAAAAATTTTCCCCGCCCTACTGCATGGTTAAATGAAATCTCTTGAAATCACGTTGAAATCAAAGAATCACGTGAAATCGTGAAATCGCTGAAAAGTTCTCATGAAATCACTTGAAATTGACGATTTCAAGAAATTATCAAAAATCGCCTTGAAATCATCTGAAATCAGCAATCACTGTGTCACAATTTCGGTTGTGAATAGCCCCTCGGTCTCTCGGCTTCATACACGACTGAACAAATTTTACATCCATGAAATTTCGCCGTATATAGTTTCAAGACCGCTTCTTTTTTTTAATGTCGTACGAACAAAAATCGCAGCACTGCACTGTCAGAATCTCTTGAGAAGAAATGTAAGTGATGGGATGATGAGTAACGGACCAAAAAAAAGCTTCGGGTTGAAAAAGTTATCAAAACTGTGTTTCAATAATTTCATCATCTTGCTTCCCAACATGCGCGAAATTATTTCGGATCGAAGGTAAAAACGCATTGAAATTTTTTGAGACTCTGCTAATTGCTCAGAAAGCTTTGTGTCAGGCTTATGAAACTTTGGTTTCAGATTGAAAGTGCGAGGAAAGTTTTGCTAAAAGCGAGAGCTCACCAAAGTTTGCAGCGAAAAAGCAAAGCAAGGAGGACAAAGGAGATAAGAGAGAAAGAGAGAAAAAAAAAGATTCTATCGACATCTTTAGATTGGAATTTCGACGAAAAGTTACAAACTTTTGAGGAGGCTCAATAAATAATCACTCAATAATTTTTTTTGTTTTAATCGATTTGAAAAATCATCGATATTCTTGCCGAAAATCAAATAATAATGTTTTTAACTATTTCAATTTTTCTTCTCACTCGAATGGTGTAGTAATTCCCTTTTACATATTACCTTCATGGATCAAGTAACGAAGCTGTCATTTCTGTGATTTAAATAATGGAGAGAAATGCGGAAATGTTTACATCACAAGTTACTATGCCAGCATAGATTTCTGGTGACAGTTTCGTCCCTCTGAGAAATTTTAACAAAAACATAGTAATTTTTATTAAAATTCTATCGGAAATAGCGGAAATTTGACATTTTACGCCCAATTTCAGATGAAAAATGACTATATGTTTTTGCTAAAATTTCTCAGAGGGACGAAACTGTCACCAGAAAACTATGGGACATAGTAATTTTTTATATAAATTTCTCCACATTTCTCTCCGTATTATTGTCAGATAATCGCTCAAAGCAAATACCTCAAATTTTTTTGTGAATTTCTTGGCACCATCGATTTTTAAACCATCTCAATTATAAAAATCCAGCTCAAATTCCATTTTGATCCTTGAATACCAAAATTTCTTCGACGCGTGTTTTTTCTTGATATTTCATTTCGTCTAAGTTTGCTTGCGAACATGATGAAATTCGAAACATGGAAAAGAAAAATAGAGGAAAAAGGGTGAGGGTCGAGTGCCGCGGGTATCGTAAATGAAATTACTTAACGAAGTACGCAAGGTTGGATCTTTTCCTACCTTAGTTGAGATTTCTCTCTCTCACTCGGTGTCTCCATTGGTCCAATGAAAAGGTTATGAAAATATAAGTCAATTTTCTATGACGTTGCGCAATCCCTCGTGACAAAAAAACCTGGGGATAATCTTGTTTGTCCGCCGCTTACCAAGAGAGCAGGGCGCAATCTCCCGTTCCGTTAATTCTCTCGAGGATGAACGAGGGAAAAAATAAAGCTTTGCTATCGCTACTACACACTGTGCCTCGATTCTTATTTAAAAAATTAAAAAAATGAATATGTTGTGAAGGGAAAAAATTATAATAAAAATGCAGAACTTGTGTATCAAAATTTAATCGTTTCGAGAGCTTCACGAAATACATGTCGATGTACATGAAAAGGAGAAAGAAAGAAAAAGGGGGAGAGAGAGAGAGAGAGAGAGAGAGGGAGAAAGGAGCGGCAAAAATTAGAGGGTAAATATTCTCGTCACGGTTCGTCAGATCGTGAGAAAGTTATTGTTCTGCCTTGAACAGAAGCACTCGACCGAATCATCATTTTAATACCTGTAAATATTCATAATGAATGGGGGCCTTTATTTCCCTCATAATCATTATATCGTCACGGCTGGAAGACGCGGGTTCGTTGACAATTGAATTTTTCCAAGCTGACCCACGACCATGCTTCTGCTAACGTCTAAATTTTTCCTCAGTTTCTGAAACTCGAACTCGTGTGAAAATTCATTGGTTGTAAAAACGTCATGCACCATGTATTTTCACGTTTAAAAACGAAAATTCAAATGCAAACGCAAGTAAAAAACGTTGGAGGAAGAAATAATTTCAGCGAAATTCCTTAGTTTCGTGAAATTGTGATGATTCGCATGTACGAATTTTGAAAAATAATTAAAATGAAAAGTCAACGACTTGGGAACATTTCTGACATTTTTCGCTAACTGTTGCTTCGTGTCCCAGATTGTTAAGGGCTCCATCGAGTCTCCTCGCTGAAGGCTCGATTAAACAATAATTGCATTGTCATTGCGTGAGTACACTGGGATCATTGCATCGATGGATTTATCGTCCATGACATAATCACCGACTCTACCATGGATCTGACGTCGCGGCTTGTCATTCAATCCACAGTGTCTCACTCACGCTCATCCTATGCAGATACATAACAAATACATATATGTACGGAAATACCGAGCAAGGAAGCAGCGGCGCCGAACACCGAAGGAGCAGCGACACGCTAGAGAAGTGCAACCTGAATATTCTGTCTCCCAATATACCGAACGTTCTTAATATGCAGTCAAGACATGCCGACGTAACGAACGTTAAGCTCGAACGTACGAACGATCGGGCTTATCGAGAAAGAAGGAGAGAGGCTATGAATCGTGTTTCTTAAAAAAAAATGCACTGCCGATACTTAATCCATTTTTCTTAAACGCAGCATCGATAGGGAAAAACGAAAATGACGAAAATTTGCACTTTTTCCCTTTTTTTTCCAGTGAATTCGGTTCTCGAATAGCAAAAAAGTCTGCCCCACTATTTTTGACGAATAGTGCATCGAAACTTTGCCCTGGGCTTAAAAAAATATCGAGTTTTCGTTGCATTCCAACGATGCAAATTTCAACATCGTCTTTTTTTTCCTCAGGATTTGAAAATCGGACTCTTCTCGGCATCTTCAGTTCGTTTTTTAAAACAGCCTGTATATTAGCAGGTGTATTGTGATACGGAATGCACTCCAGGGGAGTCTGGAGTCCTGCTCTGTCCACGCATGAATACGCAAGTCTCGCGTACAAAGGGAGACAATCAAAGACCGAAGACTATACGTGTGATTCCGTACGGTTACATATGGATGATCAATCAGGCTCATTCATCCTGCGGACTAGACAGCTCGATTCAATATTCTCGCTCTTTCTCCCTCTATCCTTCCGTCCCTCCCCCAGCACTCTCACGCTCCCTCTTAATCTTTTCGTCATCACAATTCTTCGTAAATGTTCTAAAACTTTCCAATCCTGAAAACGTTACTTTAACAAAAATTTCCCTTTCTCGGATTATTGCGTAACAGTCAATGGAGCCCTGTATCTTTCTGAAAGTTTATTACCACAAATTTCTGTCCCTACGGATCACAAATTCCAAAGGTTTCTGTCAGTTCCAAGAACGATGAGAATTTTGACAAAAATCCCAAATTTTCCTGTAAAAATTTCAGAAGTGTTATCGAGTTCAGAAGAAACTTGTCATTGCGATTTTTGCGGCAGCAGTATATGAAACGAACCGCTTCATACCATTTAACTATCTGTTTGTACGTCACTTTTGCGGAATAAATAACTAATGTTTTTTGTGTATTCACGAATGATGTACGATGCGTGTATCAAAGAAAATCCGGATTAAGTTGCATCAGCAACGCCTGTCCCACGTAGTTCGAAAGGGTTTAATTTTCAGACAACTAATGGATCTACGAGAATAAAGGTTCTTGCATGGCTCGACTAGCAGCTCTTCTGATAATTAATTGTCAAGTATTATCTTACTATTCAAATGTACATAAAATATTTCATTTTGACGTGATTGACGTACTAATCCTAGCGACGTGCAGTGATTAATTAACGAGAATGAGAATACATCGTTCGATTCTCTCATTACGATTCTGTCAGGAATATCTATTTGCATGTACCAGACATTATTCATTAGGTAACAAAAGAATAAGTCCGTTATCATGTTTCTACCAAACGTTTCTCGTCCATAGGCCTCTGGTTGAACAGCATTACGATGCACATCAACCCTCCATGCGTTCTACTCGTATGTCCATGTTTCTTTGTATGAGTCTGAGTCCTTGCATGTGTGAATTCTCAATTGACTTTCAAATTTCATACTTATGTACTCTACTCGACGTTACTAATGGAATCTTCACTAACACCTAAGATATGTATGTATTTGCCCTCTGTGTCTCCTCTTTTGCGACTCTCTTGAACTCTCTCGTCAAAATACTACCAAAGTTTTCCTCGCGTGTTGTTCGAACGTTGTACGTACGTTTTCGTGTTGCCAACTCGTGAGCAAGCTTGTATTAACACTGGATTTGTAATCCGGAACGTGTACACAATGTCCAATTAGCAACAAATCTCCATGTCGAATCGTTCGTCCAGACTGGATAAATGGGCCATTTATACGGTAGTGGGTGGAACGACCGAAAAAATCGGAATCACCTCGTATGTTCGGTATCCATCGCTAATTATAACTGTACGGGGATTAAAATGTGTAATTTGTATCGATTTTTTTTTCTCGAGAATCTCGTTATTCAGCAGATCGTGACATCGTCTTTCCAACATTCGCATCCTTTGTCCATCCGTCATTTCAATGTTTATGTTGGAAAAAAAAAAATAAAAATAAAAACCAGCTCAGAGACGTTTTTGTTACTTTTTCTTTCCAACACAAAAGTTTTTCGAAAAATGAAAGAAAACTTTTTTTTTCAGGGTATCAGAATTTGACTTCTCCCGGACAGTTTTTTTCTCTATTTTCTTGTGAATTTTACTCAGAGCTTCGCTTGTTTCCTGCTCTCACATCTTTTCCACACTAACAAATCATTCTGCCAGATGTGCCACTTGATCGCACCAACGAAGAGCGTTCCCGCTGCAGATTCAATTTAATCTCGCAGCTAGTTGCAACGTTTGTATCGAGAGCACAGGGAGGGAAAATCGAAGTGGAATTGCGGCGCTGCTGAAGGACGTGAGGACCAGACACGCTCTGATGCAGCGAGCGATTGCATTCCCAAAGGGGTTTAAAAAGAGACAGGAGTAACAAAACTGAGATAAGGCTTACTTGTCATGGAAGAGATGGGTCAGGGTTGAATGAATGAATCGTCAGAAATTGATCCTCCCGAAATTCCCCATTACGATAAATGAAGATTAGAAAAATTAGCGATCATTGGAAAAACAGCCTTAGAGTAAAATCAAGTTTTTTTTTCCAGTTTATTTTTAGGAAAGAACAAACCCTCGATCCAGGAAGTCGAACTGTTGGGTTTCTGTTGAGTAGGAAGTGGATGATATTGAGTGTAGCATCATGTTCGAGTCTCGAAGTGAAAAGAACTCTTGGTGAAACATTTTTATACAGTGAAAAAATGGACGTATACATTTGCCAGAGGTCGCTTTTTCCTTTCGGGTTCTTTGCCAGCTGTTTAGTGAGCAGTGCGAAGTTAAAGTAAGATTTATGCTGGCAAAAAGGGACAGTGAGTAAGGCAATGACTCGGGAATATAGAGCAAAACTCTGAGGAAAAGCCTGATAGACGAAGTGGGTCGAAGGTCGAGAGGGTTTTGAGAGAAGAAAAAGAATGGGAAAGGGCAGAGGAAATCGGCGTATATCAACGCGAAAAGACGCATCAGGATTCCGGGTCGAGCCTTTTTTTAAGAGCTCGCGAACAGCGGAGAATAAAAGTGTTCCAGTGAGAATGACAGAAATGCAATGAATGTAGAGAAATATTTGAATAAAATGAAGAAAAAAGAGCGAATGGTATGTCGATACACCGTGTGCCGCGTTCTTTACAACAATCTAATAAAACTCCAAAACAAGAGTTGTAGCTGGAGCAGGAAACAGAGAAAAGTGACAATTAGACAAATTCAACTGCTGAAGATCAGATGCAGTGCGTCACGGAGGAGTGAGCAATGAATGTTTCATCCAATTGAAAATAAAAACATATACTAATCAAACGATGTAAAATTCTTGTCTGCGTTCTTGAATAAATAACAATGCAAAGAGTGAAAATTGTGAGCAACAAAAAATTTGCAGTTGGTTCAAGAATCGTCACTGCAAATACGACTCTGAACAATGAGGTATGGAGAATGTGTATTGACTTTTTTCCCCACAAAATAATTTAATTTCAAATTGGAGTATTTTTTAGTTCTTCATCTTACAGTTTGTGGTATTACTCTACTTTATAGATAACAATTGACGAATGCCTGTATTGCAAAGGCTTGAAGGATATCTAATCAGTGTTTAATCAGTGGAATCGAGCGTTCACTAGGTTCTTGAACTTCGTGAGTATTGTCCTTTCAATCAAGTTCGGACGACCGTCAGCTGGTAACAATTCGAAGCACTGCTCTCACATGAAATCCAATTACAATTGTTTGCTTTAATGGATTTCACTTCTCGGTCTTTCCTGAGAGCAGCTTAGGTGAAAATAATGAAATTTGCGAAAACTGTTACTAAAAATGAGAAGTTCAGTGTCGAAGTTGAATTAGTGAGAATGACCCAACGATCTGCTCGGAAAATCTGATTCGGTTTGACTAATCAATAAATACTTCATCGTCAGAGCAGAGCTCAAAGGGAAATGGCTGAAGATGTTTCTCTTCAGAGCCTTGAGTGTCTACGACTCTGTCACGTCGTCGATGAAAACTCCTGAACTCTTGCTGCCGTAGTTGGTATCAATGACGCTCAGAATGAGCGAGGAGAGAATTGAAGGAGAAAATGAAAAAAGAATCGAAAACCGAGAGACAGAAATGGAAGCCCGAAGAATAAAGAGACTCGTAGGAAACGGGTACGTAGAAAGCATACGAGATTTTTCGCTGACGCTTTTTCCACGAGAAAAGTTCCGGTCGTTAGGTCCAACCAAGGAAGATCTTCTCATCCACGTATACTATTCTTTCGCTCTTACATATGAGAAGAAAAATCACCACTATGGCGTATCTAGCTCTGGTTTAGAGTGCACGCAGAGTTTCATACGTACACACACACATCTTTACGTGTGTGAATTAAGCTGCACTTCACCGCCAATGGATACATATTCTTTTGCAATGCGTGACTCTCTTCCAACACTCGGAGCAATATCTTTCTCGCTGCAATGAACATTTCGCGCTTCCGTACTCGAAAAGCATAAATCTTCGACACTGTAAACGTCTATACCCCGCCATTTGTACTTTCCCCTCTACGATTCTAGCTGCTGTACTCTTTCGAGAATTTTCTTTAAATTCACTCGTTGCACGCTCGCTGTACACTCGTTTTCCAAACCATAAATTTTACGCTCTTTTTTCACTGGCTTGTCTACTCGAAGATTTTCCTTTCGATGGCGTCAATAAAACGTGAGTTCTGGCAAAATGAGGTTGTCTTTATTTTCGTGGGAATCATGTGGCTGATTCGAGGTTTTTTTTTTAAATATTTCAATTACTCCGAAACAAAGTTATGGTTTTTGTTAGCTTAGATTTTGGTTCACGTGAACTGGGCCACTCGTAAATGCTGCAGGGACTCGATGGAGATCGAATGTTATCGAGATGCAAACAAAATTGCTCACAATTTTTTTTTTTCGTACTCACGAATTTTTATCCAGTATGGAAAATTCTGAATTTTTTATTCTTCATCACGCTGATTTTCCGGACGTACCTGTAACAAAAAAAAATACCGGAGTTGGAATTAATTCGATTTTCAATAACCAATCGCTCGCTGATGTATATGGCAATGAGAATCGTACACATTCCTGAAGCAATAAAAGATCGTTTCGTATCTTCGACATAGTTGTCGATATTTCAATCGGGGATTACTCGCGACGATACGTGAATTGACGGATCGGCTCGTTTTATCCCTTCGCGAAGTCCGTTGAAAGAAAATGTGTAAGTGATTGAGAGAAGACGCTGAAGGAAGATGGGAAACGGTTCGGTATGGAACTTTTTCACGTCCCATCAATCGTTTTATGCTCGTTCATCCATTTATTCTCGGAAAGATACACGACACTGTTGTTCGTCATCTCTACTCATCGTGAAAACGTTTTTTCATTTCCACCCACCAGACCTTAACAAATTTTTCAAGAGCTTTCGTCATTCCACCCTCCGACCATTTTCTATCCAAGTCTTTTCTCCGAACAGCCCCCTTCGTCTTCCTTTCATTTATTATTCCGCCGCTTCTTGAATTTACACTTTCTCTGCTTCGCTCTCTCCCTCTCTCTCCCTTTTCTGTCGTGGGTTTCAATATTCTCGCAATATTTTTCCCCATGACTAATCACCTTCTCTTTTATTTTTGAAACATCAATAAATCGAACCGAACCCCTCTAAACTTTTTACATGTATTCGGGAACGACGGAATCATAAATTCAAACGTGTAAAGTGAATCGATATTTTGCAACCTTCTCATTTAATCATTTTCATAATACGATGTCGAAGTTTCAATCGTCAGATTGCAAAAAACTTTTTGCAAAACATGTATGTCCAACCATTCAGTATTCAATCGCACGAAAATTCTTCAATATTTTTTAACTGCCATTGTGCCTCGTGAACGAAAAGTTTTTTCTACCTACAGATTCACGAAATTGCACGAAACTGAAGAACAATATTTTTTAACTTTTTTTTTCGTAGGTGTTTTGGGAGAAAAAAATTGGAGAAAATATTCTTTGAAAACGTTTCTTCTTCCCCTTAGTTGATTATGAGACAAGTTAAAAAATAATAACAAGCTCTAAAGCGAGAGAGAACTCGTGGTGAAAAGTTAAGAGAATCGAACAATATGGTGTTGGATCGTGCTGAGTGGGTGCGTTAACGCGAACGATACATAAGTCGAAAATACTCGTTTAGACATTTTCGGAGTGGAAAGGAAAGTTATATTTTTAATTACCACGCTACGGGTGATACATGATTCGCAAAATAAAAAAATATAAACATTTCTAGGAGCGTGCTACTTTTCTCGCACTTTTTTGAAATATATTTTTTTAATTCGCGATCACATCGTGAGAAAATGTTCAAGCTTGAGTTTTTTTCACATCGTTTCTCGCCACCACAAGATTTTTGTGAGCAGCTCGGGATTTCGCTGTTTCTCAATTTTCTGCGCTTTCTCGAAAACCCTCTGGTATTCCTCTGCTATTTTCTCTTGCACTCACTAGCCCTATTCGTAAAGGTACATTAATTGCAAGGGCCTGCCCGAACGTACCACAGACTTCGGTCCTCGTCGAGAGCTCTCGAGTTGGCTACGTCGAGCACAACGAAATGAGTTTTTCGAGAAAGTAGAAGAAGAAAAGGAATAAGTGAGAAAAAAAATTACGTGCTATCCGCCAAACTTCTCAACAGTCGCTAAGCACGAATATGTTTTGTTCCCTGCGCGAATTATTTTGTCTTGCTCTCGAGAAAAAAAAAAATTATTCTTTCCGAAGACGACGTATTGTCGATGGATTTCCCAGGATTAATCGCTCGAATTATTTATTTCCGACGTCCTACGTATCTACGGATCAAAATCGATTGATTTTTCAGGTGAATTAATGAAAAACGCTAATTTGTTGATAAACCCTCCTGCTGTTTGAAATATCGAACACTGTCTAATTGGAGAGTCGATGGGAATAAACTTTCATCAAGAAAATGTACATTTTTAGTTTGCAAACTCTAGCTAATTAACATAAATAAATAATTATCTCGAATTCAGCAAATTTTGCCATTGTCGGTTTTTTTCTTTCGTCCAATTACAATCCAGTTTGACGAATAATAAAGGAGAATACGTACATTTTTTCTCTCTCATCATTTGCAGTTTCTAAACGAACCTTAATTAATATTGGAACTCATTCTCGTAAGCCGACGGGTNTTATCAATACCAAAATTCCGAATTATTAGCTGTTCGACAATTTGGTTATTCGTAATATTAACCCCCACCCTGCAAACTCTAGCTAATTAACATAAATAAATAATTATCTCGAATTCAGCAAAGTTTGCCATTGTCGGCTTTTTTCTTTCGCCCAATTACAATCCAGTTTGACGAATAATAAAGGAGAATACGTGCATTTTTTCTCTCTCATCATTTGCAGTTTCTAAACGAACCTTAATTAATATTGGAACTCATTCTCGTAAGCCGACGGGTGTGTTTGCAGGCTGAGGGGAAGAGCGCGAAGGGAACGAAGATCGGGGCACGACAGAAACTTCAATTTCCGATTAAATTGGAAGCTCGGAAGCGTCATCCTCCGCGCTCGATCTCACCGAACTAATGAGTATTAATTAAGTCCTCGTACTGTTTTTCCAGACTGCACCATTATTTTCCTATCCTCCAACACAATTTTGCAGCAAATATTTATCTATCACAAATATCTCGTTATTACAATAAAATTGTTTATAGTGGATTTATATTTGTGGCTCGTTGCAATGAAATAATGACCAGAATTATTCAAATCTCGCACATAGCACAAGAAACGTGGGAACATTTGTAGAAAATATTTTACAAAAATGGAATACAACGAAAAATTATAAAAATTTGTAACTCCTCCTACACTTCGATGAGTCAATGGGACCCAAAAAATAACAATGAGACTGCTAAAGTAGAGTTCACAGGAAAATACTAAAGCTGCGAAAAAGGTTGGCAATCTTTCCAAATATTTCAGGGATAGGCCAAAATAACTTCGAAAAAAAATGTTTCGGGTCATGCTCGCGCTTTGTGAGAATCTATGAACAAAAATATATACATAAAAAAAATTCTTTCCAAATTTTCTAGCCAGCCGATACATTACGATTTTATTCACTAACTTTAGAAATTTAAAGCGTTCAGAAAACGATTATTATAATTATTTGACTATAAAAAAAACTTGCGCATTCCAATGGAATGTTCGAGTTTCCAGTAAATATCCGTAAACGGGGTTTAAACAATTTCTAACGAATCTTTCAACAATTTGTCGAATAACCCATTGCAGTCTTTTCGCTTGGTCAACAGCCGCGAGGATCTGATGAGCTTTTGTCTTTTCGTGTAATAAGTGGAAGAAAAGACCTGCTCATTATTATGATTCTGCCAAATTAATTCTCACGCTCACCTGTGCGAAACGTTTGAGGGTGTGCACCTTCTCTTTGACCTTTTAAACGTTCTCGATTGAGCGATAGAAGACGATAAGTGCCCGAACGCGTGTGATGCTTACGCCATTGATATACATATAGATTTAGATGGTCCATTATGTCGAGCCAGTTTAGTACTTTTTTCTTTTACGATGGTGCACGGTCACGTGTCGAGCCGTTCTACAACGATTCGAATTTGAAAAAGCAATAAAAGCCCCTCCTTTAAAAAGGGCGAACCTCACTCTACACCCTTCAACGATACATCGTCTTTTCACCCCTCAAAACTTTTTCATTCACCATTCTTACCTCAAGAGCAGCTCGACATAAAAGCAACCTCGTCGGCAACGATCTCATAGTTTTGTTCCTCTGCCACACGCTTTGTATCCCACCATTATTTATATTCGTTCAAATAATGCACAAGCAGGAGATATGCGAACGCTCGGTACAAAGAGACTAAGCCTGCTTCATTTCGGGGCTACGTATGACGTTTGTCAATTCTTAATATTCTACTATTGATGATTATCGAACGTGCTGCTGCTAGTTCTATTCACAGGTAACTATTTCAATGGGGGAGCCGAAAAGTGAGAGTTCAGTAGACGAAATGCCAGCCAGACGTTGGTGCACCGTTTCTCTCTTCACTGCAACTCATCAATTCAATTCTCTAAATTGACTGATCTCCGGATTGATTTTTCGTTTTTCATTCTTTGATTTTCCTTTCTCAATAATTATGTCGAAAGGGATTGAAAGAGAGTAAAGAAAATTGTTGGTGAAGAAACTATGAAAATATAAAAAAGTAGGGAGGAAATATTTATATCGTTGAAGCATTTTCGTTTCCTTGATTTCATCTGCTGCTCCCGAGGTACAGATTACCGCGTGAAACACGGTCGGAATAGATTATGAATATATGGTGGTTTTGGGCGAAACAAAAGCTTTTGATGTGAATTGTGGTTGGCTATTCTCAAGGTTGTGTTTACGCGGCTTTTTCGAGTGGTTACCGCTTCTCACGATAGGAAGGAGCGTTCCGAGTGGATTTACTTGGAAGGTACATATATACAGAGACTCCAGTCACTCAACGAAAGCCTCTCAAGCCCTTTTGCAGCATTTAACACTGAAATGAACTAAGACCTCGATTTCTCTTTTTTTCTCTCCTTCACTGTGTTCCTCTCTACTTCGGGGTCTCTGTTTTTGATGGAGTACCATCAATTACCCTGGGTCCTCTCTCTCGCCCCCGCATCCTCGCACCGTTCTTTGAATATTTAACACCCCTTCTTTCATGTGCTCTTCATCCTTTTTTTATTCCCTAATTTATCCTCTCGTTGGAAGATCTTTGCAAATTTGCCAACGATATTGCACGTTCCAATGAATGTTTTTTCATTATCATTTTTTTTCGGCATAATTAGGGAATACGTGATCAGAAGTCAGAGGTTTCGTTTGGACGAAAGTTTAAGCAAAAATAATTCTTACAAAATCACTAAATTAATCTAAATTTCGATTTATTTTCTCTATCAGAATAGAAAAAAAAACCTTCACTCTCTGACGCTTAACAAATTTCTTACTCGAAACGTGGATGTATTTTCCTGGACGCAATGACACTTCTACGGAATAATTTATAACTTACGAATCATTGTATTTCTCCAGTTTCCAATTTCTCAAGATCTTCTTTTTTTTGTGGTTTTTTCTTCTATAAATTGGCAGATTAAAATGAATATTCAAGATAAGGAAAAGGCGACATGTTTCTAAAACGCTTAAATCAGAAACGATGACGTATTATACGTAAATTAACATGATCGTAGGCGTAAAGTGATGTGTGACACACCAAGAGTAAAGGTTTCATTATCCTGCACTTAGTCATCTCGTTATTTCTGTATAATTTCCATACCATAATCCTTTCGTTATCAAGAGCCCTATTATGCAAATTCAACGAATTTACAATTTGGTGCATCGATCGCTAAACACCACGTTTTCGTGGGGTTATATATTTATGAATATTATGATAGATATGAAAAAAGGAACAACAACAAATAAAAAATATTGTATCATGTTTGTCTATTCTGAAAAGAATTTCATAAATTCTTAGTAATCGATGGAGATAAAGTTAATAATATGTTGATTATCACAATGCAAATAAAAATTGTTATTTACAACTTCTTCTAAAGTTCTGATAATCGAAATTTGTTGGATCAACATAATCTGGTCACCGGATCGTTCTATTCATACCAAAGGGGATTGGATTCTCCCATTTACTTGATTCGCTCACTAGAATGAATATCGCTCACTACGACAATGATATTGTTGAATAAACGAGTTTTGTGAATTGTTCAGCAGACTTTGCTGATTCAGCAAACTTGGTTTTTTAGTGCATGTCCCATTTCGTATTTAACTTCAGGTTGTAATTCCATGGAATAGTTTGCATCCTAAACAAATTAAAAACTAATGTTCGTTACAAAATAATTTCAAAATAAACGTTCGTCTTTCACGCTCAATGACTTTGCCTCGAAAAATTTTTTCTCAACAATTTGAAAAATTTTAAACTATTTCCTGGGAAAGCATGAAATTACAGAACGAATAAAATGAACAATTTTTATTTGTAATATTTCCTCGTGGAAAAATCAAAGTGATGACGGTGCAGCAAAATGTTGTTATCAATTATCGTGAATTATTATTACGCGTCGCTGAATGTATCGTCGCAAGTGAGGCGAGAGAACACTCGATCGTAGAGGGAACGAAACTGGGTTAATTTGCATTATTACTCGTAACGGAAGTGTACGAGGAGGGAAAGAGGAGGAGAAGCTGAACGAAATCTAGTTCAGGCGCAACATGAGCGGTGCTGTAACATTTTTTTTTTTCAAGTTCCGTAGCTCAATTAAAATCACTGCTCACTTCTCCACACTTATCGAGCTCGTTCGAAATGTCATACACGCATTTTTTCATGTGCTATGAAACACGCTCGTTTTATAGCCAAAATAAAGATATTCGTCAAAAACCAAATAACAGTTTGTGAGCAGAAATTTTTATTCGTAGAAAAAAAAAATCGTCACGAAAACTCTGAAAAAGTAAAAGGGGACTGAGCTTTTGTTTTTCACAGAATAACGTTACAGTTCTGTGGAATAAGCTTCGACAGGTTCGGAGTGACCCAGTGTGCCAAGGAATCTTTATTAGTTACATCGAGCTCGCGTGTCAGAGAGAGCAAGCAAATGAGAATTCATGAAATTTAAATGAATAATCTTACCGTCGAAAGTGTCAAACAAAAATGGGCGTTTGAAATTTCTTAGCGAGGCATAAACTTTATTTACAATACTTTGTTCGAAAATTTCGTTCACCCACTTTCATATCATGTGGCAATTTACTGCCATGTATATTACGTAATAAACATCGCATAGCTACGATCTTTCTCATTGTTCCCCCACCCCCTATTTTCAATGGTTTTATGCGCAATAAAGATGTGACTGTCGGATAAATTCGTTTTGAACTAAAACCTGGCTCTGTATTTCGCTTTATTCATATGTGTCGAGTACGAGCCTTCAAAAGTGTCACGACTCTCAGCTCACAATGCAAAAACACCTTTCATCCAGACGGTATTCATCCATTTATACTATCGATTCAAGAGAACTCATTAACGTGAACGATGTCAAGGAACAAACACTTAGTTAATGAAGATTTCGCGACTGATGTCCGATAAGCTGATGAATGCGTTTTCAAGATTTTGCTCAAGAGTAGGCTCGCATGCTTTCAAATAATAACTCCAAATGTCTCTTGACAAGAAATATAAATGTTGAAAAAATAATTAAATCTAAGGAATGTGACTTTGGGGCGAGGATGTTGCAAAACGACCACCGCTTGGCCACGCTGAATGCCTTTCGCTCATTTTGAAGTTCTGGTCCAAAAACCAGTGGGATTGTTACGGAATAAAAGTTATTGGAGAGTAATTAAATACATATCGACTTTCGTTCGGGAAAGCTGCTGAGCAGTCCAAATAACAACCACAATTTGGGTTGGACCGGAGGGTACGTAGTGCGTGGTCAAAACACCGAATGCAACAAGAGCTCGCTTTGCTTTCCCGCTCCCTCTCTCTCTCTCTCTTTTACTCTTCGAATGTTACAAATTAACCGCAGCATATTTCCATAGCCCATAAAATCCCGGTGAAATTTCACGTTATAACAGTTGGCATTGCGCTCGAATAATTTAGATGTTTTATCATACATCGATCTCTCCCGATCGTTCGTTACATTGCAATTTCTAATCGTTGCTCTTTCGACTGCACAATACATTTTCGTATATGTCTCAATTAAATTTTATGCCGAATGGTGACATTGACAAGCAAATTCCACTGCATCCACTTGGTACTGGTTCGCGAAAATGTACGAAATGAAAAATTATCTGTTAATCGAAAATGATCAATTCGTTTCATGCAGTCTTTCAACAAAATTCAATTGAAAATTAAATTATCAGTTGTTCATTAAAATATTGATTGTATGACTGGCCCAGAAAAAAATGGAAAATATTTCGTAATTAACGGAATAGATGAAAATGAAGGCAAAGCACATAGCAGAGAGAAGCGAATATGTAATAGCGAAATTCTAGCGAATATTAATGAATCAGCCGCCAGCCATTTGCAAATGTGCCGGAAACACAGGATGAGACTCGGGTAATTCAAATTGTTGGATTCAGCTGAGTTTTATTGAGGTTCGCACGGGCTGAGTGAGCGATATAGAAATGTGAGTTAGAACCTCACCGATGACACGTGTGGCAGCCCGAAATTATTTATGCACCAGGCGTTCAGTAGCAGTTTTCGGGCACCGGCTGTTCATCAAAAATGAATTACGATACCGCGACAATTGGAAATTACCGGAAATAATTTATGTACTCACGACTACGAGGATCTCTCTCTCTCCCTCTCTTTCTATGGGGGCAGTTTCAGAGGGTTGGTTCAATCGTAATATCACACACTCCCGTAAATTCGAGAAATACGTACATTTCATGCTCTGACCTATTTCGGAGTCGTTGCTGCAACATGGCAGGAATGAAATTTGCCTTCGTTTTCAGCGAGTAAATGATCGATGTAGGGGTGGTTTTTGCAATTTCCCAGCTTTGTGCCACGAAACTTGATGCGTTTCGCATACCAATTTTTTCTCGTATCATGGCACACGAACTTTCTCTATTCTATCAAAACGTCCGATATATGTGCACATATTCCAATATTTTGTATTTTCAGAAAACGAATTTGCATCTGAATCCCATTGACTTCGTAATAATTGACTGATGATGAGCTTCGTTCGGAATCAGAAAAGTCATATGGAATTGTACTTCGTTACGCGGACAAAAGCATAATATTCGATCCGATACAGAACGCCGGGGAAACAAAGTTCAACCATTTCTACGAATGTATACCAAAAATTAGTATTTTATTCAAGTAAAAAAATAAGAATGAACAATGTACTTCAAAAGTGGTCACGAAACTTCGACAATTGGAGAAAAAACCGTAAGAACTCGAAAATCCTAAAGTTTCTACTTCCACGTATTAAATTTTCCTTTTTTCCAGCTACTTGCGAGAGACGACAAATCCTCAAAACCAAAAACAGTCATGCTCAAAGAACGAGGTTCCGTCAGAGCACTAAAGGATACAAGAATGAAATGCGAAGTGTAATTGAGGTAAAGGGATTTTCCGGAGGATTTCTTGCGACCCATTTCCTCGTAAGTTTGGCAAAGGGAATGAAGAAGAGAACAAAAATGAAAGAAAGAGAGGAAAGGTCGGAAGGTTTCCTTTGAAAAACTGACATAACATTTGAGAAATCTTGCTCATCCTTCCCTCTTTCCTTTTTCTCTCGGTTTTGTTCTCCGCAATATAAGAAATCGTCCTTAGAATTGCTCAATAGCTCAGTGGATCTATCAAATTTTTATCACATTCGTTTAAATCCTTTTGCAATTATTATAAATCGAATTGAGGAAATGAAGTTGAAAAAATTTGTGACAAAAACGGGAATATTCCTCGGGTCATCGTCTCCATAATCTTTTTTAGCTGTTCTGAAAAAGCTCGGAATACATAGACAACGAAAAGCTGTAACGTTGAAGAGAAAAGCTCGATTCACCATGACAATTGTGTCGCTTCCCTTTTCTTGTATTCTGTGTATCATCCTTTTCCGTTTTTCATGATTCGCTTGAACGTTGGAGCTCCATGAAGGAACGAAAAAGGCCACTCAACAAGAATTTTTATACGAAAATAGTAGAAAAAGCCCGTGAAAGACAGGACGAGATAGAAAGGGCCGTCCGGTTCTCTCGGTTCCCAAGCTCAGGGCGTTGAAAAACCTCAATGCTGGGCTTACTTTTTCCTAAATCGTCGAGCCCTTCTTTTTCCTCCAGCGACTGTTACAGCCTTTCATTTTCCCCGGTTTTCTGCACTTTTCCCTCACTTTGCCCGGATATTCCTGCTAAGCCAGGAATTGTACGATACAACATTGCGAAATTGGATTCCACAAAAAGCGAGAGCCCGAAACCACGCAAACTGGGATTCGTAAGTTGTTTTACTATCTTTTATTGCATTTGTACGCAGGCGCGTCGATGGGCAACAGGGGAAAAAATTGAAAATAGTCAATTTCTCGTCCACGCGGTAATTATATATTTTCAACGAAACAGCTTCGCGACAATATTTCGCATACATTTTTCGTAAAAAATAGCCCTGAACCGCATGGCTTCAAAAAACCAACTTGATTTTTCGACTACAATACTCATTCGCGCAACGAATGATTTCGAACCTCACATTGCGATGGGTTTCGGAACATACAGAAGAAAGGGATGGATCGCATTTTCCCCAAACACCTGGTTAAATTGAAATTTCATCGTGAATTTTATTATTAAAATTTTTCACATAGTTTATCGATTTCGAGTCTTTGGAATATATGAATAACTGACCTAGACCCTGTGAATGCCAACATTCACGAATTCGAATGAAACTGAAATTTTATATTTGGATGTCATTAATTCGACAAATTCCTTCCACGAACTCAGATATTTCACGAATGACCCAGAATTATGCGAGACAGAGTCAAAATATTCCAGTTTAACCGGAACATTAAGGAGTTCAGTTACCGAGCAATATTTAATCCACGGATTGTATACCGAGCCTTGCTGCTTGTGGACCGTAAATATAAATCCGTCCATGGAAAATTGATTTGCTTTAATTGAATCATCAGGTAATTTACTTGGTTTTGTGAATAATGGTTTCCAATGATTCTTAATAATATACGAGATGCTCAATGATTCTCCTTAATCGTTTTCAAAGTCGAGTTCGAAGACTCAAGATTACGGTTAATTGATTTGTAATTAATCGGAGCACGCAACATCATACGATCTATAGCCAGTTGAAACATGTTAAATTCCTTCATAGACGGCAGTATTCGTGCCACATTGTAAACAAAATGCTCACGCCAACATCATGAACTCCTACGAAGTTTGCGGTCTAATTTCCGCCATGTGGCAACTTCCACGAGTTCCAACCATCATCTCTTTCCCTTTCTCCGTGCCCTTCCTTTCATACCTTATGCTCACCTCAATTCACTTTATTATTATACGGAATCCATTTAACCCTTTACCTGATGCCTTAAATTAGATTAATGCGGTTAAGTGGTATTTCAAGTCATCGTCAAAAAGTTACGATTTTCACTGTTGAATAGCAATGAGTATAATTTTTTTCCTACTATAACTACAAATCTCCGGAAAAACTTATTTTTCAACACATAATCACATTCCCCTTTGTATCGCAATCAACTGGATCTATCAAAACTATAGCAAAAAAAAAAATAAAACAAAAAATACAAAAATTCCGCTAAATTGGGTGAATTCGAACGATTCTCGACGTTTTGCGGCGAGCTACTGAGTTGACAACTGCACTGTCAAAAATTGTTCGAGAGACACACTGCAATCGTTGTTATCGAATAACAAGAACCGTGAAACGGGAGTACGAAACCCACACTGTACAGAATGTCGTTTGGTGAAAATCTCAGCTGATCTACAAATGGAGAGAAGGTTTGAATTGGTACATTTCTCATAATTCCATCATAAATATTTTTGCCGAAAATTCTGTGACTTCCTGCCTTCATTGCTGATATTAATTCGATTGTATTTCCGAATAACGTCAAACGTACTTAAATTAAATCAAATGGATAAAATTGGTTTGGAATGCTCAAGAAGTTTAAACTGAAACGTTTTCAAGGAGAGCCAACATTGCTAATGGATTTTTTCCAGATCCGATGCCTCTATAATTAAATTCACGGTCCATTTATTTCTCAACTCCAATTTAACCGGAATCGGTAGGAAATATTATTTATCATGTTATTGACGAAACCGTAAAAATGCGAAACTTGCAAGATGTTGGATCTCGGCCTTACGAGCTATCGAGGTTCGTTGATCGTGGCCTGGAATCTCGGTACAGAGTGTACGAACGGATAAACGTGTAATACTTGCACACTTTCTAATCGATCGATCGTCATGGTCGTCTCGGTTCACGGAGTATCTCTCCGTGCGGATAAAACGTTCATCGTTTGCGGGACTTAGTATCGATAAGAAAAAGTCAACATTTCGTTATGTCCACGCAGATATTAAAAATCTAACGGGAATATGCAACGACTATAAACTTTGGTACATTTTAATTATCCTAATTTCATCCAGAACGGTAAATCGAGTTTTTTTCCTCGGAAGAGGAAACTGCGGACTTGAACATCAAAAAATAAATAAAAACTACTTTTTTTTTCTCTGTTCATAACTTTCCACGATCTTCATTATTTTCTCCCCTCGTTTGCGGATAATCTCATTTTCTACCACGATAAATCGAGCGATTAATTAGTGCTGCATGTGCTACCGCAAAAATAACACAAACCCCCGCTCCAACAAGGCGAACACGAAATCAAACGAATTAAATTGAAAAATCAGAGAAGTTTATATAGCCAAATGAAAAGTTGACCTCGAAGAAAACACAACAAGCAGGAAATAAGGAAAAAAATTCCAATTAAAATAGAATTCGTGAGCGGTATTGAAACACGATCTCGAGTTCTCTCGACCTAAAAAAGCAGCTGCTTTCGTCCGGTATCTTTACCTTGTATAGAGGAAATTTCAGCATCTATCATTCACGTATAACGCACGGCTGCCCATATTTCATGGGAATTGGTTGATGGAAATGCGTGACAATAAAAAATCGGACATTTGTAACTTTAAATCCCATCACAGGTGGAATCGCCGAAAAATTTGGATCTTGTTAGAACGAAATTCAAGAGTACAATGCGGAGAGTCAGTTTCACCATTATTACGAAAATAGAGGTCTCAGTGTAACTCTCGTCCCATCTATTTCTGCACTGTCTTTGTAGCTTTTGAGTGAATCTCTCCATTATATCCCGAATCCCCATTCATCAGGAATATTTCGTATTCAGTGGATCATGTTCTCTGACATTTATTAGATTAATATAATAGATGGATAATAGGAAAATATATAAAAATAAATCAACGAACTTTGTATTATTAGACTAATTAAATTCCCAATCCACGAACAACCATAATTACAACTATACGAGACTAAATTCCTGGCTAATTCAGAAATTTATAGATCCGGATAACGCAATCCTCGTTCGAAATATGTTGGAAACCTCCATTCATATAACCGAACATGATCAAATATGCTGCTATGAATAACAACCATGTAGTCCAAAGTTTTGGTATTGAAATATTTTTTTCATCGAGCTGAGGAGCATAAGAGCGTAAGTGAAATGATTGGACGTTAAGAATGCCGGGAGTTACGTCTTTCCATTGAGAGGAATTCGGCGTGTACATTCTCGTGAATCTGGACCACACGGAATGTTGGGCGATAAAAAAGAGAGTAGAATGAGAGCGAGAGAGAAAGAGGGAACGAGGATGAGGCACAGAAGCAGAAAGCGTAGAGCGCGGTAGCTGCAGAGAGGAGAGCCAACAGGAGCCAGGACACAAAGGCCATCTCTCAAAATCCCGAGTTCCAACGTTATACCAGTGGAACACAGAGAGAAAGAAAGGAGATGGGCAGGAGAGAAAGAGAAAACTTCACGTGTGGACCCGCGTGTTCCTGGGCTCTACAACGAGCAACGTCTGCCACGTTTTATCGGGGCACCGTTTATCACCGCGCCGGCATTGCCAGACAACACAGCGAAACCGAGCTTGCGAGCCGAGTGTACCTCTTTTATCGTACACTCTTTATCTCTCTTTCTCTCTCGCGCTCTCGTTGTTGTCCACACGCCCGTGGAAAACGGAATCAGTGGCGCGCACATGGAAAAGGAGATAGAAAACATGAGAAAAGGAGACAAGCCACGAGAGAGGAAAAGAGAGCAAAGAGCCGTGAAACGAACCGGTTGAACAGCGTGCATTTTACCCTCCTCCTACTACTTGCCATTTTTGTTAGCCAACCGCGAGCTCCTGTTTTGAGTGAGACACAAAAGTGGGGGAGAGTCACAGGGAAGTAAATGTATTCGTCGCTCTCCTCATTCCCTTCATATTCTTGCTTTTCCGGATATAAAGCTCAGTCCAACGAACGGCATTTTCGTTGGTTGCACTAGCACACGGATAGACTCTGACCATTCTGACCTTGTCAAGAAAACATACTTTTTACTGGCAGTGTATCGGAATTTAGGAAACTTTTGCTTTACACGCTTCCGAGACAGCCAACGATTTTCCTTTGACGCTTGCGTGGGTTCCGACACCCGCGATGGACCTTCCGTGAACTTCTCCATACACTTTTTGCCCCACCAACGACTTCGGAACTTTGTTTATTCTGGCTCAAGCGAGAATATCATGTCACGAGATATGTTGCAGTGTCGTGCTCGCGTTTTATGGAGAAGAGAATATAGAGACGAGAGCCTGCTTTTATTTCATCGTTCAAATATACAGTCTTCCACGTTTTATGTCTAACCTTGTAAATATTCAAAAACCACATCGCCCAAGACGGAAATGTTCGCCTGGAGAAAGATGGACACTTTGGTCACGTTACTTTTCCACTTTTTTAGAAAGCTTTCTCATGCTGTCGAGTCAAACCGACGATAAAGTTTTTTGTACCGGTTTCAACTTGCTTCACGCAAGAGAAGGAAATATACGTAGCTATGAATTTAGCTTCAGGCGAAGAGAAGTTTTTTTTAACATTACCCCCCGTAGCGTCAATAATTATTATCGCATAAAGTGCTTTTATTGTCTATTTTCGAGGTAAATAATCTCCTGACGTTATCTCAATGCGAATAATTGCTGCCAATTTTACATCCAACCGGTTGAGTTAGGAAAATTACAATTTTTTAAACAACAAACATTAATTATTTAATTATAATCTGTATTAGAGTTCTTAAAACTCTAAAAAGCACAGACCCATTGAGCCAAAAAGCATTTTGTGAAAATGAATTTTTCCCTATTCGGAAAATGTGAGCAATGTTCGACACACGAGGGTTATGATAATTCGTCTCGGCAGATTGATCAGCGTGATTTTTATTGACAGGAATCGCGACGATCCATCAAACAAAGTGATCGATTAATTTTCTCTTGCGTTTAATCGATTAATCGACATTTTAATTAATCGATCACGTCGTCCGTTACATGGGTCCGAGTTGTGCTTGAACAGAGACGCGCAATCCCCACTATTCGATGGCCCTCCTAACTGAATGGGCTCAGCTTTATCAATTCATAATTCGTGAAGATTTGGTTAGGTAAAAAAAAAAATGGGGATAATTTTCAGGTCAGAATTCCATCCCAGAGACAAATGAATGTTTCGACTCTTTGTTTTTAAATTTTATCAAATATTTTATTGAATCAATCCATTGCTTTGTTTTTTTTTCTACAGGATACAAGAAAAATCTTTCCTCCAACACGAAGATACCGGAGCTTTGATAAAAAAGCTCGCGTTGTTCTTTCGAAACCGTGCGGAAGGCACGACTGGGAACGCGGATCTATTCAGCCTCTGTGCATTGCCACTTAAATGCATCCTTGAGAAAAGCAATAAAAAGTATCTCGGGTTCTCGTTGGATCAGATATTGGTGGTACGGCTTCTTGATGGACAGCGGAAGGAGTAAGGATGAGAGAGACCGAGTGAGAGGAATGAAGTTACGAAGAAGCCTCTGGTAAACAAGTGAGCACCCAATACAGTCAACGGCTACGAGTTCTCAAAGAGAAGGAGGGGAGAGCGAGTTGGGAGAATGAAGAGGAATAAAAAAACCGAAGGGAACATTACTCTCGTATAAACCTCGTGTTATATTGACCGAGACGTTGTGACGTCGTTTGGTGTTTCATAAGAAAAGGAAACGCAGATTTAAAAAGTGATTTTTCCTCTTTCTCGGTCTGCACGAATGACATTATGAGCCACTTGGGAAAAGGAATATTGAGCTCGAAAGAAAAACGAACAAGACGTTTTAATATTGCAATTCCGTTCGATACAATTGATAAGGGAGCAAGTTTGTGAAGTTGGATGTTATAGAATCCTTTGCTTCCCGTTTTCCATCATTCCTTCGGATATTGAAAACTGCAAAGGGCATTCCATGTACAGCGATTGGACTCACAGGAGAATGTGTCTCATTTCATGAGGCTGAGTCATAAAAAGTTCCGTCAAAAAAAAGTGTGAACACCAACACGAAAAACCTGAGCATACGTCTCAGTATTTTCTGTGCAAATTTTTAGTCGATGCTCGCCAACAAAACTCACGAGCACAGGAAAACAAAAAAACCTGCATCATTAGCGCACCGAAGGTTGGATTCTGCGTCAACAATTCAGGAAAATTCTGGACACATGGAACGTCCTGTTTGCAGTCATTTTATATAAGCAGCCACGTTCCAATTTCGACCTCGATTTCCTCTCAAGGATTCATATTCAGCGTTCCTCTCTTTCTCCCACACTGCTCGAGATTAAGTTCTCGAATACCGGGAGCTTGGGCGACGGAGGACGATAGTAACAAGGAGGGAATAGGGTTGAGTTACAACGAACAGGATAAGGCAGAGTAACGACTATTTAATAAGGAAACTTATTCCATTTCCCTGTTGACGTTCCTATCACGTTTCCTTACTATCGGTCGGTGATATTCTTGGTCTCTCACGCTGCTTTCGTTTCCGGCTTGCCTTTCAGATTCGTCTGTCCGTTTTTTCGAGATTTTCGTTTATAAATATTTACGTGGATATACATACGTGAGCCTGGGGAGGGGGCGAAGGGGCTGTATGTATGAGTTTACCGGTGATTCCATTTTCTCAACGACAGTCAAAAAACTGCAATAACTTCGCGGCAAGGACTGCTTCCAAATAGAACAGCCATCAACTTGTTCTCCTAGGACTTCCAAAAGCTACTACAGGGTTTCTACCACTGACAGAATTTTTCTTCACAGCGTACCGGTTCATGAGGAAAGGGAGCACAAAATGGAAAAGAGCTTCTTGTGTTGAGAAAACATTTGCGACTACGGTCTGCTTACGCTCGGTTCTCTCTCCCTCGTAATTTCTTCTTCTCTTTCCCACTCGATTTCTTCCTTTTTTTCTCATCCTCTCTGACACAGAGAGAAATCTTTTTCCTTCAGTAACTTCACTTTCTTTCTCGTATTTACCATGCAGCCCTCTGCTTTTTATTTCTTCGGCGACTTTCTCGCAATTTTTGCCCTTTTCGTTCCCGAATAACTGTCGAGAATGCCGTCACATCTCCAAATTGTATAGCAGCCGAAAGATTTCGCTGTTTACCGAAACAGTTGGAGCTGTATTCAGGGTTCGAGCGTGAATGTTGAAGAAAAAAATCTCTGTAATTGTCATATCTTGAAAGATTTTTCAAAATAATTTGTCGTCGTGTTATTGATTTTTCATTCAAAGGCTTCGATTATTGAAGATGAATCAAATATTTGTTTCAATTTTGAAAGATAAAAGCGAGCATTCAAATTAATGCAAATGCGTAAGCCGATCGATTTTGCTGGTCATTTGAAATATTGACAATTAGCAAAATGCAATTATCGAATTTGTACGGTAACAAAATTATATTCGCTGATGCGGAATGGTCTCAAGGCCCTTTGAATGCAGGATTGTCCAGAAGTAATTTGTTTTTTGTGGGTGTGAACATTTTTATAGGTTTGCTGGTCCTCGCCTGATTTTTAGGAAAATCTCTTTGACTATCTCTATATTTTGTTTTGCACGATGCATCAGAGGGTGCATAGGATTTCGGTGGGTCGTGAGTCAGAGTGCAAAGGCAATGGATAATATGCAGAAGCGTGACGGCCAAATTGCACGAGAGAGGACACCAAAAGCAGAAACTGACTTTCAAAGTGGCTACGATTACAAATTTCACGTGACTGCACTCGTAGCTCTGCTTAACTACGACCAATCTTCCCGTCCCTTGCCCGGTTCCTATATACTTTTGCTCTTGCTTTGCGTTCGCGTTTTGCTTGCATGTTCTACACCGGAAGTCTCCGTGAGTAAGCGAGCCAAAGAGAACGTTGAGAATTTATCGATTCTCTCACGTTTACGAAAAAGAGAAGGAGAGAGAGAGAGAGAGAGAAAGAGAGAGAGAGAGAGAGAGAGAGAATCTCACACTATGAAAAAGAGAATTGGTGTGTTGAGAGAGGCAAATTCCTCTTCTTGCCATTAATCTCTAAGAATTTATATCATCCAATTCCTAAACTTTCCATCTGCAATATTTCGACACTTTCCCACATGAGTGCGGCGTGCCCGAAGTTACTAGAATATCAAGCACGATTCATTTCAACGAGGATATCTAACATTGTTGGGAGTTTATTGAGGAACAATTGTCTGCGAGAAAAAAGGAAGAAATAACGAACAAGTCCATTAATTAAACTTTCCACCCACGTCTTGGGTTGAACCTTTTCATTCGTAAATGTTTCCGTATGCCTCCTCAAATCAGAATTGAATTCTCCCAAGTTTTTGACATCATTGATCGAGAATTCGAACTTGAGATGAAAAAATTCAAAACCAAAAGTTCCTTTATTTTTTTTTTCAACAAAAACGGCATCAACACATGAACAAAATTCTGTGAATTATTTCGGAGTGTACTCGGTTTCTACAACAAGGACTATTTCGATGTCGTTGATCGGTATTCGGAAAATCACAAAACATCATGAGGAAAATGAACTTTTTCTGGTCCTTCGAATTCCCTAAATAAGTAGGTCAATCGATTTAAACGAATGGCACGAGAAAAAGATTGTCATGCCATCAACTGGCACCATCAGATTGATGGTATTGTTTTCGGTCATTCTTTGTTGTTTTTAACAGGTAGTACATTTGACAGCGATACGAGCTGGAGTATGACAAGAAAAATGGAATAAGTGAAGGTTTAAAAAAGTGAAATACCCATGGAAACGAACCGAACGACCTCTGACACTTTTCTCCGCCCCTGTATCCTCGCGTCAAATTCTCTTCCCCCTTTTCTCTCACGCTCTTTCTTTCTCATATTTTGAGTCTCGCGTACACGAAATCGATGCGATCGCTGAATTAATCGAGGCTTGTTCGCCACAGCTTGCGCTCGCCATGAACAGCACAAGCTCGTCCCAAGACCATGCACAAAAAGATATATACATATATACCCATGTCCATGTGCATGATGTATATACGCATATATAGCAACAGAAAGCTTTCACTTGCGACGAAGATTGATCACAGACGCGTTCTCGATATAACGTGAGATTTTCAAACGAGAAATTGACGTACACATGCACGAGCTCACACATACGTGATCGAATTCTTTGTTGCTCCAGTAATCATATACATTTATGCCTCAGCGCACCTATCATTTTCTAGATAACTGTAACAGGGCTATCTCGTTGCATCGCAGGAAATTCAATCGTCTAATTTTTTAAAAAATTCGTAAGAAATTGATAGCAACTAGTGCGTTCTGTTTGAGGAGTAACAACATTTTTTCTCTCACGCTGATTGATAGATTTTCACGTGAAAATGATTCTCCAAACCTCGTTACAAACGCATTTTGTATTTAGGTTCCAGCTTTTTCTTCCCCACCATTCTTTTTTGCCTGCCCTTACGATTTCTCTTATTATTCATTACTATCCCATAAAAATTGTTCGACGTTTATTAACTTTTGTTTGCAACAAATTATTTTCTTTCTCCTTCAGATCATCGATTGAATTTCTGGGTCCAATGGCAATTTTTCGTTGTCGATCTAATCCCTTTACACGCAGTGTAAACCAGATGGAAAAAATGAATGATAATTTTGGTTCCTTAAATGGCGTGACTCCGAAAGTTCGATATATTGGAAAGAATATAATTTTGAGCAATCGAGTAAATCGATCGTGTTCTATTTCGTCTCACGTAACTCTACATTTCAAAAAATCCGATTCTCCTCCTCATTTTTCATTGACGCTATCGCACAGACGGCCTCAGCTCCATTATAAATTTTTGCTAATGTAAAAAAAAGTATTGGAACGGTATTCACGTGTTCCAGAGTTCCTGGAGCTCTGCACGTATCTTTGCCTGTGTGTTTATATATTTGTAGGCATATAGCGACAGGCTTTTAAGTAGAACTCTAGGGGCTTATGAAGGAGCGATAGGGGTATCAAAGCCACGTTCGCACACCTAATGGGAATAATCGGCTCTAAGCGCTTCCCACTAGTATAGGTAACCGCCATTGGAAGCAGCTCGATAGATTATAGCTCCGGTGAACGATGAGCAGCTGCATTAACTGGCCCGATGGCGTAACTATGGTAGGGAGTAAGTACTCTCGTAGGATCTTGGCATGATACTACGAGTACAGTAACATAATCGAACTCCTCACAACGTTATAATTCAGACCCATATATACGCGCACACTCAGAGGCATGCACACGTGTTCCGATTGGCTCGATATCGAAAATCTGTTTTACTCAAAACGCAATCGTGCGATTTACAGAACGTCAATTTTCTGATCGTGTGACAAATTTTTTTACTTTTGCTCACTCAGGGAATATTTTTTACGATTTATTCTGCGTTGAAGAAGAAAAAAAAATGTAGAAGTTATCAATGACATACCGGTCGGGTTGTCAGCGTATTTTCATCGCTATGAATGCGCTCGTGGTTAACGGAGCGCCGAGAGTAGCAGTGACGCTTCATGATAGCCTGGCGATAGTTACCTGAAACAGAAGAGACAAAACGTTCTTTTCAATTCCGCAAACGAGTTTTTGGAGGAGTAGGGCGAACATAAAAATTGGTAAACGAAAAGATGACATTGAATAAAATGAAACACAATGCAGGTGAATAAAATAAAACGACACAAAATGAAATAAAGAAAGAGAATCCGTAGCCAGGGGCAGTTTGCCAAACTATGTTCGTCTCTCCTGCTAGCGATATATTTTATCTCAACGTTCACCTCGTCAAATTGTTGCGCTATAAACAAGTAGAACTGAGGCTGCCGAGAGATACGAGGAATACAAAACATCGCAAATTTTTTCTCCGCAGTTAAATAAACGTCGTCTTAAATACGAGCACTCCGTTGAAACGTTAAACCAACCGGATTGTTTTATTTCTTTCGCGATAACATTTCATCGTTGTTACGAAGTTACTCGGCGAATTCGGAACAACACAAAAAGCACCGATTACGGGACAATGGGAAACTCATCTCGACGTGGCTCCACAGATCTTAACGAGCTTAGCGAACAACCTCAGCGTAAACAACCGCCGCAATGACAAAACGAGGCAATCTCTTCCGATGATCGTTCTCGCCTGAATTTTCGACTAAGCTTTTAATTATCTCACCACCTTCTCACAACGATTATTTCAATTAAAAAGCCATAATTTTTGTGAAATTCCGACATTGAACGATTTAACGATTTTTAGACTTTCGAAATTTTTATCGCTAAAAAAAAACCTTGACCGAATGCAATAAAAAAATAATCGTCCATTCTAACAGTGAGAATCGAGTAAAATGAATCGTTACCCTTTCCTAGAGGCTCTTTTAAATGTCCACGAACAACGAAAATGAAGAGAAAAAGGAAAGAGGACGTCAAGAGCAAGCGAGGGTAAGCGATCTCTCCAGGGAAGGGTGAATATACTTTGTGGTCGAGGACAGCGAGTGGTCAACCACCTACGCAGAGTTAGGACATCCATCCTTGCACTGTCCCACGCAAACTCCTGTTTCCATACTACTATCGCGGTCGATTATCAGGACCTTTTAACCTTTTGTCGGTTTCTCTCTCTCTCTCTCCCTTCGTTGCCCACATTTTTTCTCATTTCATCTTTCCCTCGTCCTGTGTACACGAGGGACATTTTCTACAAGTTTCAGGATTTAATTTATATATTTTATAAGTACGGAGTCGATGCCGCAGCGCTTGGTAAATACACACTCTTTTGTCATGGAAGCTCTTTTGTCTAAGCTTTGTCCATTACAACCAGGAATCTCATTACCAAGTATTTTCCTGCTTTATACGTTAATTAACACATTCAATTTTTGCGCGATCGCCGCTGATTCGAACAGGATGAATGAATAAAGTTTTCAAGCACTCAAAGTGAAATTGAAGTTTAGGTCAAAGCTGGAGCCCACTTTGTGCTTTCCTTGAACGAAAACAAATTCCTCTGCGACTTTTGACAGTTGCAGAGTCTCAAGCCGTCCAAAGACTATTTTCCTTTGCCGCAATTCCACTGTGCCAGGACGTTCGTGAATAGTGATATTTCGATACTTTATCATGGCTCTTGTTTCGAAACGCTTCAAAGTCGTGTCTCCAAAAATCCGAACTCTGAAAATATTAGACGAAGAAATACAATGGATGACTCTTGTAGGCGTTCGTTCGTATGCGAAAGCTTCCATTTTCACAGGAGAATATCCTCAGGAGAGAAAACACGTGAGGAGCAGTGTCAGGAGCAGTGTTAATGCAACCCAGTAGAAACGCTCCGCAATGGTCAGACAAGATCGTCCGAATGCACGCTTTGCATCGGACGCATCGTTCAATTGGAATGACAGTATCCTCACCTGAATAGTGTGCCATGACTGCATTGAACTCTCGAACATGCAGGCTTCATCGATTTCTACATGACTGATGGGGCTAATTCATACGCAGTCGAAAAACATAGTCGCTGATGGAGTTAGAATCCATATGCAATGAAATATTTCCGCGCGATGCTGAGAAATTTACGGGAATGTACGAAAATTGTTGATGAAAAAGTTGTTTTCCATTTACGCGATTTTCAGTGATAAAAGAAATATAAACGGCGAAGACAGAACAATGAAAACAGTGAATCGATAACTCCGAATGTTCCGATGTAAAAATCGATATATTGCTTAAGGAGATTGCGATTGCTTTTAATTTACGACACGCACCCCTGGTAAATGGTCGGTGGTAAAAATAATAACCAAAGTATAAGATCCGCAACTACAGGAAGTCATGGAGCAATGTGAGGCTCCGTTTGCACAACCGGATCAGCTGTCACGCGCGACCTTGCCAAATATTTTCGTGCCTTTGCCGTTTTCAATGGAAATTGAAACTTCTGCATAACTCGGTGCTTGGTCTTCAGGGTACAGTTCCAATCTGAGAATTTTTACAGCATTAGTAATGACGTGAGTGACGAAACTGTGGTCATTGAGATCCTGGTCGACTTTTCCTAAAAGACAAAATGCTTCAATAATAAAAAAAAGCTCTGACCCCTGAAATTTCGTACTCAAAGTGTTGTTCTACGAAATATGAAGAAATCCGAGTCTGAAAGTTGGTTTCATCTTCCTGACTCTCCTTGAACGATGGAACGTGAAACTTGAAATTATTTCCAGTAGTAACGGTCAGTTGGTGGTCAGACAAGTCATTACTTTCACGTCAATCGATCGAGTGTTTCTTCTCCTTTCTCGACTGAAATAACAGTTGGTTGAATTTCATTTTTCACGAATCTATATGCCAGGTGCGTTGATATTTGAGTGAATGACCTCAAGGCGAAAAATTCTCAGGATTCTGAAATTCCGCTCGCCGCTCGTGTCGTTGTAAATGATAGTGGAAGAGTGGGAGAAATAGCTGAAAGTGAAAGGCACTGGAAGAGCTTTTAAGCTGGGATTATAATCGACTGCGTGCCTCGCATATCTCGGTGCTGCCGCGGTATTTCCGCGACTGTGGTACAAATTTATGCGCACGAGAGGGTGAGTTGAAAAAGAAGAGGATGAGCGTTTGGATAAATTGTATTCATTATGTCGGCACATGGCTAATCAGTACTCGGGGACCAAGACATAGAGAGACGAGAGAGACAGAGCGACAGAGACAAAAAAAACAGTAGAGCGAAGAGGCAAAGACAAATAAAAAAATAAATAAAAAAAATAACGAAACAAAAGTATCAAAGAAGCGATGGAAAAAAAAATTGAAAATAGAACAAGGGAAAGGATCTCAGCAAAGGTGTTTTCCCCAAGGGTTCATTCCGCGTGTTAGTTAGATTAGAGAATGTGAGGTTTCCAGTATACGCGCGGCTGTAGAACGAGAATGCGTCCTACGAGAGACTTATTCGCAAGGAGAGTCTTCGAGAGGGAGGAGGAAAGATGGAAACAGAAGGAGAGACGGAGGCAGAGTGTGTAAATTCTGGATATTAGTAGAGGAAAATCGGGAAACGTAGCGGAGAGAAACGTCAGTAGAATGGGCGGTAAACGCGCTCAAACATTTGCCACATTTGCACGAAATTCAGCGTAACCGACCGCAACGAAAAGGGTGGCTGGTAGCAGTAGTCGTAGCTGCAGGAGTACACCGCATGGGATATACGGACCATTAAATTGCTCCCGAGCCCTCTAGCGTCATTTTCAATTCCATTCCATCGCTTCTACTTTACCAAATGAATTTTCCAATGAATCGTGTCTCTAAGATTAATAATGATCGCGTTTATATTTTTATATCGTGATGGAATATAAATCTAAATATTTCCGCACTTTCCACCTTCGGAAAGACTTTTGAAGAAATGTTCTTGGCAGCCAATTTTTTTTTTTCTCGAGTATATTTTTCACTCGATGATAAAAAATTTGCGAATCATCGAAAACGAAACGAAATTCTTGGAACGACGGTTCACTGCAGAAAAATATCGAATTAGTGATCGAAAACGAAACATTATTTTCACGTAGAAAATTATTCATGCTTCTGACGTTACGAACGAAAATTATTGCTGGGCTAATACCCAACAACGACACAGGGAATGTGCGAGACAATGTTAACGCATACCATGCTCGCGCATACGGAATTATCACAATACGAAATTATTTCTAATCGCCCTCATGTCACGAGGTCTTCACGTCGCGAAGCGGAAAATAATATTAGGATTTTTTTTATTAATGCAAGCGTCGAAATGAAAAATTTCTCATGCCATATGAATGTGAAAGTCTGTCATTAAAATCAGTGATTTCCCATTTTACAAAATGTATGAATTGTCAAAAAAAATCGTTCAATAGCAAAAAATCAATCGGCTGTAATTAATCCCATTCCAATGACTCTGTATTATTGCCACGGATTCGATCGAATGCCAATCCATATTATTTTCGATCAAAGGGACAATTAAAAGTAATGTGAATCGAAATGAAAAATAATTCAGAGTAAATGACATATTCACGAAATTCCATAGCGAATGAAATATCTCTCTAAGTTCCTCTGCAGAAATTTGTGGAAATAGCGAAAAATATCTTCATTGGATAAATTGCGCTGATGTTGATTCGGAGTGGAAAAAAAGTTTAATCTTTCAGCTCCGGACGTTCTTTTTCACCTCGTTTACCACTCTGAACGAGAAAGCCACGAAACATTTGTTGTGTGTACTGATAAATTGTGGAGAGATAAAAATGAAAAAATATAAACGAGTGAAAAAATGCTTGTTAACAAAAAGCTTTTGGAAAAAACGCAGGTATGAAAATAATATTGTTGCCAAGAAACCACAATTTTCGTATGCCAAGTTGCACGCGATCACTCACAGCCATTGTAATTCAACGAGAGAGATAAATATGAAAGACGTATATTTTTTTCGTATAGTTCCAGTGCCACGTATAACCGAGAGTGGGTATAAAATGGCTAGTGGAAAAGTCGAGAGTACTCCGAGACCAGCTGCGAAGCGAAGAAAAGCTCTCGCATCCATTTCTCTTTCTCTCTGTCTCTCTCATTCTTCCTTTCCCTCTGTAGTTGTCTCTCTACTGCCTGCACAGTTGCACGGCGATTCACTCGAAGCAAGGGATCTCTAAATATTAAAGCATCCCACTTTTCCCTGCATTTGCACGCCATGCAAACACAAAAAAAAGGCAAAAACGTGCAAATCGCGCCCAACCAAATTCCGATTCTCTTTGCCCTCATCTGGCAGTGTGGATTTGTGTTTTATAATTTTCCCCATATAATATTAATCTCATGATTTCACAATCAGACAATTTCCACTCGTAGCAAGTACTTTTCTGTCAGAATGTGAGCAAATCCATTAACATTAAATCAGCAATAAATCTGTTGAATTCGAGCGAAACTTCCTTCAATTTTAAAAATCTATAATTTGCTACGAATAAAAAAAAACATTTTTTATTCATAAATGTGATTTCTCAAAAAATGAACATCTATTGAATGAAACGAGCATTTTTTCAAGTTTTTTCATACATTCAGACGAACTGTCTATGAATGACTGTTCATTTCGCGAGTTGAAAAAAATTAGGAAGTCATCGTATCACATCGTTGAACGAGGATTGAGATGGAAATTCCTTAATGGCTCGTAACGAAGAGTTCGGTCGCTTTGATCGTAATCAATAGGTCACTGCTATCAATTAGGTATTTTTATCAGGCCGCGAAATGAAACGTGCAATCAACGACAAGTCGGATGATTTCCGGAATAGTTGACGATTTACCATTATATAAGCGTACAAAGGGATTCAGGCAGCGAGTTCGACATCGAGACTGACGGAATATTTGAGTAAAGAGAATGCAGTACGCGGCGACTGGAACTGGGTCATCGCAACCTTTCAATTGCTAAATGAACAACCTACGCCAATGTTTCCTCTTCTTCTAATATTTGCTGGTTGAGAGAGTTGAATTTATTCTAATAAATTCATCGAATAAAAATCGTATCCATTAAATTTCGCATACATTTCAAAGTTTTCGATCTTCAAAAAAAAAATGAAAGCTGCAACAATGAGAGACTGTTTAGTCAGTTTGGAAAAAAAAAATCGAAGTTGTAAAGAAAAAATTCGCTTTCATTTGAACCTCGAAAACATTTTGATGCACGTTTCTCAATTTTTAGTTCAACTCGACCAATCCCTTTCGACAGCAAACATAAAACTGATTGTTCTTGTGTATACTCTTCGAACATATATCAATGGGTCCAAATTTCACGGGGTTTCTAAATTGTAATTGATGGAAATTCTTGGCATTGCTGCAAATCATACTTCATCATGGACGAATTATATATATCTCGTCAAAGTTGACCGTGACCCCCAAGTGGATTGTAAGCATGAAGCATCACACACTCAACAGTCATATAACTTTTGTGTATTACGATTCTGAGGTGACGACACTCTCCGAAACACACACATACACGTACACATTGGCTATTTGCCGTTTCTTATTGCGCGAGGAGAAGAACGATGAGAGAGAAGGCGTCGCATCGCAGGGACAAGGCAAGGCACTTATTGTGGTCTCTCGATTCGCATTCTTTTCTTCAAACACGTTCTTATTTTATGTTCAGGCATGCGTGAGTATCTCTAAGTATGTGTCTGTTGAAACCAATTGTGGTCCATTCACTAGTGACGATTCTCGACATCCTGTGAATGTCTTCAACTTTTATATTTATAGTGACCAAGTCTGTAATTACATGCTTCATGTGTGAGGTATTCTGCGACTCGTGCCGACAGAAACAAATCATTCAAGCAATTTACAACTTTGGACAGAGCAGATATTTTTTTTGCAGACGATTCTCTCGACAATATTGTAAGATGATCCTTAATACGATTATTATTTTTATAAAATAAACAAAAACGTGTAGAGCGAATCTAATGCCATGAAAATTTGAGCAAATGAAAAAGACTGACACTGACGCACAAATTTAGATTTTTAGATTCAATTCTTGAACATTTCTGTCCAGTAAATATTTTCCCAGCGAACGGAACTGAAAGAAAGTTTGGAATTTTTTCAATAGAAGGTTTGCTGGGAACTTGAAAAATGTAATGTGTTATAAAAGAGTAAAGTTGAATCTTTGATAAGTGATCGACGATCTAGTTTGATATCTTCAGAGCATTTTTCTAGGCAGTCCAAATCCATAAAAACAAGCGATCGTTTCTGGAGAGACTCCAAAGTATGGCGAAGCGAGACCAAAAGAGAAAATATCGGAGGATTGAGAAAGAGGAGCAATAGAGAAAGTGTGAGAGGAAGAGAGAGAGGCACGAACTGTATTTTCATTCGAGATTCCAACGTTGGTATCGATAGCCGGGGTAAATTGTATTCTGAGGAACCGGAGAGAGGTCTAGGCCTTCTCCATGTGCACATTCGATTGGAATCCGAATAACGATGGAGCTCCGACTGCCTTGGATATCTCAGGCTTGTGAAAAGCGAAGAGAGAATGAAACACATATAGACAGAGCTCAGGAAAAAGGAGAAAAGATCAGGTATACTCAACAAGAATGTTTTCTGCACTAATACCACACATAGACGACTCAAGCTCGACTGTGACTTTTCTCTACCTCATCCAGCCCTCTCTCTCCCTCGTGCACTCCTTTCGATCAACAATTGCCAGTTATTCTTTGGCCCAGAAACCGATACGATACCAGAACGAAAATAACTCTAGGATTCGATTGTGGGTGGGTCGTATACCTCTCGATGTATCTAAAGGACTCTTGTTTTCCTGCATCTCTGTATCCGAGCACTTCGCTTCCTTATATCAATACATACATATAGTTTATTGTACGCAAGCTCAGTCTCTATATTTTCGACTACATCCCAACTCCCACCGCTCTTGTCTCCTATAATACAGCTTCTTTCTTTGATACCCGTATATACAAATAGACGTAGTAGTTACGCCATCCAAGTCAGACCGCAAGTCTCGTTATCGCAACAGGAGACTAAGTGGAGAGAGCACTCCGTATATATATTTACCTTAAATATACGTCTAGTTGTACTTGGAGGACTGACACTCCAACTTTAGTTGCTCTTGATTCACTCCGAGTAGTTAAGAACTTGTGGAGTGCTCAATCGTTTCCTCATAGTGATTAACTCGATAACACTTCGTCAATTTTGGCTTGTTCGACATATTCCCGAGATTTGTACCGTCGCGAAGAATTCATCGTGAAAAACAAAAACGACGAACACTATGAAAATAAGAGCCTTTCGAAATCTGTTTCAATCCTTTGTATTTTCCATTTTGCGCACAGCTGGTCTCTTTCAATGAGCCAATCTAGCGCGTTCGAGAAGAGGCCCCAGAACGTTGTGAAGAACTCGAACTGTTTGTGCAAGGACATCAATGGCTACCGGACCAAGGTTCACGGAGCTCTAGGGATCGATAAATTCGTATTCAATGAATTCGTCGGTCATCATTGTGCAATAGGGAACCCAAGCATTACCACGATCCATATTTGGGCCAAGTCGAAGTGGATTACTGTAATTATTTGCTCATAATCGCATGCTGACAGTAACTATAATACGACGATGCATTTAATTCCTTGAGAACATATCTCCAAGGCCTGGCTTTATCGGTCGTTCGGAACTCAACGTACTCAATGTCCTGCATTGGATCATCAGCAATGGCGTAGATCGTGTAGAGTTCAAACATATTCTCCGCAACAGTGTCAGATTTCTGTTTGCATGAATAAATATTATACGCGTTACAACTCTAAGGGTCTGATTCACCGATCGCTACAATGCTATTTGGAAAGCAATGCTCGCGATAGCACACCCTTGGAGCCTCTTGAACTGTAGTCAGTGAATTCGCGACTACCATTGCGAAACAGTGAAACGAACCGTCGTTACCCGTAACAACCCACGCAG
>JBAJMU010000001.1:23625855-23641093 GCA_037952995.1 Hyposoter didymator | reverse complement strand
TTTTTTTTTTTTTTTAATTTGCCTGATTTATATACGTGAATACTTGAGACACTCGCGATGTGCATGTTGAAAAATCGAAGACGCCGACGCGATAATGTGACGTTCCCTACGTTCTATTTCCGGAGGTTCAATTAATCAAGTAAATTGTCGAGTGGCGTCTGCTCGAACGTCTACGAGTAGTTATGAACAGTTGTCGCGGTCTCTCCGCGCTAGTTGTGCTATGAGTTTGCACGCCCACGACTATTGCTACTGTATAGGGACACAGTAGAAAACGCCGTATATACAAAGACGTACAATTTAAATAAATGGCCTCTTCTTTCGTCCGGTGACCGGCACGTGCAGTCGTAACGGCTTGACACTCAAACTGACATTTCTCCTCGTTGAATATTTACGGTAAACGTAATTCCCATTTTTCAAAGAAACTCCGGTACACCGGCCAATTTAATTATTCGTCTCCACTAAAATTTTACGAGACTAACGTCCATAAATTGATGAAAAATATATTATCGAAAAAAAAACAGAAATGTCGAAAATAAAAAGGAAACTATTCAACTTGAAAAATATGCATGACTCTGTTCGAAAAAAAATTGGATTTTTCGATGGTGTATTTTGCGAAATTCCACGATCTCGATGTTGTTTCACGATTTCTCGATAAGTAGAAATAACGCTGCTCTGGTTTTCCCAATATTGTTCCCACAATTTCAGCGTAATTGACAATTTCTCATAAAATATTGAGTGGCCAGTATCCTCATAGGTACAGAATTAAAAAATGCACAAGTGGTTAGCCGAAATGTGTATTTCGTGGTCGATGATTATACGTGCAAGTTGCAAAAGAGGGTTGGGTCTGGACGATCCTAATTTCTATACCGCATACTGACCATTAGGAAATTGGCGCAGCTTGGGGAAGAGACAGGGAGAAACTTCACAATATTGTGGTCGTATGTGTGTATTATATAACGATTTTCAGCTCGAGTACATAAAGCCACATGTCTTGTTTCCATGTACAAGGGAAAAACTTGATGCACACAAATGTATAATGCGAGGACATTCGTGTTAATATGCTGGGGGAGAAGGGAAAGTAGAAGCGTTCAACGATCTCCCAAATGGCCCGTGTTAAATAATTGCTACACATTTTATAATTAGAATCGCGCGTGCTATTCCACTGCTGCGCAATACTTTAAAGAGAAGGTACACAAAATAAAGTGTATGTGTATAAGTACGTGTACAGGGTGTTGAAACTGCAAGTATGACAGCGTCATTCGTGCCAAAAGCGTGAAGGGACGTTGCTGCTTCGCTAAACCTAAAAAAAATCAATTACGTTTTGCGAATCCTGATTTTCTTGTTTATTTATATATGTCACAATAACTTTGACGAACAATAACTCAGAGATCCAAAATGATTTGCGTTAATGGAAACGTTGATCGTAATAATTCATTCGTATAATTATCCACATAAAAAAAAAGTGCGATTAATAAGGAAAGAATGTTTCATGACATTCGAGGGATGTTTTCTGTTGAATAAAATATCATAATGCCACAAGTTACCAATATGGTCTACAGTCACTGCGTCCAAAAAAGTAAATAGTCGACTTTTATAGGTAACATTCGGTGTTCATTAGATTAATTTTTCTAGTAATAATACGAAGATATTTTAATTATTATATTGACCATTCAGACAGCCTACACTAATGTTCAACGCGCCATGACGGAAATTCCTTTTTGTTTTTCAACAGGGACGCGTACTAGTGCGTGCAGCCGACATCGTTCTTGCCTGGGGCACTCCCCCGTGACAACAACTCAACCGCCACTTCACTGCGAACCGACACGACCCCTCTGCATCCCATTCGCGTTTCAGTCTTCCCTTATGTTTTATACTTTTGTGTATGTTTATTATCAAATCCATTAACACCCCATGCTCACCTTTCCCTATTAATTGAATGAAGGGCTCCATTGACGGAAGTTGCTACATCGTAGATGATGATGAAGTTGATTGAGGGTTCAATAACCGTGTTGAACTCGATTAAAAGTGCTTTTACTGTAATGGATGTAATTATCGCTTCACGATACTAAAATAATTAATTGAACAACGGAATTTCCGATGGTTCACCGGTAATAGTTTTTCCATAGGTCACAAGGTGTTTCGTATTATTCAATTATTCATCGCTTTCACGCCACAAATCGGAGGACCGCGGTTTACACACATAAATGTGTTCGAAATCAAAATCGAAGTAAAGCCTGTTTCACAGACACTTTCCCATCGATCCAACGATTCGAATTCCTTCATAAAAGACGAACTATAAACCTCCAATTTTGAGAAATAGAGAGAGAAATCTGGATCCATGGAGCGGCACAAATTTTTTTTTTACAGCGACCCAACGCCTCAATTTTCTGAGGCACACACACACACACTTTTTTGGAAAGAGGACGAACAAAGTGTTGAGAGGACCCAAATGCCTTCGGATCAAAGGGTCGATTGACGGATTAGCTGGAAAAAACTGATTTTTCAATCGTGGAACTGCATAATTACCAAAAAAACTTACATTCCAATTATGTCAATTGCAACAGGAGTTTGATGCTTAACTCGAGTATCTTCACTGCTGACTTCAAGCTTCGCGAGATCTTCTTAGGGCTGTGCACACCTGCTGCTATAGATACCTCAACGACTTGTATATCACATAACACCGAGTGGCATCCCAAGCCTGGCCATATTAATTAAAGGCCAGGTCGAGCCACGTGCTCTCTCCTGTGCATATGTGCATTGAACCCACCCCCTCCTCTTTTCTTCATTCGTCAGCTGCTCCCCCCCCTCCCATCTCTCTCTCTCCCTCTCTCTTCGTCCGTATGTCTGTTTGTCTGTTTATTTCTCGCTTTCTCTCTCTGTCTCTCTCTGTCAGCAAGCCTCATGAAATTTAGGTCGCCACTCACACACGCTCCAAGTTGAGGTAATAGTCGTTCTAACGCGACGATCAATGTTTACGGGTATCCGCACACGTATACGTCAGTTTGCGTGCATTCTGAGCATCCAGAGATCAACTATACGAGCCACACGCATTATACATAACTCAGGATTTCCACATTAACGAACATATGTACTGAATCAAGCATTGGCTTGCAAGGTATAATTAAGAAATATCCAAATGACTTTCAAGGGATTCGTTATGATCGTGCATCATCATGTTCGGTATAAAAAAATGGACAGCATCGTAAAAATGAAATTAATGAGCCAAATCGTCATCGGAGTACTTCGATGATGGTCACTTTCGAGTCCGATTGCTTTTACGATCTTTTTTATTTCAGTTAAAGAATGCTTTGGTTTTTGGACTCGGCGCTAAGACGGAGCTTGGTGTAAAAAATTTGGAAAAAATCGTAATTTCACTACAAAACCCCCGTTGGCCCTTCGAGCCATAAATATCGTTTCTCTCTGCATAAACTCCATCGGAATACCATGAGATTTACCGTTACAATAGTCCGCGTTTATTTTCATAGTAAAAAAAAGAGGATGGTAGGCGGAAGCGCTTTTACTCAGGAGTTACGATTTTGTAATACATCTCCGTGAGTAAAATCTTATTCGTGGAATTCGTCCGAAGAGTGGTAGTAAGTAAACGTGAGCGATTTCGATTTACGATCGAGAAGATCGCTTCCACTCGCTGGAACTCATCCATGGCGCGTAATCCCTGATCTACGATCATGGTCGGATTCTTTTCGAACAGTTCCGGCATCAATAGTTTCACACTTTACGGCACTCGGTATGCAAATGTTACGTAGGGCTCTGAAACATGTGCAGTGCATCTCGAAACCCCGCATCTGGCGATTCGCCAACTCTACTTGCCCTTCCGTTTCGCGGACTTTTCATCGCTCCTCCCAAACCTCTTCACCCCCACGCACACTCACACACACACACACACACACCATTCCACAAGTTTCCGCTATTGGTCGATCTCCTCGTACAAGGGATTTTTCAAGCCCGGAAATGGCAGCCGTTGATATCGAACATGGCATACAAGACGGTCATCAACTCCGTAACAGGCCCGTGAAAATAGATTCTACCTCGTGACGCATACAGAGTGCCCCAAAGTTCAACCGAGCACCGGCCAATTTGTCAGATTGTGAAATTTTGAAGAAAACCGCCAGATATCAATTTCTACTCGCGATCAAATGGCAAAAATATGTGAAAAAACATGCGATGTCACTTTTCGGTGCATCGATACAAAAAAGCTGGAGGATTTATTCTTCCTCTTCCTTCTCTCTTCCTCTCTCACTCAAGATCACCAGATTCCTCACTCCCTTGGGAGAGCCCGACTTTTAAAAGAGCCTGTATCCACACAAGCAAAAAATTGTAACGGAAAAAGTTCTATAGAAAGTGAGTTCCAACCTTTATTAGTCAAGAGTTGAAATGGCCATGGAAAAGATGCATAAAAAGTTTGCATTTCCGTCCACCAGGATCGAGCGAATCCGAAGCCGACCACCAATTTTTCGCAGGCATGAGAAATATATTGGAGTGCGCGTCATTCTCCAAATCAGTTCACCGCTCGAATATGGACAATCTAACGTCAAAGAGCTTGAGGAAACCCGCTGAATAAATAATAAAAATCCGGAGAGGAAGATGAACTGTAAGTAGAGACGATGCCGGGTCGGTGCCAATCCAAATTTGGCCAGCTCGGAGAGGAAATGCAAACTGATGGAGAGGAACATCTCCGTGGACACAGTTTATCGCTGTGAAATCTGATGAGTATTCTCTCCAGGGTATTAGCAGCGCATTACCATGCTATCAGCGACCTCTCATAGGCCACACGTGGACATGCTTGATATAATACACGAATCATAGACGTTGCTAAGCTGCGTTAAAGCTTTATTCCTGTTTGAGGTCTCTACGAGAACCTCCACGTTGGCTGTGGCACGAACACGTGTAATGCCGATTATTAATTAGGTCACTGAGAAGAGACTCAGACGTAAGTCGAAAATGTAGAGAAAACAAGAGCTTTTTGCTGCCAGCAGTTACAAAAGCTCAAGCAACGAGTCTGTATTGTGTAAAAAAGTGGTGATAGAACATCAGCTCCACAGAAATCGTAAGTACTAAAATGCTATTGTCCAGGAACGGACCAAGTCGGAATTGCATGAAAACTCAGAACAAAAGGACATTCACTGCAGTGAAATCCGGTTCACGAGGAAAGTAAGCGCATCTTCTTTCATAGCGGCTCAATTGGGCATGAAGTACGAAGCGGTTTAAGAGATCGTTCAGTGCAAAGGGAGCAAGAACCCATACACAGGGATCTTTGCAAGTCGGCCTCGCACGAACGAATCTCTATTTCGGTCCTTTCTTACAGAGCTCACCCAGAGGTGCCAGAGACTTCTTCATCCAGGTATATCGGAGAGAATCTTCAGCCTCGACGGCAATAGCAGGATATTCATCAAAAACGGGAGGTAAACCGTCTTGTGCTTCATATCTTGAGCCATATAGAAGGCTCTGCCGCGTGACTTCAATGGCCTCTCGCTCTCATCGTTTCCTGACAATTAGGACCCCAACAGCATACCCGGGACATTATACGCTGAACCCATTGAAGCCTCCGGCAATGGCGATGATATTTTTGCCGATTCTCACCAGCAGGGTGAATACCACGAAGCGGGAGATGAGGAAAGATGAGGCTTGCGTAGCTACGTCTTAGAATTCAGTCAAACCAACTTTGCCATTCGGTCTCTTGTTCTCTCCGATTCTGTTCTCTTGCCCCTCGCTCTCGCTCTCTCTCTCTCTCTCTCTCTCCCTCTCTTCATCTGTTCCTTATTGTACCCCCTTTGCAGCGGCACATTTATCTTGACTGTGCAATGGGAGACATGTACGTAGCGCACACGTAGTATGCTCTGGCAAGGAGAAAAGCTACAGCCGCTTCTAACGATTTGCCCTTTCCATCGTTTGCCTCCGGCTAAGCAGAAGAGGAGGACGCGTTTATCCGGAAGTCGCTGGTGGGCCGCAGTCACCGATTTTCCGGAGGGGCGACACCTGCTTGGCCTTTTCCTTTCTTTCCCCCCGCTTTCCATTCGCACACGGAACACGTTGGAGAGAATTCTCTTCGTCCATATTCCTGTGCGACGATCGTTTGTTCATCGGGAACAAGCAAACTCTCCGAGAGACTCTGTTAGGAAGTTGGGAAAGGAGAGACGATCGAAAAGCGTAGCAGCCGAAGCTTTCCGCCAACCAAAACCCAACATTACTGGAAACCCGCAATACAATGGAACTTTGCGCAGTGCACACCAATATCGAAGTCATCGGACGGGTTTACCTTTAGGCGTTCGTTAAGTTATCGTCCGTGGGTTTTCCTCTTTCCGGTGTTTCATCCGTTCTCTTGGTAAGTTACGCCGAACTCTTCTCCTGCCGTGCTTATCCGCTCGCCATTAATCGGGGAATCCGTATATATCAATCTTGGTAACAAATGCAAATATACGCGTACCGCACCGAGAGTCTAAAATATTCACTCCCGCATTTCTACAAATTCATCCTTATTTGTCTTTAACTTTTCTAACTATCAAGCTTCACTCACGTTTCTCTAATTTCCCCACCATCCTCTGTGTATAACTCGATGAAAGTGCCATAGCGAACATTCGCTTTCCCATAATTTCAATCTACGTACAGACACACCTTGACACGTGAATCTGTGGATTGTGAGATTCTTCCTCATGAAAACATGGTCGCGGGAAAACGGTGCGCACGCGTGGCATTTAACGAAGTGACTACGCTTCTCATAGTTGCTGCAGTTGTTTCACTCTCCACTTGGTACATTTCCGGTTACACACTCGTCTATTTACAAGTGCATACATTCGTGTATATTCACACATATCTCCGAGAGCGTAAAGTTAAGAAAGGCAAGTAGTTATGCCAACAGAGTCCGCCGAGTTTAACGAACTCGATAATTGCGCGAAGCACGTTTTCCAGTAATCGAGCAAAGTGACTTTCCGTTGCTTTCCGAAGGAACTTCAAGTTTTGCGGAATTGCCTTACCTTCGATATATTAATGTTCCTCGTTAAAGTTCCGCGAGAGTTGAAGCAATAATGAGGTCTAGAAATATCTTGTACCCACTAGCTCCCAGCATCCTCGTTCACACATGCTCCACACATGCGACTAGTCCCCTTCCTTTCGAAGTAAAAGTCGGAAGATTTTTTGACGGAGAAAAAAAGTGGGAAAATACCAAAAAGTGACGAATTTCATTTCAGTTTATAATCCAAATGCGATGTTCATCTCGTTTGCGAGGTTTATTTAAAGCGAAATTCGCCAATCCATTGTTTCGCATGTATGCAAAAGGCTTATCGGTTGAGGGACGCAGGTCGTTCTGATACATTAGTGAAAGTTTGATGGTGTACGAGAGCAGGGTCAAGCACGACTCCATGGTATCATGAAGCAGGCCTCAATTATTGAACCGTAATGATGTCCTGAGCCGTCCATTGGTCAGGTAGCGATACTGGGGATGCTGAACGCATCAACTATGTACCGGGATGATCGAGTCCGCATCCTATATACCAGTGAGAAACCGCTCGGATATAACAAACGAGCGTTATTAATTACATTAGCTGCACATTCCCGAGGATTGAAACACCATGGTAGTGGAGCGTGCGGACACCCGCGAGAGCGGCGACGGATCAATCCCGCTTGGCTCGTCGCACGTTGACCACTCCTCCCCTCTACTCAGCCTGTGAGCATGGGTTTATACATCAGATACAACAATACTATGCCACTCGCGAGCTGCTGCTGAGTTTATAAGCAAAATTAATTCGAAGCCACCGACGCTCAGGTGTGATCCGTTCAAATGACATTGCAATCGTCAATTCGACTAGAAATGGTTTCGCTACTGTGTGCAAGACTATAAAGGTATCTTTCGAAGGGAATGTTCAAAAATGCAATCCTGATATCCACCTATTTGTCTATATTTACCGAGTACTTGGAAAATGCGAGTCCTCGAAAAAAAAAAAAAAAACGATTCACACAAGCATCAAAAACTTCAGGAATGACTCAAAAATATATTGGTAATTGATACACGCGAGAATATTTCGTCGGTTGAAATTTGACCAGAGGAAAGAAATCAATTTAAACGAATTTCGTCAGCAAACTGTTTCGCAAACGGAAATTCACAGTACTAATTAGCGATATTTATAAACTCGTGGACGAAATTCTCTTGTTATTAACTTGAAAANAATATTTACACTAAATTTCAAGAAAATCCTAAATCAACCCATTCTGCGATAGTTATACCTTAAACGAATTTCGTCAGCAAACTTTTTCGCAAACGGAAATTCACAGTACTAATTAGCGATATTTATAAACTCGTGGACGAAATTCTCTTGTTATTAACTTGAAAAACACATAAATCAACCGAGCCGGATTGTAGAAAACTTGGTAAACTTTGGTGCAACGCTTTAACCGATGCCTTAATGCCATTTTAGCGAAGCGTGCTGTGCACATAAATCAAGAGTAATTACACTTTAAATTGAGTTGTAATCCGAATCGTCGTCAATATTCAACGTGACAGCAATGGGAAGAAACTGCGATTGTATTTTTTTTTTTTTTTTCTAGTTTAGTCGCATGAATATTGTGTGACAATGAAGTTTCCGGATCGCAGTAGCATGTCCATTAATAGTTATCGTCATGGAGGTCGTTCCATGGAATCATAATGCTGATAAGAGTCCGATGACGTATATACTTGTGTCGAGCATCGTGTGTCGAGGCTTTTACGAGATCATTAAGGATGTGAAAAAAGTAAGAGAGTTGACAAGTATATTGTACGAAGCTTGGAACACACCAGGGAACCAAGAATGATTCATGAGTGGAAACATTGCGTGTCTTTGGAACGTTTTTAATTCACAAGTCCTGCTATTATATTATTGCCTCGAATTTATGGCTTTCGTGTAGAGGAGTTATAAAGTATGTTATATACACGATATGCACTTATATATATACAAACACTTCTCGCGAGTATTCGGATATGCAAAATTTCACAATTTTCGAATCACGAGCGCGACGAAACAAATTTTAATGGGCTCGACAGTAACAGTTTCGCGTGTGTACACGTATGTGTATATGGCTGTATATTTATAAGTGTACACCTCGCCGCAGGAAATAACGTAATAATATCGAGCTACCTGCTATAGATTAACGTCAACGTTTATATATCTATCGAAGGTGCTGACCACAGCTTCCAATGTTGGTAACAAGAGCCATGGCAGAGGCTCCTATGTGAAGAGATTACGTATGCGTAACCCTGGCAATCAAAGTGTTATACAAATATTTCCATATTATCGGGATCGAATTATACGTCAAATATAATACGAGCGGTAATGATAACAAGCAGGAAAAAGGGAAAGAATGAGAGCGAAGGGAAGAGAGATGAACATTGAGAACACTTTGAAGGTTGACCAACCAATGCTCCCTGGCGGTGTTAATGTCATACACTCACCCTCTCTCTGTCTTCTCGTATCCTCTGTCACTCTTCCTCTTTGCTTCTCTATTTACATCATTCAAATTAGTCATGAGTACATCATAGAAAATTCGTTAGCTCAATTAACGTCAAATCACGGATGTAAACTGTAAACATAAGGTTCGTCGAAACTGGCACGAACAACATACACGCAACGTGGGAATTACCAACAGAATTATATCGAGCACGAAATTTCATCGAAAACAGGAAATTGTTTTAAAAATATAAACTAAAAACCCTCGACTGTAAAATAGCATAAATGAAAACTAAAAATAAAACACAAATATTATCGAAAATATGAAAGAGAGCCAAATAGATTTTTAAAATAACCAGAATAATTATTTTTACTAAAACATCCCCCGCAGAGGGAGTTGTAAGTGAGCGTTATGTGGCGGCAAAGCCTCTGCTCTTCTATAGATTGAATCAATGCGATTCAAAAGCACGTACGATCATACTGAATGGTCAAGTAATTTTTCTTCGTATGGACAATAATTTCTGCATGAAAATTTTGTGAAGATCAGCTGATCGGCAGTCGGGAATTAATAGATAGTTGATAAAAGATCACGAGGATGGTCCTGAACTGCGGATTTGCAAGGGTTGAGAAAAAATATATTTTGTAAGTTTTATTATTATTTTTTTTCTACAGCGAATAATTGGGCCAAGTGTCGAAAATAATATTGCACAGGGACTTCAGGCTTGTCTCCAGTTTTTTTTTCTCTTTTGCGCAAAAATGATAGTCGCGCTCGGGCACACATACAGGTATTTCAATCCATATAGGAAGAATATTGGTTGGCTTCATGTCTCGGATAGGAACACCGATCTCTCCGGGGAAATTATCCCGAGCTAACGCTCGTCGGGCAAGTTTCTCCGGTACAAAACTGCGCCACAAGTATATCCATGCAATCGGAGCCATTAAAAAAAAAAATGTCTCCCTCCTCAACTCCACACTCCTCGGTTCATTCTGATTCAACATTTTTATAAAGCAAAACACGTCCATCGTCGACGAAAAAAATACAACGCCGAAATATATTCTCTTCTTCGCCATTTCGGACGATTAGGTTTTGTATTTCGACGCCTGCTCGTGTCACATTATTCCGAGCAGAAAGCCTCGTTCCCGCAAATCGTTTACGNAACTTGGTCTAAAAGCATTTTGAAAATTTAGCACTCATTTGACTAGTATGCAGCACAGTATTTACCTTAATGTCATACACTCACCCTCTCTCTCTTTCTTCTCGTATCCTCTGTCACTCTTCCTCTTTGCTTCTCTATTTACATCATTCAAATGAGTCATGAGTACATCATAGAAAATTCGTTAGCTCAATTAACGTCAAATCACGGATATAAACTGTAAACATAAGGTTCGTCGAAACTGGCACGAACAACATACACGCAAAGTGGAAATTACCGACAGAATTATAACGAGCACGAAATTTCATCGAAAACAGAAAATTGTTTTAAAAACATAAACTAAAAACCCTCGACTGTGAAATAGCATAAATGAAAACTAAAAATAAAACACAAATAGTATCGAAAATATGAAAGAGAGCCAAATAGATTTAAAAAAAAAACCAGAACAATTATTTTTACTAAAACATCCCCCGCAGAGGGAGTTGTAAGTGAGCGTTATGTGGCGGCAAAGTCTTTGCTCTTCCATAGATTGAATCAATGCGATTCAACAGCACGTACGATCATACTGAATGGTCAAGTAATTTTTCTTCGTATGGACAAACATTCTGCACGAAAATTTTGAGAAGATCAGCTGATCGGCAGTCGGGAATTAATAAATAGTTGATAAAAGATCACGAGGATGGTCCTGAACGAGGGATTCGCAAGGGTTGAGAAAAAATATATTTTGTAAGTTTTATCATTATTTTTTTTCTACAGCGAATAATTGGGGCAAGTGTCGAAAATAATATTGTTCGGGGACTTCAGGCTTGTCTCCAGTTTTTTTTTATCTTTTGCGCAAAAATGATAGTCGCGCTCGGGCACACATACAGGTATTTCAATCCATATAGGAAGAATATTGGTTGGCTTCATGTCTCGGATAGGAACACCGATCTCTCCGGGGAAATTATCCCGAGCTAACGCTCGTCGGGCAAGTTTCTCCGGTACAAAACTGCGCCACAAGTATATCCATGCAATCGGAGCCATTAAAAAAAAAAATGTCTCCCTCCTCAACTCCACACTCCTCGGTTCATTCTGATTCAACATTTTTATAAAGCAAAACACGTCCATCGTCGACGAAAAAAATACAACGCCGAAATATATTCTCTTCTTCGCCATTTCGGACGATTAGGTTTTGTATTTCGACGCCTGCTCGTGTCACATTATTCCGAGCAGAAAGCTTCGTTCCCGCAAATCGTTTACGACGCACGTGTCCGTCGGTTACATGAATTTCTTAGAACAAAAAAAAACGAATTCGTAATATCAAATTACTTGCCGATCAATTTACACAATCGTCAAATTCTTCGTGCTCACAAGGAAGGTCACCTTACTGTACCCCCACAACCTGGGTCAAAAAAATTATATTTTGTAGTTCACACCAAAGTATAAACCCTCACAAAAAATTAGCGGCCCACTCGCATATTTAAGGGATGAAATTAATTCTCAAAAATCGGTGGTTTTTTCGTTTTTCGCTGATATTCCAATTTTCGATTACATGTTATTGTAGAGCACTGAAAAATGAACAACTTTGCTATTTAAACTTTTGGCGTATCTATTTTTGTTTCAAAGATATCAGCGAAAAACGAAAAAACCACCGATTTTTGATNGTAGCACAATTAACCTTTTTGCCTAAGTCTCAGTTTTATACTATTTATTGATAATCAATATCGATTATATTTGACCATTTATATTCATCTCACGTACGGGCATTATAATAAAATCGCAACTGTGTGAATTTTAAAATATTATTGACTACATCTTCGTGCTCAGTAATTCGATCCTCTCGAAATCTTCTGTGGAAAGAGGCTCCAAGTTAACGTGATAATTGAACGGCGACAAACGATTTTTTTTCTGCAAATTTAATCATCGAACGTTCACAAAGTGACTAACTCGCGGTACATGAATATCTTAATAAAAAAATACACAATATACAGCCTCGCTCGACTAAGTGATCAGATCGAAGATCCGTTAAATATTTATACCGAACGTGGGCTCGTATATGGTAAGATAAATTAAGTAAAATCTGTTTACGCCGCTGCGATGTTGCTGTGCAGAGCTTTCCAAGCTTAACCTGGCAGGGAGGTTAAGGGGGTGGAGAGTATGAAAAAAGCTTATCTAGCAAGCTCCTGCGAGAATTCTATCCGCATCGCAGCAGCAGCCAAAGCGTCCAAATTTTATTAGGTGGAAAAAGTGAAATTTGCATGAAATCCGTACGCGTCCCCTCGTGCGCGTGATCCAACTTCCTCCTTGTATTATGCATTATATTATGAATGTACACCGCATCGTAAAAGCGAGAGGATAGAGAAAAATAGAGCAGGAAAGAGTGAGAGATCTGTCGGAAAGAGAAAAAAACGAGAGTTTCGAATTTCATGAAGCCCGTCAAATTTATGAGGGTTGCTTAAGAGCCGAGAGAGGGAGAGTAAATGGCATACGGCGTACATATTCATATACATATATATATCACTACAGTTCGGAATAATTCTCTCCGGCTCATCGATCTAATAATATTTCTTACGGGATCCCGGAGAGCGGGGCAAAAAAAGAGAGGAAGACATTCTCGCGGTTTACCACGAGGTAATCAATTGTGCTCGTATAATATTTTATCAGCCTCGGAACGGACGTGGTGACGCTCGGAGAGCAAAGATTTACATAATGTACACGAGCGCATATACATTCGGATTAATAATCTGTATCGAGCACCTATATGCGTATAAGAAATTATTGTCGTTCTCGTTATTCCGATTATTTTTATGATACAGAGCGACAGAAAAATAAGCAGAAGCCCGAGCGATGTTCTAAATATGCAAATTTCGTCCTTCTGATTGGCAATACTTTCCAGTACATCGTTTCGCGTATCTCGCAGATCGCAGTAACTTTTTTTCTCACCCTCCCTCAGCCGAAATCATACGAGCATTTGCAACTGTCAAAATTTTATTAACTGTCATATCAATTAAACGAATTTGTGATGATAATTTGCATGTGAAATAAACATATTAAATATTCTCTCTCTTTACCGTCCTATAAATTCACGCCATATATATTTTCGTGTACACGTTCAGTGTTTGGAAACAAATGGTTAAAGTGAGAACAATTCGATGTGTAAATACGTGGGGGATTACGCCTCCTCTGTTCTTATCCACTCAATAGTATGTAGATATTAGCTCCACGAAAGCAACCCTCGTCTCGTTCAATACAAAGAGGCTGAGACCGAAACAAGAGATCTAAATTCTCATAAGCTTCCTGCACAGCTTTTATGTCGCAATCCACTGTCTCATGTTTTCTCCCCACGTTCATAAATCCTTCTACAGGATATATCAAAAGATGCAACGAGGATTTCGAGGGTTAACACTCCAGACAGTTCTGAGGCGGAAAATTCTTGGCCATTTTTTTTCAACCATGTACCGTTAATGAAATATTCATGAATCATTCGAACTTTTCACTCTTTCTCTATGGCGACTGCCTTGCAATACGACCCGTGGGTTTCGACTCAAAGTTGTCAACAGAAATCTTGTCTAAAAAACCTTTCGAAAACTGGTGTTTAATTTTTTGGATCGTATTCGAGAAAGGATTTATTTATTAAAAAGCGCAAAATTCAACGAGTTATTTATTTTTGGTATTTGTTCAATTTATACGCATAACGACTGTTAATTTTTTTTCTATATTCAGAATTTTCTCAGGGACTATACGTATCACCGAAAAGCCCGATGTTTACCGTTGAATCAAAGCACTGTAATAAAAAAAAGGGTGTGGTAATAATAAGGGAGTCCCGTCACGTGGCTCGAAGGGTTGATTAAGTGACAGCCTGCTCGGTGCAGGGTTCCGAAAGACCGCGGAGTGGGAGACTATGCCCCTGCGTGCGAGCTACTCTCACAATTAAAGAAAAAAGCCGGAAGACTTGTTTTCTTTAGGAAGACGCGACTTAAGAGCTGTAAATATTTCGAGCGAGGGTTTCAACAACATGTGCGACGTATTCCGAACATTGTAAGAAAAAAAAAAAAGAATTTTGTTCTGCTTCGGAACTACTGGAACATGAATTTCTTTGACTGCTAAAAAGGAAATTCCTCGGAGCGCATTGGGTTCACGACTGTTGTGAGAAAGCAATTGGATTTTCGTTGATAATAAAGTCCGCACCGCGATCTGTCGGAATACTGACAATTTTATGCGGTATGTTCAACGTTTAGTCTTGAAATCGGCTGAATTCCAGGTCAAATAATTGGAACGAGGATCTCCGGACGCCCGTCGTTCGTCACTCGAGAGATTCGCATGACAAGGTACCCGTCGACAGCGGACTGTGCGTTGTCCGTCGGGCTGCGTACCATTCGCGTGCATATCCGTAAGTGAACATATTACACATTAGATCTCAGCTGCGAACCTTACAGCAGCAAAATTCGTGTCGCTTTAGCGATGCTGTTCGCGAGCTGATGTAGACGAAATGTGTGCTTGCCTCGATTAACCGAATCCGAAATGAGAGAGTGCGCAACTATAACGGGCTTGGTATTGTAGGAGAGAAACGCTCGGAGAGAGAGAGAGACAAAGTCGATACCTACACCGAGTCAGAGCAAAGAGAGAGAGAGAGAGAGAGAGAGAGAGAGAGAGAGAGAGAGAGAGAGAGAGAGA
>JBAJMU010000001.1:23599716-23625636 GCA_037952995.1 Hyposoter didymator | reverse complement strand
TCTCTCTCTGTGTGTGAGTGTGTGTCTGTTTGAATCCCTTCCTCTCTACATGGGGCTGGCGCCTGACCCTCCATTTTGACCCTTCCAACAACCCTTCACTCCATTCTATCACACACTCTTGCATACATTGTACAATTCCAGTGCGCCGCTCCGCTTTATTGAAAGCTGCAAATTGCCAGTGACGAATCGCTCACCCAATAACATTGCGAAATTTCACGCGACCGAAACGAATCAATCTCCCTCGCATTCACTCGCCGAGGGTTCTCTCCGAATAAGAGATCCTCAAGATACACACTGCTCTCTGTACATACAAATGAGTGTTGAAGCTTTTCGCTCCTGTTTGCAAACTTTTTATCAATAGGGATCAAGGTGAGTACTCGGATATATCGAGACTGATATAAATAAAAAACCAGTGCCTCCGGCTACACGGTTTCCCTTTGGAATCCAAAAGGAACTGCAAGTCCCATCGAAGCTTTGCTCGAGGAGTGCGATTCGTCATTAGAAAAAAAAAATACAAAAACATTTCTAAACAACACACAAATAGCTGCGGGCGTACGACACCGGATCTTGAGCAATTTTGAATCCACACAAAATGCCGAACACACGCAAGGTCACGCAGAAATTTTCCTCAATTTTTGTGTACGACAAACCGATAGAGAATCAAGACAATTAATTCAGATTGAAAAATAAATTAAAAAAAAAAAAACAAAAAAACGACCAAGACGATTACGAGAGTCGCTTTTTTCAGGATTCAATTACTTCTCACGTAATCAGATGAAGCTCATCCTCGGTGTCTTGCTAACACGATCTATAATTATAAATTTGAGAAACTTTGTATTCAATCGCGATTTTGACACGATTTGTAATTTTGCGAATATCTTCGCGAGAACGGAGAAGACTTCTTCATATGTTGAAATTCCTTAATAATTTAATCAGATGAGGTGACTACGTCGCTCGAGATTTCTATGCTAAAATGATATTCAGGAAATGTTCCTTATTATTTTTATATAACATTGTTGTGTAAATAATAAAATGGAAATGATTAATTTGGCAGTACCGATTATTTGAATGTGGTTGGAAAATGTGATTATTTTTTTAGAATTTTGTAATGACACGGCTATCCTTGCAGCTTGAATGCAAATCGTGAGATTCCTTGGATAACAACATGGGATAGTAAACCGACTGCAGTGTTTAACCAGCGGGTATGTGCATAGATTCGAGCTGTGCTCGTTCTTCTCTTTTTTCGGACCTGCTATGCTGACTAGCTGCCCGTGCACCGAATAAATAACGGCGTTTTACATTTTTATGGGTTAAGGGCGGGAGAACTAACGCTCCTAGAGAATGATGCACCGGCGCCTCCGCTTATTCAGAGAACCACTCTGTGTTGGGGCTCGCCTGAAACTGGCTGGCTCACGCGTTCACTCTTCGAATCATATTACTCACGAATCACACGCAGACACGAACTTCCGCACTCAGGAAATAATTCATTTAGCGTTGAAAATCCTTCGGATTTGTAGAGCAAAGCGAAGACTCGATAATTACTGTTTTTTTTTTTTTTACAGGAATTTGTTATTTTCTATTGCACCTTTCGCTTTGTCATTTTAATCGTTTCTTTCAAAAAGTTTTTGTTTTACCGAAGAATAAAGAAAACATTCAACATTTTCGATGCTCAAAGTTATCTGTCTGTCTTTCTGCATGGAAAACAAATTTTGCATTATTTATGGGAGTGTCTCTATGGTGGTTACATGTCACAGAGGCTCATCGGAAAAATGGAAGCGAAGCGAGGATTTTTATGTCAGGCACTTCAACGTCGTTCATCCGTCTGTCCGTTTATGATCTACGTGTCACGATGGCGTTTATTTTTTTGTTTTTGTCCATGGCTCAAAAAAGAATACTCGCTCTCGTGAATAAGCCTGCAAAGCCCTGATGCCCGAGGAAATTTCGACGAAGCTCTTGATCACTCGAGTATGAGAAAAAAAAAAGATCAAAATGAAGGGAGACACTTACTACATTTCCGTTTTGTAGCAGTTCTNGCTTTGCCCGGCTTTCCCCTATTCATTCAACGAAAAATCAGACAATTACAAAATTCATGAGAGTTTTTTCTAACCCGTTGAGACAGATCCGTGTGTTCGATTCATTTGAAATCCGATAGTTTGACATTCATGGCTGGCAATTTACGAACGGGAACTCAAAATTCGAAAAATTATCATTCAAATTTTATCGATTCATTTCAACGAGAACGATCGTTAGAAAATTAGAAAAAAGGACGTAAAAAATTAGTCGTTGCTACATTAGCGACTGAACGTCAATTAATAGCTCAAAATACTGTCAAAAAAATAAAACATGATAAATTGGCGATCGCTTGATTGTCAAATGGCAAAGATTCATGGACAAAAGGTTTTCCGAACAGTTCAATTCAATCAGCAGGTCTTTTTCGACTAATTTTTCAATATTCTTCCTGTCTGATGATGGAAACCCGATGTCATGTCATGCGTGCGACATTGTTGATTCGTTTATCGTCGACTACTTTTTTTTTTTAAATTGAGATGAAAAGAAAAAAATAACGGTCACTTTCACTTCTGGAGTAAACGCGACGACAAACTGTTGCAGCTTCTCTCGAGGTTTGTATAAAACGTTTATTCGTTGACACACACACGGGCTTTGTGCTCACCGGGAGAACCGGAAAGCGACAAAGAATCGTGCTCAACCGACACGTTGACGTGCTGTACTTTAACACGCGTCTACGGGACGAATATATATCGACGGGATGACAACCGAAAAGGCACAACTCACACGAGTACGGGCTTGGAAAGGTTCCTTGATTGAGCCTTTTCATTCCAGGAGTATTTGTGTATGAAAATATATGCACGTGCTCCGGCACCTCGTTCAATTTGGAAACATTGCTTTGTGCGATGTAAACCGTCGGCACACTTGACTTGACGTTGTTTTTTTTTTTTTCTCGTTTTTTTTAGGTCTCGCGTATTTTCCGCGACGCTCGAGAGCAAAAGACTCGGTAACAACCGAAATATCCGACTACTTCAGGATTCGTTTTTATTTCCTTTCTGCGATTACGTTTTTTTGCTATTTCAATTTGACAGAAAAACGTGTCGTTGAATTGCAGAGCCATGTCGAAGGGGATAAAAATTCTATACTACTTTACTCCATTTTTATTCTATTGCCTTTTTTTCATTTCTTTAAGCAAACATACCCGTTACGTCAAAAAGAGCCGAGGAAAAATTGAATAGTCCTTGTAAATAAACCACCGCGATATAATATGCGGAGGCTCGTGTACGCTCCGAGCAAGATGGCAGAATAGAAGTCGTGACTCTTCGCACTCCAAGACTCCTTTTATCGGGCTTAATCTCACTTGGCTCTGTTTTGTTCTCCGAGCAACAGGAGGGCTCGAAATATATATGGCTGCGTCGACTCTGTCTACCGGGTGGCCCGAAAATCTCGTACGAGGGCGTCAGGAACACAAGTGAAAGTGAAATTAGGGAGCAAACGTTTTTCATGCATTTTTACGCCTGAGGGCATGAATAGCAAGAGAATGATTCAATTTCCTCAGGGGCGCTCGTTGAGCAAGATTTCACGATGATTGATACGTAGAAATCTTAAGGCTCAGTCTCTGGACGATCAAGGAATTCGATTTTACTTCTATTTGTTCATTTTTTTCAATGAGATTCTTTTCGCAAGCGAGGCATCGACTTTTTGCTCCCGTAGAAGCCCTTGACGAAGGCCAATCGAATCCACGGACACGCGAATTTCGGGACTCATGGGCAGGGCAGCCTGCTCCCTTTATTTCAGGTTTCTGCATCAGAGAGAAAGAGAGCGAGAGAGAAATGGGTAAAAACTTTATTCCACGGGATGTTTTGTAATTTTCCGATCCATTAAACCTCGTCAATGATTTTAAGAACACTCTGTACACGAGAAACAATGAGTGTGAGAATCAACGAGAAAAAAAATGTGCTTCAAGCCACGCACTAGTGGAGGATAAAAACGCGGGACTGTGTAAATTTACGCGACGATTGCGCTGCGTGCAGAGTTCGAGTTAAAGGCGGGTTATATCGTACGTCAAAGGCATAATTAAAAAAGGAGGGCAGAAGAAATGGCCGGCGGAAAAGAGTGTCGGAGAGACAAGAAAAAAGGGAACACTAGGGACGAAACGACTCGGACACGCATTTTTTCAAATTGTTGCCTCGTTTCTCATCTAATCTTTCCTCGTAGCTCTCTCGTTATCAACTCGAAGCTTCCTTAAGGGCTTTTTATCGGTACTTTCGAGGCATACTGCTGCGGAATAATATTTCTTGAAAAATGACGAGCTGAATGTTTGCTGCTAAAATAAAAGCGAAGCGGACGTAGCTGCGTTTTTTGTGCTCGTTATTTTCGACGTACACGTCTGAATACACGATCTCATAAGTTCTTCGTATTTTTCACAACGTTTGTTTATAACAGCGATCTTTCGAAACCTTTGAGTCGTAGCCTCTGGAATTTTTGCTCCGGAATTGAAATTTTTGAAGAGATTGATTAAATTTTGAATCAAACGTCAAATTGTTGACGAGAGAATCTCATTGATGCGGATACAAAGAAAAATGACGTTGGATGAAAGAAAATAAATATTCACGAAGAAATACGACGAAGAGGAAAACCACGAAGAAAATTAAAAAATGTTTCACAATGAGACGAGCAAGGGCTCAGCTGCGGCTAAAGCTTCATTGCGGTTTTAGCGCCCTCGCGGGCTTCTAATTGCTGCGAGCTGGCATTAATTTTCAAAACGATCGAATGCAATATTCGACGTGCGGTATTAAAGAAAAAGAAAAGTGCAGCTCCGAGGGAATAGGTCGAGAGAACCATCGCCAGGTTGATTATGAAAGTCGAGAATTCCTCTTTTTAGTTCTCTTCAATTCATGACCACCATTCACGTATAACCGTTCGCCAAGAGATGCGCAAAGTGTGGACGAGATATGAAAGGATTTCTTTGTAAAAAAAAAAAAAAAAATACGTTTGAAAATAAAATGTAGCGCAAAGAAGCAATAGCCAGATGGATTGATAGATATTGCATCGGACGAACTCAAGCTTTTCCAATCCAAACATTGCTCGTTACTTTCAATCTAAAGTAAAGAGACTGCACTCTCCATTTGTCCGTTTTCTTTGCTCAGACTTGTATTTGTCAAATATTTTTCAATAACAACGAAATTTTCTTTATCGTATTAAAAAATCAAATCCCACATTTGTTGGTGCAATAGAAAAAAATACATTTTCAAAATGGTCCCCAGATTGAAATAAACTCTCGAACTCTCGAAAGATCAGTGAACGAGACATTCCAGTGATAATTCCAAATTTAATTAACGAAATCAATGAAAAAAAAAAAAAAAAACGCTTTTCCCGAAAGTCATTTTGATCCAAATACCGGCAAGTTTTCAGCCTCGAAACNTTTTCCAATCCAAACATTGCTCGTTACTTTCAAGCTAAAGTAAAGAGACTGCACTCTCCATTTGTCCGTTTTCTTTGCTCAAATATGAGACTTGTATTTGTCAAATATTTTTCAATAACAACGAAATTTTCGTTATCGTATTAAAAAATCAAATCTCACATTTGTTGGTGCAATAGAAAAAAAAAAAATTTCAAAATGGTCCCCAGATTGAAATAAACTCTCGAACTCTCGAAAGATCAGTGAACGAGACATTCCAGTGATAATTCCAAATTTAATTAACGAAATCAATGAAAAAAAAAAAAAAAAAAAAAACGCTTTTCCCGAAAGTCATTTTGATCCAAATACCGGCAAGTTTTCAGCCTCAAAACGAAAGATAAAATCATAGGATGGAAGAATAAGAAACTCGGAGTAGAAGTGAAGGGACAAAATTTTGTTAGAACGACCGAATGAATTTCACGATTTTACGACGTTTTGAGAGAGCGCCAAGGAAAATTGAAGAATTGTGAGATGGAATAAAATCGCCGGTACAACAAGTTCCTTCGTGAGAGTAAGGAGAAAGTGGAAGGAAGACCAGAACGAGGGAAGCCTCTGGTTCCACCTGACCTGCCCCTAATTCAGCAGCATGAGTGCACACTTCCGTTGTTGAATCCGTCAAGCAGCTACGTAGACAGACTAGAAGAGTCTTTGGAAGATTATGACCGGAAGTGATAGGTTACGACGTTTAAAACGTGTCGCCCTGCTGGCGTTACGAAAGGAAATTGAATTTGTGAAAGCCCATAAGATTGCGCAAGTTTTATCGGACTCCCACCCGACGCAGAATTTCCCTGACGATGTTACACACTTACGGAGAAACTACAGGGAATCCCTCGATGGGCGAACACTTCAGCATCGGTTGGGTGGACAATTAAACGACGCGATGTGTTATTGGACGATCTATGTGGTGATAAAGACCTCGTCGGGATATGGAATATTCTTGGCTGTCCGCTTTCGCGATCGTACCATCGCGACAGATTTGATCGTTGAATAGTTGCTACGAAAATGTTCGATTCTCAAACTAGCAATTCGACGAGTTGGAGCCGTAAAAATAGCGAAAATAATATTCCGATTTCGAATAAGAAAATAATTTCCGATGATGGATTAAATACTCGAAAGAAAAATGAAATGTGGTTATAAATATTCAAGATGTATATGGAGCTACTGTCGTTTTGTTGATTCTGCCGTTAATATCGCAGAATCTCTCGCAAGGCGATAAGACCCTGTGCGAATTGTGACTATACGCAGACCCCGATAGCATCGGGGGATGAGACAGGGACGGTTCATCGTAAATCAGAAGGGAAGCTCATTTGGTCCAGAGAATACAAAGGTTCCCAGCGATACTGGGCCACGAAACGAGTCTTTCGCGTCGTGGTCGTTTTATCGTAATACGATTTACGATTGGTATATAGAGCCCAGTGTCCATTTGGTCCCTGCAGCCCCTCTTGGTACACACAGTATGGTGTAAATCTAGTCAAGGCAAAAGTGGACCTACCCCAGAAAACGCCCAACTGTCCCTATTGCCTCGTCTACTCTTACGATTCACTTACGCGTCATCGGCGTCCTCTCCCTATCCACTGGACAATTTGTCACTCTACGCTGGCTCAATCTTTTTTCAACTTTATCTGCAATCCGTAGATTCTTACCTGTAACAAAAACGAACAAAAAAAGGCAATTAGAACGATGACTTTTGCGTGTGGTCATTTGCAAATATGCTTCAAGTTTTCCGCATATTTCCACCTGTTGCTATATAATTATGCATGGATGAATCATCAGGAGAAGTATTTGCTATCTCCGGTGACACATAGAGAGAATCGAACATCAAAGCACACGGTGGCACAACAGATTTATTAGTCATTACTCTATTCCCGTGCTGCACAGGCTATCAGCACTCAGCCAATGATAAACAATGAATCGCCATGTCGTAAGCATGTGCCCTGACGATAGAATCACTCGAAGCGTTAATCGCGTCGGAAAACCTACAAACGTGACTTGTGTGACTCTCTATGAAGCTCGGCCGAATTCTGAATCACGCGTTTTAGTTGTTCGTCACGATGGAAATATGATGCAGAGAACAATCACATGCACGAAGTCAATTTCTCAAACAAAATCGAGCGGAAGGACGTTTTCGAACTTTGCTTAATCGAAAGGATAAAAGGCGCGCGATTTACTGAAAAGGAAGAGTCACAGATGGAGAATGATGCTGAGGATATGCAGAAGGATTGAGGGTTCATCTTGACAAGAATCCATGGGTATTATAACAAGTCGGCTTCGACGAAACCTCATCTTTCATCTCGGAGACGACACAGTGAACGAGGAGAATCCGCATACAAGAGACCTCGCTACAGCAAAGAGAAAAGCAAGGTCCGGGCGACGACGGGAAAGCTCCAGCAGAAGGGATTCGCTGGAGAAAGTCCTGGGAAAGTAGTGTTCTTTTTCACTTCTACTAGGCGGACGTCGGAGGAGAAGACAAGCGGGAGGTAAAGAGGGCGAGAAAAAGCTCAGTTTTTTGTGTCGAGAGTATAGCGAAAAGAGGGTTTAGTTCTCTCTCGTACCAACCGCACGCTTCAGCTAAGAGAGATTAATGGAGAAAGCGAAAAGAAGATGGAAGCAACAGAGAGCTCGTCCCTTTTTCATGATGCCAGCCAGACTCCAATTCTGGGCCGCGAGTAACACACCAAGAATTTCTCAGTTGGGTGAAATGGCCTCAAGGCGTCCGGTGTCGAATTAGAATTTAATTCTCGACCCCGCGCGGAGAGCTTGGATGGGTGCTAGAAAATCGCGTTCTCACTTTTACCCTCTAACTGTGATTTTCCATTATTCTCATACCCGCTTCCTTCTGCCGTCTGCGAAGCAAGCACACAGCATTTCTTTCACTCCTTTAATCTTTTAGGTTCGCTCTTATTTTTTCATCTACTCCACTTTGCCACTCAACTTTTTTGGTCAATCTCCTAAAGATCCTTTCTATGCCTACAGCTACCAATGGGAGTGAATGGACGTGAGAATAGAATCGAATTGATAAACACGGAATTGGCAATGGGAATGTAAAGCGCGAGATTGCCAACGGGAAAGCTTGCTCGTTGCAATTAATTGCGTTACGTAATTGCGCATCAAACTCGCCGAGCACACAGACCATCATCGACTAAATCTCTTGGAGCAAGCATCAACGTAGCTCGTCACAAACGTTCGAATAAAAACAAGCGTTACTCTGTATCGACTTTAGCAACCAGTGATTCATCTCAGCAAAATCATTTTTCTTGCCAACGTTCACCAAGTCCAGTCGCACACATAAAAATTCTACTCAAAGATAAACTCATAACTTCATCCGTTGGATACGTAACTTGGTTGCTCCGAAGATGTAAAAGGATCTAATTAACGCAATTAGTCTGTTAGACGTACTGCGTCATACAATTATGTATCATCACCCGATAGCCTAGCCATTTATTCTTTCACTTTTTGTGCGTCTGTGTGCCTAGCAGCGGAAATGAGTCAAATTACAATGCACACTCATCATCAATAATCTCGTATTGCGTGACACATTGTGGGTCACTCTCGCTTCGTCGGATTCTATAACCAGCGGAAGCTTAGCGTCGTGAAAATGACCAATGTCGCTTGTGCATGCTCGTTCACCAGACTCATCACTCTCAGCCTTAATCGCGATGTCATGTTGTCCATTTTTTTTCTCATTTTCATGTAGGAGGCTTGTAAATTACTTTGCTTGGTGAGTCCGAGATTTATAACATACGTTTTACAACGTGAAAAAGGGACTGCAGAAGTGATCAAGTACACCAACGCACACGTGTACTTTTCCGGCCCTTGCTCCGTCGTTTTTCCGCTCATCCTTTGTACATATGGGAAAAAGGGAGACCAGGTGTCGAGGTAACGAACCGAGAGGAAAGGAGTGCGAAACATACAGCAACCAGCCAGCATGTACCATTTCGTCTTTTTATTACGGCTCGGTGAATCGATTCATACAAGTTTATCCCCAAGGCAATATGACACGCCCACGAAAACAGGCGTTCTTTATTTTCTTGCGAATACTCAACACCCCAGTGCGATATCTTTATATGACAAACATTTTCTACAAGGGTGTTTAACGATTTGCACGAAGCTCTTTGGGGCCCTTGACAAATTGCTCTTTCTCTCTTTCTATTTTAGTCGCAGCGTGGACTTGTATCGTTAAGGAATCGGGTCGTTGCGTGAAAATTCGTTAGCTATGGAGCGAAACGTCGCACGCCCTTTGCATATGTCAAGAATGGTTTGCAAGCGAAAGATAGAAATCGGGATGGAGCGAAAAGGGGGTTAAAGGAAAAAAGAAAAGAAACACTGATAGAGGCCTTCGTGCTATAAAGCGCAATACAAAGGGTTCGCGAAATGAAGCAAAAACGAGCAACGACAAGGGCGCCGCCGGTCGTTTCTTATCCCCCTTAGAGATCTTTGCGCTGGCCCTTTGCTTGCGTCTCTTCATTTTCTCTTGCGTTCTCGATCTTCTTTACTCTCTATTTTCTTCCTATTCATTTTGTTCCTTCTATAACTTTCTTTCTCAATTTCTCTCTAACAAAAACTTATATCTCGATCGACATCAAGTGCCACACCGCGTTCGTTGTAAGCCTTTGGTTCTTTTTTCCCCCGGACCACGTGCGAAGCGCGAAAACATTACGTTCTGCGTTCACCCGTCGCGTACGCGAGAAAAATCGTAGAACTATGGACCAGTGGCTCAGCTGGAGGTGGACACGAGCCAAAGATGTGTCGCGTACATGGAAATGAAAATGATTGGAACGGCGTAAGCACAGGCGAGAAAAACAAAGAGAAAACCGATTAGAAAGGGAAATAAAGAAAAAGCGGATGCAGACTAGACCAAACAAACAGATCGAATCGAAAAGAGGTCAGCGTGAGTTATGGCTGATTGAAAAATCAAAATCTCCGAGGACCTCGCTCATTCCTCTCGCATATCCTCCCCTTGCTTTGCTTCGAACGTCCGAACCGGATTCCGCAGAAATGTTTCAACTGATCTTGGGCCAAGTTTTGCAGCTTCGCATTATTTTTCGTGTTTTTACTGCAGCCTCCGAAAATATGAGACTCGTGATTCGTATCTTTCACAGATATACACACGGAACTTTGACCTTTACACAAAAAAAGGATGAGGAATGGGGATTCACTGGTAAATTGGCTTACGAAAGGAACAGAACCGCATTATTTATTCATAATCCTCATTGTAACGATGCCAGATCAAAAATAAAAAAAATAAAAATTAATCTTCCAGGAGCCTGGTCATTGGAAAATTCGTGAAATAGCCTCACACACATGGTCAACCGTTTATGTCAGTAAAATAGATTGCAGAATTACTGGACCATATCTGCGTTGTTGCTCTCTTCTCTCGGTCTCGCTCTGTCTTTCTATTTGAAACATGCTTTCGTGCATGATATCTGTATGTGCATTATGGGCCGGCTGCTGGTATCCGCGATGATGGTTCGAGATAGTCACCGTTGTACCTCTGTGCGAATCCGGTTATCGCTTCGTTGCCTGATTGGCCATTGTGTCTATCTCTCTCCCGCCCGTTACCGATTCCGCAGCACACGCAACCATCCTCACGCTTCCACACATTTACTCTCTATCTGTTTACGGCCGCGTCATCCCTCGGATCTCGGACTTCTCCCTCTGTCCAACCGCCCCTCTCCACTTCTTCCCTCGGGCTCTAACACCAGCTCACAGATGAGTGTCTGCAGACCCGTGTTACTCGCACATCCAAGTTACTATCCCACCGAACAAGTCTTTTGATCTGCTATGATTTCAATCCAGTTATCCAGCCTCGTACATGAAACTCTCTCCATCTCTTTCCCTGGAGCTAGTTTTCTCTACGTTCCAAATCTGAACCGCTCATCATGCCCTTTCGGACGACTCATTCGACCGGCATAAACCGGCGGAGCGTGCATGTCGCTTTTTTTTCATCCCTTTTTATATATTTTCTCTACCTCTCTCTTTCCGTACCCGTAACCACCGTATCAGAGAGACAAAAGTTTATTTATTCATTCCAGACGAATCGGTCACGGTGCTATGACTCTAACCACTTGAGTCACGTGATCTGCGATCCTACTCGAACCGATAGCCATAAGCCCCGGTTCTATCGTTGAAAATAAAACACACGCTATACAGCGTGTGTCTCATTTTCTTTGCTTTCTCTTTCACGTCAAAAAGACTCTTCGGCACCCGCCAGCCCTTGACAAAACTGTATTCGTTTTGCCATGATGAAAATTCGCGATGTTAAGGTTTTTCATTACCCGCGGCTGCCATTTTGTCAAGTTATTTTTCCTCCTGTTCAGTACGACGAGAAATGAAAGAACATTTTTTGAAAAATTGGAAGAAAAAAATGGCTTTTAGTCAAATTACTTTTTACGAGGACAAGCATCCGACCGGCATTCCGCAATTTTTTTCAGTGCTCCTCTTGTAATTCATATGAATCGTAGGTAAAAAAAAAATGTCACTCCTCTACCATTGAAGCATTTTTCTTTCGACAAATAACACGGGAATAGGGTCACCGGCATTTTATCAGTAACGAGGGCCAATTTTTTTCACGATCAAAGCTCAATTGGCTGTCCCATCATCCATTACAGCGTGAATGCAAAATCAGCTGGATTGACAACGCGAACGACAACAAAAATGGAGCATGCAGAGCTATGAGTGAAATTACGAAGCATTCATGAAAGAATATCCATCAATTACGTGAAACTTTCGTATTTCCATTTTGCCTCTTAATTGGCATTAAATAACGATCAGGCTCCGAAACTTAAAAGCATGTCCTTTTTTTGATAAACAATGATGAAAATCATGTGGATACTCTGGATTCAAAAAATCTTAAACTTTCATTTTTGTTCTCACTGTTTTCCATAACTCGTTGCCTACGAGGTCCCATGTTTTATTCGGCGTCGTCTGATCGATTCCCAAGGATCGTATAGTACACATGCATTGGGAAAAACGTTTCTATATTTTTCGATGACCGCGAATAGCTCGGTCAAATTAGCAATGTAGAATAATGGCCAAGGGGAGAAATTTTATTATACGACTCGAAGATCCTGCGACTATGAGTTACGAGAAATAAAAAAATATTTTCCTTATCAGTATTCTCTGTTACAACACTAGCCCTGAATAATCGTACTTTTACTGTCATCTGAGGACAAAACAACAGCTAGGGTACAAAACGCCCTTTGTGAAACCTCGAAAGAGAAGGGTAATAAAATTCTTGACTACGCTGTATACGCATTCACCGCACGCACTATTGCGCCGGCGAAATCTCTCTCCACCTCATCCGTCCCTCTTGATGCATTCCTCTACCTCTTTGCTTTTACACCCTTCACCAGTGGCGATATATACGTGGTACTTACATGATATCGTCGAGGGTGGATTCTCGACTTTCATGCACCCTATTTGTCGATCCATCATACGTCAACAAACTATATGACCGAGTATTCTTTATTTGTTTCTTTTTCTACTGTTTTCCTCAATGACAATTTATTCGTTATCTTGGAATTCTAATGAGATATTCGAGACCTGCAAAAATGGTCAAAGTTGTTCACTCATTCACGTGCTCGCGCCATGCCGCGATGAATTTTATCTCCTCCATATCTTTCCCCTTAACTTGCATTTTTTCGAGATCTTTCCTTCGCCTCATATTGGAGGACGACGAGGCGACTGAGGGTATTGCCGAAAGGGATGTTTTTCGGGGGCTTTCCATTCCCTGCGGAGACTGACGTCACTGCCGATAAATTCTAGTGCCTCTCAGCGTGAGTTCCGCGAAGAATGACAGAGGGCGAAGTATAAATAAAAATATGGGACCGAGGGGAGAAAGAATCGGAAGATCTAATAGTTCTCGGATTAGTGGATTTTTATGCTAATAACGGGTGCCACGTAAGAGCACCAGAATTGCGGATATCGCGAGTTCCGACGCTTTTTCCTGAGCAAAGACGTAACACTGCCTTTTTTCCCTTCAACCATTTCGTTCAACATTTTTCGATAAATATACGAGAAAAAAGTGACCCCCACTGACGAATTGCAAAGTACCACTTAACAAGAAAAAAATGGTTCCTTCTCACTGGCCCCCTGAGGGGGCACCGCGAGGAATCCGAGAATATTCAGCGAATTTTTTTTTACCACTTTCCACCCTCATGCCTAGGAAATGGACTTATCTTACGTGATCGTATCTCCACAAAAAGGAAATAGACGAAAAGAAAGCTACAAAAAAAATGGGTTTCAAGTTCGAATGATCCATGGCACGAAGAAACAGTTTCTGCCCAAAGTAAACAGTCAAATTTGTTTTTGATTCATAAGGAAAAAAAAATGTATTCTCAGAGCAATCCATAGCGAGCAAACACCCGTTGGCTCATTTATATGTAAATAGACCGAATACATAACGAGCAAAAGAGACGCGAATAAGGGGCGTATCGTATTAGACGTCTTGCACAATCACCACGACTCAATCCACGCGCACTCTCCTGCGCCCTTCTAACGATATTCCCAATCTGCGCGATCTGCAATCAAATCTTCAAGCTTTATGAAAGTCCACTCGAAGACTCTGCTTGCGTAACTCGACCCCCTGTTTACATTTCCTTTTTAAATCAGCTGGATCCTTCACTAGATACACTCGCAATCAAAAGTCCTCGATTCCTCAACAGAGAAGAAATTTGAATTTGATCCAAACCTATCAGTTCATTAAAAATCAATTTTTCAAAATGATTTCACTGAAAAGAGTTCGCTTTTCGAATAATAATAATGACAATGATGAAATAATTCTATGGAGTGTTTCGCGCATTTATCACGATTTTGAAAAGACTCGTAAATTGTGGGGAGCCGACTTCCAACGTTCGAAATAATTGTACGTAATTAAATTTGACGAAAAATGTCGCAAACTGTTGAAAATTGAAATTTTTACAGCATGATCTGAAATCTACTTCATCAGGCGGGACGTTATGACGGACTTTTTTGAATATACACGATTTCAAAATAATTGGGAAAATCCCTGCACTCGCTATGCCATCAATAAAGTTAAAACCTCTGTTGAAATAAACTTTGCGAAGTTCATTAACAAAAAATGGAGGATCGCATTGGAGAAAATGACAAAATTCGATATAAATGAATTTTTTGCAACGACTGTACGTGCGCGATTGCCTATTCTCGAATATCTTGACTCCAAAGAGTGTCAAAATACTTTTGAAAGGTGATGTACAAATAACGATTGTACAAAGTGTGCAACGCGATGAACAGGGAGTAGAGAAAAGATATGAAGCGATAGAGAACACGTAGCGCTCCACAAAAGGCGTCAGATGTCACCCGGGCTCTCGAGCCCCCGTTGCTACATCCCCTAACCGAGCTAATAAGCGTCCCTAAAAAATAGAACTCTATAGCGTGTAGATATGTGTGGACTAATCGTTGTGTGCGTTTTAGAATGCAAAGCGATACAACGAAGGCAATGGGAGGGAGTAGTTTCAATTCATATTTGGTATGGTAATTGGGCCGGGAATAATTGCACTACAACGAAATACGAGATAGGGTCAGGAGAGAAATGTCCCTTGAATGGTCGAGGGCCTCCAATTTGCTGGCTCTCTCGTTCCCTTGGGTATTCCCATGTATATTACAAATGCTCTATACAAATGTATACATACACATTTGGCAATATACATGTCAAGAGAATCTTGAAAGCCACCATATTCCCCTTTCCTATATCTGCACATTGATGGAGGGTTGCAAGAGGGGGAAGCATGATTGGGGTCGGTTGAGCAATCTAAAAGTTTTTCTACACGAAAAATAGAAAGAGAAGGAAGAGGAGGAGAGAGTTGGGTTGAGTCGCGAATCCCCCTCCCCCCTTCCCTAATAATATAAATCGACCACGACGTGTCCAGCCTCAAGGGACGGTACTGTCCCCATTCCCTAACCAAACGTTATAACTCCACCGTACGAGTTATAGCACGTGGATATTTGGCGAGCTTGATTGATGCTGCGGTTTTCGAAACACCAACGACCGTTCCGTAATGTATTCAGTCTTGAAACTCGGTACACATCGTATATTGATTTTAATCCCATCGAAGCGAATCATTGGTCGTATATAAGAAAATTCAAATGGCCCAAGGGCTTGTTACAGCTATGGATAAACAAATGAATTTCATACGTGACTGTGTTTTTTTATGAATGCTCTATACTTCACAACGGTTGACAGTTGAAAAGATTATTTGAGGCAAATACTCAAGCTCTTTTATCTTTTCAATGAAGTCAACGAAGTCCACTCGGGCATTTTTATTATGAAACCCTTCGTTTGTGATCGAAATGAATTACATCGTGAATTAGCAAAATTTTATAACGGACGTATTATCATTATTCTCGTTATCTATTTTGTCAATTTCATCAAAAATACTGATGGAAAAATCGGGGATTATTGCATTGAAATTAAACGTGAAAATTAACATTTTTTGTAATTGGAATCGAATTTTTCGTCTTGATATTAAAATCCCTTTAAGAATTGTGTTAATACGCTGGAGAAATATTCTTGTCAATCAAATTGTCTACCGTTCCCCTTCGTGGACAAATAGCCTGACTCATGGGATTTTATTACTATACAGTGGAGACTTTATTCCTAGTAATGGAGAAGATATTTCGGTCGTGGGCAACGATTCACAACGACACACACTCTTTCTACTTTACTCCCTTGGTCTCGGTATTTTTCCTTTATTTCCCTCGTCCATCGATATTACCATCCCCCCTTTCCACTTTCCATACAAATTCTCTCCCTTGTGACATTGTTTCTCCCTTGAGAGAAAAAACCCTTATGAATTCTTCGTCGCCACGTAACATCGCGTATAATGGAGGGATCCCCTAAATACCCAACAAGAAGAATACGAAGGTAGAGCAGTTAAAGTGGATTATGTGCGGTGATCGATCGTGAATATTTTCGTGAGTGCAACTTTAATAGCTCGTAAAAATTTCATCATTCTTGACTGACGAATGAAATGTTCAACAACCGGAATCAAGGAACAAAATCTTAGAAGAATTATTTTCTACCAAAAACTCAACAAATGCTGGAGCAAATGCTCGAGCAAATGAGTTTGGAAAAAAAAATCCCGCGCCCCTATATTCCGATGAATTTCACTTTGATTTATTTTTTTATTTACTCGACTGATAGGGTGACGCCCGATAGTCTTTCCGTGTAGCTTAGCAGGAGGTTATCCAAAGCTGCAGTAATGGAGAAAGCCTCCCTCGATGTGCTTTCGTATATTCGCGAAGATATTGTCGAACAGATTTTCCTCCAGGGCACGAAAGGGCCGAAATGGCTAATGTTGGGGGGATTCTAGGGACAAGTAAGTTCGTCGAAAATGAACTCAACGAGTCTAGGCGAGTATCGAGAACCGAAGCCCAAACTCTGGTCCCAATCTCATTGTATATTGAGAATGATAAAAATAAGTGATCATATCGCCATCGAATGCATTTTACTCGTCAGGATATTTTGCAAGGAAATTCAACAGGGATGAATATCGATTATTCCATTGTGTATGTTTTCAACATACAAATAACCTGTGGCTGTGCCAGTTGGCCAGCAGAAATATAACGACCGCTGTGTACCATTCATCAAATTTATTGCATTGCGGGAAAATGTAAGCACTTTTTGTCGCGATCATATAACTCGCGAAAGATTCACTTTACGACGCGTATATTTTGTGGTTGGAATAATTGCTCGATTAATCATTCCAAGATAGCAGGATGCTTCCAGACCGATGTGGCCGAAAAAAAAAACGATCTCGTAGTGCCATTTGATGGATGGGAGATAAGGAAATGGGCAAATTTTGAAAAAAAAAAAAAAAACATTCAATACTTCTGGAATGTTCGACCACATTCGGGGCAGTCTAGACCCAATAAGTTATTTGTTTGAATGTTCGTCTCGCGATTTGTGATGAATTGCTCGTGACTATTGGTGATTCCATCGATTTGCGAAGTGTAAGAGTTCAAGGAAGGACAAGAAGAAGACGACGAAGTCCTCGGAAGCAAAGCATTTATAAAGTGAGTGGCAAGCAACTCGAGAAACCAAGGCAAGACCACGCGGAGAAACGATTCTTACACTCTCATACCTTCCTCGCTTTTTGACTTTCTCTCAATTTCAAATATAACTCAAACATCTCTCGAGGGAGAAACAGAAGCGAAATAAAGGTGAAGGAGGATGAAGAGTAATATCTGAAAAGCCGAGGAAAAGCACGGAGAGAACGAGCATCCCAGCTATGGCGTTGCAATGTCCGATAAAGCGAAACTTGAACGTCTAATCCCGTTGAGGCTTTTCGCACGACATTCGATTAATCTTGCTGTTTTTTTTTCTCCGCTTGCGGCAAGTGCCTGCACATACAGGAACTTTCTTTCGATACCACAGACTGCAAATTCTCGATTTATTTTCCCGCAGATTCGACACGAGCAGAAAGACAAGTTCGTGGAATATTTCCAACGAAATTCATTTGGGTCCTAAGAATAATGAGATATGATGGAATCCCATGGCTTTAGCGAATCACGAGCGAGCTCGAATCTTGAGAAACAAGTAAAATAACGAAGCGGAGAGGACCGGAGGATTTGGCATGGAACGATTTTCTCGATCGGTCAAATTTCCGGTGTGTTAGTGCCCGCCAGATTTGCTCCTCGTAATATGCAACGGTGCATTAACCCCGAGTCAGTAGTAGGTTCGAGCCCAAGAAAAAGGAGAAGAAAAAAACAAACAAACGTTAACTCGATCTTGGCACGGATCCACGTTGTTACCGAGGGCCAATAAATGGAGCGTAACGTCATTCAAGATTCAGGGTTGAGTTCAGATTCACGAGTAAGCTTCAACATCAACCCACCTCTAAGCGCTTGGGGATTCTTGTCGCCAAGCAAAGTTATACTCAGAAGCAACTTCACTCCGGCAGACGAAAGAGCTCGCCGGAATATAGATAGCTCGAAAGATCTTGGAACACGTCGCTCGAACATTATAATTGATTCTCTAGTCCCAAAAATCTTATAATTGCACGGCTCGATATCTTGCAATCAGAATTCATTGAAATCTCATGCATCAATAATGTAATCATAAAATATCGACAGCATATAACTGTCAAAAGGTCGTGAAATCTCTATGATCTGCAAAACTGATCTGATTGACATTTTACTAGGAGACTAACCAATTATTTTTACATTCTTGAACAACCCAAAATGTCTTCATACCTCTGCAATTTCCAATCTCTTTTGTCAAAATGAAACTTTGTGATATCATCATTATTAAATATTTCCAATTTGTAAAATCTTTTTTCATGAGTATGGACAAAAATTTTGGAACAAGTATATTTTTTTCCGATAACATCGCGATTTTTGTATGAAAATGCTCGCAATTATTAAACGTCAACTGTCAACCGTTTTACTTATAAGAATAAATGCTTCTGAACGAAAATATTCGAGAATGGAGTCGTTCCAGTATGGAAATGTCAATGAATGAAGATTTTTTATGATGTGTGGTCTTTTTGGATCGTATTTTTGAAAATTTCTTTTGAATAGATATTTGAGAATAAAAACTGGGACAAACCGATATTTTTGAACGGGTTTTGTCGCGCAGGGCGCGGAGAAGAAAAAGCAACGGTTGTAAATCCAAAAGAAATAAAAATACGCTCACAGGCATGCTCGCACGAATTTTTATACGTGCCCATCAAGTATATATGGTTGATATATACTTTTTTGTTCTTTCCATGCAATGCTCGAACGTGTGACCTTCGATTTACGTCGGCAATTTCGGTGAACAATAAAATGGCTCATGACTCGAATTTGAGGTAAGATCGTTCGGCTTGAATAACTTGGATAGAACGCTGTATCAAGTGTCTCCATATATACAGACAGATTCAGAATATATCTGTAAAGAAGTGATGGTCGAAAAAAAAATTCATTTTGAGGCAGTTGCGCCTTTTTACATTCCATAAAATAATATGCAGAAAGACGTCAACGTGGTGTATGTTTTTTTGTTGGTATGTCCGAAATTTGATGGATCAGAAGAACTTCGAAGTCCCGCACACAACAAAATAGTTCCCGACAAATATTTGTTCTCAAATATTGTCATTTCGCATGGTCCTATTCAAGGGGAAAGACTCTTGATGCGCATCAAAACACGGTGGATAGAGAGTGAAAAGAGGGAGGAGAAACCTCTTGGGGTTCCCAGGGGTATTCGGGGTTACGCGTTCTGGCTCTTGGGTTACGTCCATCTCCATAAATTCATACGCGCACGTATGTGCCATAGAGAATTGTTATGCATATTGCATAGCAACGTGACGCTATGCTGCCCGAAATGGAAGTGGTCCATTAGAGGGCACACAGCGAAACGCAGGCTGGATGTTACAAAATGTTTTATAATAATTTTTGGGTAGATGGAAAAGTCATCACTTTGGCACGAAATGTTTGAATCTACCAGCCAATCCCCAGGAGTTGTGTACTCGTAAATGGAGTTGGAAAAAGTGTCGGAACGAGTGTCGATACGGTGTTGGTAAATATCGAAAACCAGCAGAGCGAAAGGAAAGATAAATTGAAAAGCAAATGCGAGCTAAATTCATCAACATCGATCATTGTTGGAGGAAACGAGGTTACGAAAGCGTTGGAAACGCGAAACTGGGAATTATTCCGTTGGATAACGACGACAATCGAATGGAGAAAGAGAGAAACTGTGGGTGTTATGTGTGTTTGAAATTGTCGATGGTACAGAGTCCATGATGAGGCGCGGGAGTATCAATTACTCGTTGCCGAACGTGTCAAAAGCCAAGGCACATTTTCGGTTTCCGGATCAAGCGGCAGGCTCGGTACAAACTATAGTCGTTGCTATGTGTGTTCGTTTCAGTCTCTGGTATGTCGCTAGGTGACGTGTTCGTCTTCGTGTAAATTGTGGACCGAGTATATTTGATGCATATATATGTGATAGGAGGTAACACAGGCCAGCTTAACTCGGAGCCACACAGACATAAATGCGTTGACGACGGAGGGGGCACGAGATGCGAGGGGATGCTGTAATCGTCGGTGCTCAATATTGCACACTCCAATTTTGCACTCAAAGCAGCTGGCTGCTTACTACGTCATCATGGTTGCCGTTCCGGCTCATAGAGAGCCATTCGGCTTGTGTAACCATTCCGGAACACTCCAGCAACACTCTCGTTACTACCATGTCACCATATCACCCCCTCAACCACCGCGCTCACGCTGAGATTATATTTTTCCATTAACCCTCTGAGACACGCTCTACCCTTAGCTCCCTCTCTCTCCCTTTCTCTCTCGCTCTATTTCGCGACACATTTTTGTTGGTCTATATCACTGCGATTTTTCAAAGAGTCCGTATATAACAGACACACTCGGGTAAAAAATTACATGGGCTTAGAATGATTGATGAAAAAAATGTCCCTGCCAGGTTCATTCATTTTTTTCTGCTTGTTACATTCACGATTTTCCGTTGAAATACGAGACTAATCCCCCTTTTTATACATTTTTTTTTCTCCACTGCTACAATGACGAACTCCGTAATTCCGTATGGGAAAGCGTGAGTTGCGGGTATTTGATTGGTAGTGCTACAAATTTGATATTTTATCAAGCACGCAAGGCTCAACGTCATGATTTTTATGCCATTCAATGTAAATTTATCCCGACGAGGTTCCAATCCGATTGCTCAAACTTATTTCTTGTTCCATATTTGCAAACGGCGAAGGAGAAACTCAAGGACTGAGAAAAGGTCGCCAAAAGTGATTCACCCGGCATAACCGGGCCAATTCTTTTTTTTTTTTTTTTATATCATTGGATAGCAAAAGGCGAACAGGCAGAAGCTTTTTGTTTGGTAACAGATTTCGGCGAGCGGTTCTATGCCTGTCGTGACTATACATATGAGCGAGGAACATCGGAGCACGTAATTTTCATAACTTTTCGAGGAGACAATAACCGGGGAACTCCCATGCGGAGCTTCTGGGCGTTGGTGTTCGGAACATAGAACAGAGGGAATGGGATTGCTAGCGCGTTGCTCATACTCTGGAGAAGGTCGTTCTCGCGAAAGGATGAAAGTGAAGACTACGGTAGGAGAGATCCGCAAATTTCGTGCAGTGGAATACACAACGCCAGCTCCGAAAAACCAATCGCTCACTCGCTTGCACATTTTTCTTCAAATGTTTTTTTCATACACACAAGTTTCGCCGGAATTGAAACTCTCCGGAGTTATTGTTTACGAGATCGAAATGGAAATGATTTTCAATCGAAGCTACGCCGGAAGTTTTTTTTCCAATACGACAGCGCCTCGTACATTTATGAATTTTGTTAATTATGATAATTGAGTAAAATATGTGACACGCATATTCCTGGAGTGCAGGGAATTGTTGGGGTCGGAGTGAAAAGAGAAAGAGCGTGGAACGGGATTTTGGCATTTGACTTGTAGCCACCCGGTATATGAAAACATATAAATGTCTACTTTTCATGCTTCATCCCGAGAGGAGTTTCTCGCGCACCGCAGAGCGAAGCTTTCTTCTCGCTCGCTCTCTACTGCAGTGGTCGTCGAGATAGTCTGGGAAAGGTTTCCGCGCGCCTTTCCTTCTTTGCACACGGAGTTCGCAGAAGCGCGTTATTTCCTTCCTTCTGTTCTACTTCCTTCCTTCCACCGTATCCTCTACAAGGTTTTCCCCTTCAAGCGTTTTCGAGCTACCGGAGGAGCAACTACAACGACGCAAAGACGGGCGCGGAGTCTCCAAAAGCGCCCGTAGTAATATCACAAACAAATCCAATTTGTGTATTTACGAGGAATCCCTTACCCCCTGTGATAGCGTTGCTTTACCACGAGACATTATGCGTTCAATATTATTTCTCAGTCTTGTACACACTTTACGACACACTTGAAGCACTTATCAAATTTTTTTTCATTTCTACTCTCGCGCATCATTGAAAATCGCTCTGTGATTTTTAATCAAAAACCTAAGGAAAAGTCTCCCCGAGGTTTCTTAGGTTCAGCTTCCAATCTCGTGCTCTCAGACACTTTCATCCAGTCTTATTGCTACATCATTACGAAACCATGAGATATCTTCCATGTGAATGAATATTCGTTATGCACACATACCATGATGAAATTTCACCTTTTGACCCTTTAGGGAAAGTTCATTCAACGAAGGAATAACGACGAGGATTTTATGATACAGAAAATCCTCATAAAGCAGTGATACGAAGTGATGCTGATATTTCGAAACTCTGTACAACAGGATAGAAGTTTTAAGGGTTTGGAGAAAAGGATGATGACGCTGAGTCAACCGGAGACACGGGCTTCAAAAAGGTGGAAGGAAAAAGGCGATATCGAACCCTCATGAGCCTGCGGTGAAGAGTCTCCTTGACCAAGGAAGTGAAAATTTCCTTGAACTTTCCCTTGAACCCCGGAGCAGCAGGGCCTTTTAACAGGTTCAGGCTTCTTTCGAGCGTCTACAGTTTCACGTATGCCCTTGAGGATTAGTGCAGATGTGCATTTTTATTGCACACGCTCGACTGGCTAAATCCGCACGAAAGAGGAGGCACAAACGCTTAAAAGTGTGTCTTGCCATAAAGTCGAAGGTGTTTATGTGTGCGAGAAGGAAAGAGGAAAAAACTAAGAAGACGACGCGCATATACGACTGAACCGAATCAAGTTAACGGAGGGACGAACGCCGAGGCTGCTTTTTGCTTTGATGTGGAGCAAGTTGAAACAGTAACGCTCCGTTTCCTTTGCTCCCAAGCACTGGGGATCGACTGGATAGTACACCAGATCGACGAACATACAAGATGCTTCCGTCGTGGTATGACGACAAGTGAACCGAAGAGATATCTCGCACGAGGCCCGATTGCATGAAGCCTTCCGGCTCTTCTCAGACTCTCATCAACCCCTCAACGTCACCACTCTATTTTTTCTCTCCTTCCAATAAACCTTTCATCGAGGGTGCGCGGGTATATTCCTGGAGCATGGCGCCTGTCTGTGTAAACTATTTTGCAGATACCCAGCAGGGTGTTATTCCGAAGAGGAGCAATGAGAAAATAAAAAGGAACGAAAGCCTCATCGCTGTTCCTTAAAAGTTCAAAGTTTTTCATTGACGATTCGAGGGAGAAGGATCACGTCACATTGTGACTCATTGCGACCCTTTGTCGTCAGGGATATAAAATGAATGGAATCTATAAACCCTCAACCCTATAAATTGAATGAAACTAAATTAAAGAATATCTCCAGCTACGTGCTATTTTTTTTTAACGACTACGAGAAATTCATCTGCTCGAGCCTCGTTCTTCTTTTCGTCACAATCGTTTCGAAGCTGATAATATTTTATAGTGACGAAAAAAAAGAAAACAATATCAATAAAATAAAATATATAGCTCACGACATTTTTCTACTCACGGGGCGTTCAGGAAGATTCAATGGATGCTTCGGGAGTTATGGAGATGGCTAGAATATGCTGATTCCGTTGTCGCCGAGTCGAGGGATGAAATACACAAGAGTGTGGGCGTTGATAATGGAAAAACCATATAATGGTCGGGAGTGATTGGCGAGATGGCACATATATACGTGTGTTTAGGGTCAATCTCAAGGGTTTCGAGTTGAGTGNGAAATTCATCTGCTCGAGCCTCATTCTTCTTTTCGTCACAATCGTTTCGAAGCTGATAATATTTTATAGTGACGAAAAAAAAAAAAACAATATCAATAAAATAAAATATATAGCTCACGACATTTTTCTACTCACGGGGCGTTCAGGAAGATTCAATGGATGCTTCGGGAGTTATGGAGATGGCTAGAATATGCTGATTCCGTTGTCGCCGAGTCGAGGGATGAAATACACAAGAGTGTGGGCGTTGATAATGGAAAAACCATATAATGGTCGGGAGTGATTGGCGAGATGGCACATATATACGTGTGTTTAGGGTCAATCTCAAGGGTTTCGAGTTGAGTGTGGGGACGTGACTCCTGTCGTTTCGAATCATCTCTACGATCTCAATGTTCGAACAAAGGGGACGTCTCTGTCCTTCTTTCTCTCTCTCCCTCTGCTCCCTCTCAATTTCTGAGCTGCGGTACTGAGGCATCACATACGACGCTCAAAAAGCCAACATCCATGTGCGCGCGCGAGCTTTGATTTATACCGACGTGGCACGCATGCCCTTTTCCTTATCAACCCTAACGCACGACACACGCTGGGCCTTGTTACACAAACTCATTTCATCCCACTTTCTTCGTTACCCACGCGACTGTGCGCGAAATCAAGACGAGAAGGGAGAGAACCTTATCTTCATCGTACAATCGGTCACGTGCCCATTTTCCGCAACCACGTCAATCTTTGCCGCAGTGATGGCGTTGTAATAAAGTCGAGAGGATTCGTATACGTACGAGACGAATTACTTTCTCGTCCAGCAATCGAATTCGTAATTAGCAACAGAAGACATACGAGAAAGACAGAGCGATCGTGTTCCAATTACTTTTCATGGCATATTCGAATAAGAGACGAAGAGAAAATGAAAGAAGTTGATCATGTTCTCGCTGCTGCCATATTGTGATATTCTTCTCCGAACAGTTCATGAATGGAAATTAGCCATTTAGACATCGAGTCTCTCTGTTGCCCATACGAACATGATTACGCAGGCAACACCGGCCCAGCTGACTTCATTCAAAAGTAGTTTCAGTACTGAAGTTTGTCCCGTCAGTCCACCAGGAGGCAACAAAAACAATGCGTTCTAAAAAAAAATGAGACCGCACCGGTTACACGTTGAAATACGCAGTGACAGGACTATTATACCGCAGGTGGCTGGAGCCGAGTGAAAAAAGAGAACAAACCTAATTCAAAACCTTTGCATTCGAAATGCCTGCTTAGTTTTCGCATCCAGTGGGAGTTTTCTGACTTGTTGGGCAATCTTTTCATTGTAGCACGTACGTTGAGTTCATATGAACCGTACAACGGGGGTGAATTGAATATAAAACAAATAATCATAAAGAGAAAACATCCTGCTGCCGAACCGGGTACTAACGTAACCGCAAAAACGCTCATTCGTAACACATGAACCCTGAGTCTGGGTTTGCATCATGTGCAACAATAATGACAATCCATTGTAGCCTGCTTATTCGCACGAATCGACCGGTCGTTAAGAAAGAACGCACAAACTTGTTTTTATTCATTTTTCCCATTCGAATGAATACATTGCAACTTTTTCGCAAAAAAACTGTTAATATGAAACTCGATTTTTCTACATCGCACGTGAATACGAACAATAAAAAAAAGGAATAAAAGAAAAAAAAATAGGCAATGAATAAAGAGGCTCCTGTTTTGCTGTTGAACTCTCACACAATCCACGAACTGCGCCATGCTCCGACGATCAAATGCGGAAAACTCTCGTCAATTCCCAACGGGGATCAGAATGCGATCGTAACGATACGAAGCTTTCCCGTTTCAAATTGGATAGCAAAGTTATCC